>JANAVB010002354.1:0-146957 GCA_029216955.1 Iris pallida
CCTTTGTAAACCATCTTCTGTTTGAATGCCTCGAATTGTTTTTGAATTCTTCATTCTTCGAGAACCACTCCGAAAGATTGTGGAGTTGTAGCTTGTAAGAATAGTTGGAAGGAGGAACAACATTATAACACTACCCCCACTCCAGAGACTAGGATTTGTTTGCGCTGGTCCAGGATATTGGATTGTACTACTGGAGGAACTTGTATTACACCATATCAATTGGTATATCATTTGGTACTCTATCGATTTTGTATCTGAGTTGCCATGAGTTCATACATCGACTTCATAGTATCAGCCATGGATTTCATGTTGTTTTCCAAAGAAGCAATCCTTTGATCTTGAGGAGTCACCGAAGAAGAAGGTTCATTGTTCAATTCAGTATTCCCATCCACCATATATATCGTGACTGTACGAGGGATTATGAAAATTGGTGGATGTTGTGTTCTGAATCACTGTTTCGTGCATCAAAGTCATTTATAGGAGAACTACCCCCAGTAGGAGAGGTAGGAAGTTAGATTCTCCAAGAAATTCAGAATCATCTTCAGAGATCAAAGTTCTTTGACTAGAGGCTAAGACTCTTGCTTTAGTGTTTCTATATACTCCATCTGGACTATCAGTTCTACCCCCAGTATCCCGAGAGGTCATGTTGACAGAAGCAAACAAAGGCTCATCTTCATCAGGCATAGGTTCACACTGAATCCGATTGAAGAAGATTGTCGTTTAGTTTGACATCTGTATTGTATTGTAACTCTCGGCTGGAAGTCACATTCATGATCAACATAGTCTTGAACCAGTGATTGACATTTGCATTGAATTATGACTCTTGGCTGGAAGTCACATTCAGCATGGTCCATTGTCATAGAATTACTCCTTCTCTTCTGTTGAAGGTGCTCTCGTAAATCTCTTTGGTATTTTTAGGAGTATATTTCCTGTTCTTGGGTCTTGATGGCTCTTGATTATATGGGAGTGATTAATATGAGCCACATAGTTTCTAGCATACTCTGCATCCGGATCTTTTATTTTCATTTTCGATTGATGTGGTTTCTTAACACCATAAGTGTTTCCCAAACGGATTTGATTAAGTTTTGTTCTTAAATCAGTTTGAGGTAACACATTGGTTTTAAAACTTTGAGTTTTCCTTCCATTGATCTGGATATTTGCAGAGAAGGAAGAGTTGAACCACCCTCTTGATTAGGAGTTGGTAACAGACCCTCTTTCATAGACAAATTCTGTGCCCAATTTGAAGAAGTCGTAAAAGAAGACATTACAGAATGTTTCTTCTTATACTTATTCAAGTTTTGAGACATAATGTCCAAAAGGAAGAGTAGTCAAAAGACCATCTTCTTTTTTTTGACTAACAAAATTGTCAGTCAAAGCTGTTCCTGAAGTAAAAACTATAGGAGCAGAAGAACAACTAAAGAGTTATCTCTTTCGAAGGGACTTTGTGTGGAAGACCACCCCCAGTTCTAGTAGAACTTGGCAAAGAGGAAGAGATAGCTAAAGAGCTATTCTTCTTAGATGATGTACACGCTGAAATAGGCTTGGTTAAAGAACCAGTGCTGTCAGCGTGACTTTTGATTTTGGAATTACACGCTAGAACAGATTTGGCTAATGAGCCAGTGCTGTCAGCGTGATTTTTGATTTTGGAAATACACGCTGGAACAGATTTGGCTAATGAGCCAGTGCTGTCAGCGTGACTTTTGGGATTAAATTTGCACGCTGGAACAGATTTGGCTAAGGAGCCAATACTGTCAGCGTGACTTTTGGATGTGAGATTGCACGCTGGAACAGACTTGGCTAAGGAGCCAGTACTGTCAGCATGATTTTGAATGCTGTCATCTTCGAGCGCACAAGAGTGTACGTGCTTGCAGTAGAGTCTTTGCCAGTATTAGGAGTAGACACTGTGGCAGAGACTTCACCATTGGCTGCCAACTGAATCTTAGGGACATAGACAGAGTGTCCCTTCGACTTGGCAGTGATGGGAGGCTGAAGTGGGCTTGCCACTCTTAGCCCGCTGTATTTCTTCGTAGGCGAGTTGATCGAATTGGATCGTCATCACCTTCTTCGTCGAGCCGATTGACGAAGTGTCACATTGAGTTGTTGCCATCTCAGAAGAGGAGATGGTTTTCCCCAGCAGAGTCGCCAATTTGTTTTCCATAAATTCACTTTATTTATTATATTTTTGGAAAAATTATAACTGTGGGAATCTGATCTAGAAGACGATCACTTTATCCCTTGGACTATGCGAAGAAGAAAAGCTCTCAAATTTTGACAGTAAGTTTAGATAACTATGTATCTGTACAATGAATGAGAAAAAGAACTCTATTTATAGAGTCAAAAATAACTGAAAAGATAACTGTCTTCACAGTCTGTGCCTAGTTAAAAATCACGCAGGATTTAACATACGCAAGGTTGTGAGCAGTTACTGGACGTGGCCTGTAACTGTTGGACACATGGCAATCATGCATGAGTCGTGTGCAAGTTACAGGACACGCAGGCGAGAGATCAGTGGCATGACTGCCACGTACTCCAATTTGATAAAATCCACGCAGACTTGTTGAAGACGAAATCCACGCAGACTCGGGGTAAAAAGCTTCAATATCCACGCAAACTTGGGGCAAGAAGCTTCAGGATCCACGCAGACTTAAGGCAAAAAGCTTCAAAATCCACGCAGACTTGAGGAAGGAAACTTCAGAATCCACGCAAACTTGAGACAGAAAGCTCAAAATATACACAGACTTTGGGAAGGAACATAATCCACGCTCGATTGAGGTGGGACTGCCAGCTGTCTTGATTCGACGTGCCTCGACTGACACAAAATCTCTGACAGTGATTACTTTTGTCAGTCGCATTAAATGACAAGAGCTCTTTTGGTACGCCAACTTGACGAAGGCTGAGTCTTGCTGAAGAAGATTTCGAAAGTCACGCAATAGTCGGCTGTGATCTCTCGAGTTCTGTGCATACGTGACATACGAGAAGACATTCTTCGACTGTCGTGCTGTCAGTCATAATTACACCCTGACAAATGATGAGCTGTCTTCCAGCGTGACTTTTTTAATATTGTCCTGATCAACTCAGCGTGACTTTTGGACCTTGTTCTGATCAACTCAGCGTGACCTTCATTTTTAAGGCCTACACCCGGGTAGGCTGCTAAAAAGTCTACCAGAGCTTGAACTTTGACAGCCTTTTGTGGGACGAAGATCATATGATAAGGGGACAACAATATAGCCCATGTAGCGAGGCGAGAGCTGAGTGCCCCTGGCTTAGTCATGGGGACCCTGAGAGGGCTGACTCGTGAGATCACATGTATTATTTGTCCAGTGACATAGTGCCGCATCTTCTGAATTGCGAACACCAGGACAAGGCACTCCTTCTCCACAGCGGTGTATCGGTGCTCTGGCCCAATCATTATTCGACTGAGGTAATATATGGCTTGCTCATGGCCTGCGTTGTTGTTTTGTGCCAGTAGGGCTCCGAGGGAATGCTCCATTGCTCGTACGTAGAGCAGGAATTATTTTCCAGCAACTGGGGCCACCAGGACTGGAGGGTTCGACAAATATTCTTTGATGCTGTCGAAGGCCAGCTGACATTCTTTGTCCCATACGAACGAGACGCCTTTCTTCATGAGGTGGTGAATAGTCGACATCGCCCGGAGAGGTTAGAAATAAACCTCCTGATGTAAGCTAGCCTCCCTTGAAGGCCTATAAGTTCGCGGAGATTTCTCGGAGGACCTGGGCGGTGATGATGAAACCCAAAAACTTCATGATTGCCTTTGAAACTGCTGATTGCCTTTGTCTTCTCAGGGTCTACATGGATACCCTGGACGGTGATGATGAAACCCAAAAACTTCCCGCTGGATACGCCCAGAATGGACTTCATAGGGTTCATTTTTAAATTGTGCGCTCGCATCAGGTCGAATACCGTCCTCAGATCCTGCAGATGGTCTTCTTTACAGCGACTCTTGACGGCGATGCCATCAACATAGCACTCTACCGTCTTGCGTAAGTGGTCTCTGAATGATGCTCATGTCTCTTTGATATGTGGCGCCGGCATTCTTCAAACCGAAAGACATGACTGTGTAGCAGTATGTTCCAATCGGTGTTCAGAATAACGTATGCTTTTCATCGTCAGGAGACATCTTGATTTGGTTGTACCCCGAAAACCATCCATGAATGACATACGTTCGAAACAGCAGGTGTTGTCAATCATGATGTCTGTCATAGGGAGGGGGATTCATATTTGGCGCATGCCTCATTCAGATTGCGGAAGTCGATGCAAATTCGAATCTTTCCATTCTTCTTGAGGACGGGTACTATATTGGCGACCCAGTCAGGGTGTTGTTTCTCACGAATGAAGCCGCTGGCTATCAGCTTGTTGACTTCGGCTTCGATCGCATCCATGATGCCTGGGCAAAAGCGTCGCTGTTGTTGCTTGACTGCCTTTGCGTCCGGCCGAATGTTGAGTTTATAAAGAGCAATATCGGGATTTAACCCCGGCATGTCTTCATAGCTCCAAGCGAACACATCGATATATTTTGACAAGTTTCAGTAGCGATTCTCGCTCTTCGTCTGTTAGGCTTTTACTGACGAAGATCAGTTTTGGAGAAGATTCACTGCCGAGATCTACTTGTATGACCTCATCTTCAGTAGCAGGTTCTTTCTGTTCGAACCGCTTTTCCTATTGTGCATCCAGCTGTTGGGCCCACGGCTCTAGCTCGAGGATTTCAAGGATGTCTTCATCTTCTTCATAAGCGTCAGCGAATGCCATGTTGACTGACAGGACTTGTCTGAATAGGTCTCCAACTGGTATCCGAGTCAGAAGTTGGTGACCCGGTTGAATGTGAATGCCAGTCATATTCTTTATCTGAACTCTGAGGGGTCGTCGTGGGTGTTACATACCCTAATCCATATCAAGTCTTGCTATAGTAGTCCCGTGGTTTATCTGCCGGGACCGATGGCTTCAAAGGTAATCGTCGTCCAGTACCGTAGATCAAGCCTGGCGTCGTCTCCAGATCATACCCCTATTTCTGCATGAGATATTTGGATTGGGGGCTATAAGATACAGAGGCAGTCTCCCGGCATCTGGCCCAAGGTCGACTTCTTCTATGGTGAAGGGATGCGGATCGTCCTTCCGGCCGAAGATGATTGGATGGTCCCCTCCCTCGATTATGCGGTAAGCGTCTTCTACCGGGGTAAGCTGGATCGCGGTATACACATTTGTCACCTGTGTACGTAGGTGAGTGCCTATACCGTGTTCTATAGCATACATTACAAAGCTTATTAAGCTCGAGGTAGTTCAAAGATAGCCCTTTATTGATGAAGTAAGGTATCTTTTCTAGGGGGATTACATCTGCGGAGGGAACATCAGTGTGGGCAGCCACATACTTGGCTAGCTCCGGTTCCTCTTCGGCTACCCCCTGCGTAAATGAAGACTGAGAGGACGACCTGGGCAGCTTGATCGTCAGAGGTTCAGCTGGTAGAGCAGAGCGTGGAGTTGTTGGCAGACTAGCGACCCCCAGTCTGGTGCTCGATGCTGGGCAGGGAGTGGTTGGTTCGCTAGAAGTTCCAGGTCTTACATCGGGGTGACGACCCTTCTTGGGAAGGCGTATCGTTATTGGCTTGTCGGAGGGATTGAGCCTCTCCGTTTATGGTTGGCCGACTCTCGGCAGCCTGATTGTCAGTGGCTCCGTTGAGGGTCTTGGCATTTGGCCGGACCTTGGCAGCCGGATTATCATTTGCTCTTCTTCTGCCGAGAGGCTGATTACATTCTTACGCAGAGTGGCGATAATGGGTGCAAACTTGCCAGGTTTGCGAGCTTGGAGGTGGATCGTCAGAGGTTTTTTGATCCTGTGGCTGTCTCGTACGAGCTTGCACATCTCCTTCACCAAGATGCTTCTTCGATTTTTCATAGACAGGAGTCTGAGTAGTAGGATTCGACCCCCTTGAAGGGATCAATATCGGCAATTCCGTCCTCATGAAGCCGTGTTTGTCGACATATTTGAAGCACTGGTGCAGTGTGGAAGGCACGATCATATAATTGTGTATCCACGGGCGCCCAAGAGGATGTTGTAAGAAGTGTCTGCATCTATGACGTAGCAGGTGACTTCCGATTGGAGATCGCCAATTTGACACTTCATACGGATCTTCCCAATTAGGTAGCTCCTGCCCGAATTGAAACCGCTGATGGCGGTGCTTGTAGGCGTCAGGTGATGCATTGGGATGCGGAGATGATGTAGCAGACCCTTCGGGATAATGCTTATGGAAGAGCCAGGATCAATGTCATCCGATCCAACTTTACGTCGACAATGTATCCAGTGTAGTATAGCGGGCGATCATGCAGGTTGGTTTTGAGCATGTCCTACGGAGTGAAGACAATATTGGGCATCGCTCCCGTACAGAAGCTGTCTTGGAGATCTGCATGCAGGTTTTCTCCCGTGAGGTTGACCTGAGCCAGGTATGCGTCGGCATTTTGGAGTGCATCGCTCAAAGCCGCACGAACATCCTTGGAGAGTCTCAGAAGCTCGTATAATGACAACTTGGCCGGTGTGTTCGCCAATTGTGCTAAGATGTCGAAGTTGTAGGGCTACTCTAGCCCTTGTGATGCCTCTTTTCGGAGGGATTTGTCAAAGCGAGTCTCCCTCGGCCTAGGCTTGTCGGTCGTCGGAGGCTGAGCCGGCCCCGGAGCGTCCATTGTAGCGGGCTGATGATCTTCAGCCGGATTGTCAGCCACAGGTTAGGATTATGCCCCAGACCGTGTGACTATGGCTGTAGCTTCTTCGATATCTGCCGAGATTGTGCGGCAGGACCTGACTTTTCCACTCTTTTCTTGCAAATGGAAGATGGTGTGGGTTGAGTCACTTCTGATACCAAGTCTGGATGGACCTGACTCCCTCGTGATGTGGTGAGGGGTACTAGACCAGCAGCCTGATCTCGGGGAGGTAGAAGATTAGCAATCTCCATTGTCACCAGAGGGATGGGGACCACGCCGTCTTGAGTTTCTGTCGGAGGGAAGCTGTCGAATTGTACTAACACCATAATGGCTGCGACTGTTACTTCTTCGAAATTGATGGCCAGAGCGTTCGAATCGATGAGGTTGTGGATGTACCGTTTTAGTTGGTAGCAGTCGTATGTGGTATGGTGGACGTAGCGGTGGTAATGGCAGTACTTTGGGTTCTCCATGTCTGCCTGCCGCGGTTTCCGTTTGGTGGAGGAAGCTGAATTTTGTCTCCTTGTATGAGCATGTCCAAGATGGGCTTGATGTGACCATCTTCGAAAGAGTAAGTGATTTGCGGCCATTGTTTGTCTGCCGGCTTTGGGCAGGTTTCTGTGCTGTGTCGGCCACCATGGCCTGCTTACCCCTGCTGTCCTGATTGTTGGAGGGGCTACCCCCATTGTCGTTGTTAGGACGCTTGCCTTTGTTCTATCCGTCCGAGATGTGCAGTCCAATTGGCGAGCCTTCTTCAATCGTTCTTCGGCGCTTGTGGCGTTGATGATGAACGTCTTCCAATCCGAATTGACTTTCGCCCATCCATAGACTGATTGTTGGGAGCAATCTCTTTTGGAAAATTTCGATCAAAGAGGAATCGGGATTTCCAGATGGCATCTTCATTGCGGTTTGGCGAAACTGTTCGATATAGTTTCTTGTCAGCTCTTTCTCCCTTGGACGACGTACATAAGGTTGGACATTATGATGTCCTGTCCTACTTCGTAGAATCTCTCCAAGAACATGCGCTTGAAGCCGGCGAAGGAGTGGATGCAGTTGTCTGGCAGGTTGCGATACCAATCGAAGGCGACCCCTTCCAATGCCCCGATGAATAATCGTGTGAGAATGGCATCGTCATGGGGCAGATGGTCGGTGGTAACCTCGAAGTAAGTGATGTACCGACTTGCTGAGGTCTTGCCATCATAAGGATTGATATTGAACGGCTTATATCTTGGCAGGAAGGGGACATCCTCCATGCAGCAGGGTATGGTTGCCGTATTCTGAGGTCTTGAGAATTTTCTCGAGCGTGAAACATGGCTCGGAGCTCTTGGACCTCTTCTCGCTTCGCAGGCTTCGTCCACGACGGTGGGGGCCGTTGTTTCAGGAGGATCGTTGCCCGGGTTCGGTGCCGTCGAATTCGAGTCCGCATTGACCGCATGACTCGCACTTATTTGGCCAGGTGTCCCTCCTTGCAGATTTGGAAGGGCCGCTTTGATCTCGTCCACAGACATGACCAAGGCAAGCAATATGGCTTCGAGAGTGTCGATGCATTGGCGATCGCTGGAACCACCTTGGCTGCTGTCTGTCATGAATACCGTCTTTACATTTGGAGAGATGGACGGAGCGGTGGAGGAAGCGCCCTCCGAATCATACCCATGTAGTGAGAAGTCATCGGGGTATGTGGGAATGTTCTCCTCTGGTTCGGATTCGGAAGGAACGGTACCCCCAGTCTCCGAGTTCGCCTCGTCTTGGGAATTGTGGACGTCCTCGGGGACGTCGAGGTTTGCTGCATCTGATGGGAGAGTTGTCTTCCCCCCTGTCTTCTTGGAACATCGAATTTTTGTGGACGTTCGGAGGATTGCTACCCCCAGTCCCAACAACCCCCAGTGTTGTGGACGACGATTCTCCCACTGTAGCAGATTTCGTCTTAGAACAGGTACCTTGGAAAGGTCTGGTGGTGGGCACCCACTTAGACGACAGTTTTTAGTCGAAGTGGTTGAGATCTTCGGGCTGGGGACATTTGTCTTCTTCCTTCTTCCATCAGCGGGGACTTTCTGAGCCGAGTTGTAGGAGACGACGGGAAGTGCCTCGTCTTCTGAAGACGGCTATTGCAGTCTTTGAAAGACGGACTGTCGGTCTTCTCGCACCGTCGTATTATTGCAGCAGCAGTTGACGATGACTTGGGTGCAGTGGCGTCCGTGGGAGGACTTTTTGCACCCCGATGCGTCTTCTCTTTCCTTACGTTTATGGAGGATGGCCTCACGCAAGTCAGATGGGTCTGGATCGACCATGTTGGCTTCCTGGATTTTGGAGACTTTTGCGAACCTCTCTGTCCGTTTGCCGCCGGGGGCTGGATTCGAGTGGTTCTGTACAACTTCTCATCTGAGGCCTGCATAACAGTATGCAGGACGCTCAGATAATCAGAGACAAGATCAGCAGACCGAGCGTGCCAAGCTCGCGCTGCCCTAGACTCCTTCGCTCTAGTGCCTAAAGGCACATAGTAGAAAGAGTCTAGGTGATGCTGGAGAGAGTCAGACATTTTTTTTGGAAGCACAAGAGATCAGGACCATAAGACAGGCGGTCGAAGACAGAGCCGCGCGGGGTAGGCGTCATGTTGCTGTCCTCAACAATCTTTATGCGGCTGGAACGTAGCCGCATAGGCTTTCTTCATGCGGCTGGGAGTCTCAGCCGCATGAGTTTTCTTCATGCGGCTGGATGATCTGGCCGTATAGACTTTCTTCATGCGGCTGCTAGATTCACCCGTATGAGCCTCCTGTATGTGGTTGGCAGATTTGGCCATAGGAGTGCTCAGCTTCTTATTGGGCCGCATAGAGTCGCTCTTTGTCCTACAAGTCCATCATCATAGTGCTTTCCTCTGCCGGACTTGGGGACAGCAGAGTGCTCTACGGCTCGAAATGGAGCCGTATGAGAGTCGTCTTTGCCGTCTTGGGTAGCAGAGAGTATCCCGTCCAGAGCTTGTGGAGGAGCAAACGATTTTGGCCTCCACTCGCAGCGAGCTTTCTTTGTGCGGGTTCGCTTCTGGATCGGGCCGGCACTTCCTTCAGAGAGCATTTCTTAAATGCCTGTTGGTCGAAGCGGACGACCATTTCTGTTGCGTGGAGCCAAGTTTGGCTGCATCCGATTGCGTCACCAACTCCTCAGCCGTGAGAAGTTTGTCCCCAGCAGAGTCGCCATCGTATTTACCATAAAATATAAAAGAGCAGAACAATTATCGGAGGACTGGACTTTTACTTCACGTTACAAACTCGCTTGTACGAAAAAAGCCTAGGGACGAAAACCTAGGTACATCAGTCTAAGTACAATTGTTTATTTTAGATTCTGGGGGGTGACATATAGGCTCGGGAAAGCTACGGCAGCTCTGCCTTACTCCTTGGACGATCGGCCAGTACATGGGCTTCATTGCATTACCTTCAAAATAGAAGCAGACCTTCTCCCTGATGCCTTTTGGTTGTGACTTATGTGCTATGGCATCCCCAAACAGAAAAGCTGGTTTCTTATGGAACACCCGGTCAAGACTCTGAAGTGGTTCACCATTTATTAGGCAGAGCAGAGTGGTGTGATCTTGATTCTTCAATAAAGATAGTCTGGTTTCCGGAGTGTCAAACTGAGGAAACTGTACATGAGATAAATCATGTTTGAAAGAGAAGCTCAAATGTCCTTTAATCAGCTTCTTCACTTCGGATGTCCACTATAAAAAAGAAAAGGAAAAAACATCAGATATGTTTTGTCACGCAGACTTCGGAAAAATTTATGTCTACGAGCCTTATGCGTGTTTTAACAGTGTTCAAAGAAAATTTCATAAGTCACGCAGACTTCAGACAAAGATCAAAAAGACACGCTGACTGATTTATTCACGCATGTGATTAATTCACGCAAAGTCTAGACAGATTAGAATAAAAGTCACGCATCATTGCCAGAATCACATTGAAGTAAAAATGACAAAAAAAATACGCTGACAGATCAAGACTAATCTATCCAGAGGATGACTCTCAGAAGTCTGCGTGAATAATTCAACATCGACATCTCTGCCAACATATGAAAAATCATGCAGAGTCATGAGAGCCATGCTCATTTGCGTAAAACATAGAGCTTCATAAACACGAAGATGTGAAGTATAGCCAACCCTAAAGAGGGGGCATACTTTATTAATATCCTTTGCCCTAAGAAGGGGGGATATATTTCGAATGTTCATTATCTTTGTTTAAGAATCCTAAAGAAATTTCTATGTGGAGTTCGTCTTCATCAGTTCATATCCCCCATCATCAGCATGCTTACGTTGAATGGGGGGATGAGTAGCTTCGCGGCGAGGAAGTCTGTCGGTGGTGGCACGCGAAGATGTCGCAGGGGCCTTGCCCTTAGCCTGAGCGTCGATTTTAGGAGCCATTGCTGAGAAGGAGAAGGAAAAGTCGGAAAGACGAAGTTTCTCTTCTGTGTGGGATTTTCTCTCTCTAAAGCAAGTAAAGAAAGAAGGAAGTGATTTATGGCCTTTTTATAGGCTCACGAAGAATTTCAAACGGCAAAGTCATCATTTGCTTCGATATAGGAGTTTTGTACGGGATCCTAAACCGCACAGAATCCCAACAGCCCAATCATTTCGGCAGAAATCTTTCCCTGAATCATCTCAGCGTGACTAAATTCATTTTATCATCTCGATTTCAAAGTATTTCGAAATAATTTATCATTTTTCGAAAACTTTGAAGGGGGTTTTGTAGGCCTCAAAAATGAAGTCACGCTGAGTTAATACAGCCTATCAGAACAATGTCTAAAATACACGCTGAGTTCTATCAGACCATTTCCTCAAATATACGCAGAGTTTAAATGGTACACAGAGACAACTCATCATTTGTCAGAGTGTCATTATGACTGACAGCACGACAGTCAAAGAATGTCTCCTCGTATGCCACGTATGTACGGGACTCGAGAGATCTCAGCCGACTATTGCGTGACTTTCGAAATCTTCCTCAACAAGATTCAGTCTTCATCAAGTTGGCGTACCAAAAAGACCTTATTGTCATTTAATGTGACTGACAAGGCAATCAATGTCAGAGATTTTGTGCCAGTCGAGGCACGTCGAATCAAGACAGCTGGCCGTCCTTTCTCAAGTATGCGTGTATTTTGAACTTCTATGTTCCTTCCTCAAGTTTGCGTGAATTTTGAGCTTTCTGTCTCAAGTTGGCGTGTATTCTGAAGCTTTCTGTCTCAAGTTGGCATGTATTCTGAAGCTTTCTGCCTCAAGTTGGCGTGTATTCTGAAGCTTTCTGTCTCAAGTTGGCGTGTATTCTGAAGCTTTCTGCCTCAAGTTGGCGTGTATTCTGAAGCTTTCTGCCCCAAGTCTGCATGGATTTCATCCTCAACCAGTTGGCGTAGATTTCATCTCAAATTATCAGATTGGAGTACGTGGCAGACATGCCACAAATCTCTCGTATGCGTGCCCCAGTAACTTGCACACGACTCATGCATGATTGCCATGTGTCCAACAGTTATGGGCCACGTCCAGTAACTGCTCATTAACCTTGCGTACGTTTGAGTCCTGCGTGATTATCAACTATGCATAGGTTATGAAAATAGTTATCTTTTTAGTTATTTTTGACTCTATAAATAGAGTTCTCTTCTCATTCATTGTACAGATATACAGGATATCTAAATTGCTGTCGAATTCTTGAGAGCTTTTCTTCTTCGCATCGTCCAAGGGATAAAGCGATCGTCTTCTAGATCGGATTCCTAAAGTTGTATTTTCCCAGAATCAAATAAATAAAGTGAATTTATTTATGGAAAACATAGAATAGTCTAAGATAATATCCCAGCAATATCCATAGTACATATCTCAGCTAATGAATATGAAAGAATATATACAACTCCACATCTCTGAACAGAAGTAAAGTCTAGCTAAACAGTCTCAAGACATAAAAATAAGATAAAACCTAACTAAACTAGTCTAGGCAGTGAGGGTGATATCCTCAGCTAGAGCTGTCCCGTAGAAGGTAACCTCCCAGGCCTCCTCCTCGTCCGCTGTAATATTTTCAACAGGTCCAGTCAGGACAGGAGCGAGTACAATACATCTCAACAGTTCATAGCAGGTTAGAAAATATAATCATGCAGTAAAGTAAGATATAGATACTGAAGAAATGCAGTATGTAAAGAGAGAGAGAACTGTAATAGAAATATCTAATATAAGTAAAGAGCTACCAGTGACTAGTGATTTAGAGCACAAAGTCGACATATGAACGGCTTGATTTGTACATGGCTATACTAAAGAGCATACATGGCTATTCTTTTTTGGAATTGTTCACATGGCTATTTATACTCCCCCGTACCCCCAATTAACACAAGGATCCAACCAGGTTATGTTGATTCTATGTAACAGCCCCCGAAGGGTGATAAGCCTCCGAAAGGTGATAAGCCTCCGAAAGGTGATAAGCCTCCAAAGGTGATATACCCCCAAAGGGTGATATGCCTCCAAAGGGTGATAAGCCTCTGATAGGTGATAAGCCCCCAAAGGGTGGTATGCCCCCGAAGGGTGGTACATAGTAGTCCCATAAATAGGATAAGGATTCAAAGAAGACTCTGTGATCATATCGGTATATGTCACAAGTTATCAAAGAACCAAAGAAGCATATGATACGCTATGTAAGTGAAACTCACAGAACATAGAGTACCCGATGCTCCCTGAAGGGATAACATCTCAGGGAGGGATCCATATTGTACTAATCCGTGTGACCAACGTGACAGTATCAAGTAAAGTAATTTAATGCAGGAAATAATTCTAAGCAGGATATGAAATGATCAGAGAATGTACTCGCCTGTATCTGAGTGTCCGGATGAAATGTACTGTCCGAGAGGTGTCTGGCTCCTAATCAGAACAGCACAGGTCACAACAAGTCTAAAATGATATAATGAAGTCCTATTATGCATTCTACATGTGTCTAGGTCAAACTAGGTCAAAGTCAACTCTTGGTCAACCCTGGTCAACCAAGAAGTCAAACCTAGGTCAACTATAGTCAAACTAGGTCTAACAAGTCAAACTAGTCTAAACAAGGCTAAACAAGTCTAATCTAGACTCCCTAGTCAAACAGACACACACAGGCCATAGGCTATATCATGCCTATAGGCCAACCCATAACACATGACTACATGTCATCATCTATATCAAAATACTACACATATTGATATGTTATATAATACAACATAGAAATACACTAGCATATAGGCTACCTATATACATATACATAGAAATAGGCACATTCACATTACATAGTATATATATATATATTTTTTATCTATATACGCTTTTAATATTACAAGGGTTAGAGTTATACTCATTAGGAATCATCACACATACATATAATAGACTTAAAACATATACATATGATGTACCTATATAATATTGTATACATATTATACGTCCAAATCCCTTAGTCACATACATCTATATAATAGAGAGGGTTAGAAAAATAGAGAGTGAGTTAGTGAGTGAGTGAGTGAGGGTGTGTCCATGTGTGACAGGAACCCTGGTGTGTGTGTAATGTGTAGAGAATTGTGTGTATAGGGAAATCAGAAAATCAGTGAAGGGTGTGTGTATATTTTATGAAATGTGTGTGTGTGTTATAGGAAACATATGACAGGAAATCAAGACAGGTATTTCTCAGATTTTTATGTAAAAACAGTTCTTAGCAATTCAGTTTCATGTTCATTCCTAACAGTGAATACAATGCATTCTCAGATAATGTAGGAAAGGGAAACACATCAAACTCTCAGGTTCACAGAAAATATGTGGGACTGGAAAGTGCAAGCAGTGTCCAATATGAACTTAGATTTGTATATGTGCAGGAAAATGTATACAGTGTGTGTGTGATGCATCAGGAACCTGTGTGTGGTTCATGAGCTCGGGTTTTGTGTGCCATTAGTTTCTGTGTACAGAGGTCTCATGAAGAGATGAAACATGTGACAGTACAAAATGGAATTCTCAGGAAAATACAGTGGAGAATAATCTAGTTAAGTCTCCATGTTTCATTCCTAATAGTGAATCAATTAGTCAAGGCTAGATGACAAAATTAAAATCAAATCACTAGGAACCATCTCAGGTTTTCTTAACAGTTAACATTCAATTGAACTGAAATGATTTCCATGCCTCTGGAATCAACAGTGAATGAATCAGTAAGCCCTCAATGATTTCTTAACAGTCCTAAACATGGTATTTAGTGTATAGTAATTTAAATCATAACATAATATATGATATTAAACATTGTATGAAAATTTGAAAATAAGGATCAGTGATACCCTCACTGATACTAAGTATCAGTCAACCTAGCATTTTCCAATCCCACTCGATTATCCCATCATAATGAATAGTTTATACTAACAGAGATTAGGGGATGATTAGGACCTAATTTAGGAATCAACTAATCACTAAATCAGGAATTATCTCAGGAAATTGACAGTTCAACAAACCAACACATATCAGTTTAACCAAACTCAGTTAGAAATTTCTGAACCATTTGACAGTAAAAATATAGGAAGAATAGTTCACTTGATCATTCCAATTTCAGTTCGAAACTGGGATGTCAAGTCAGGTATTTAGAATAGGAATCAATCCCAGCTTAGGATTGACAGTAAAAAAAATATGAATCAAAATGACAGTTCAAAGGATTTCAAACCCAAGCCAGTTAAATACATTATCAAACCCATTGTACTATTTAATATTCCCCTTCTATGACATAAAGCCTAATCAAATGTAAACAAAATCGATCTAACATGAACTAATGATATAGTTCACATGACAGTGCATTCAAGGGTAAAAATTCAGGTTTCATAACAGTGAATGAAGACAGTGGCCTGTTGACAGTCCAAAATTCCAATTCAAAACCCTATCTCCTAATGCTAATCACAACTAATCATTTAGGTAAAACAAAACATGTGTAAATGAGCTAACAAGGCAATAGAACATCACAACAATCGGATTTAAATTCTGGAAAAAAAAGGGAAGAACAGTGGTATAAGGAATTTACAGTTCAATTAGAAAATAGGGATTTCACCCAATTTCGAATATCAAAACATGGCAAAAACCCATAGCAAAGGTTGGTAAGCATTGTGTACAATGTGTACGTGTCTGGGTGAGTGCACTCGTGTCCACACAAGTTACACGAGGTGTCCAAACTGGTGAATACTGCACATTAGAAAAATAGGGAAAACATTCCTCGTGCAGCCGTATCGAGCTCGATTGGGCTCGACACAGAGCTCGACATATGCCGTGCTTGTGCACATGCGTGGAGGGGACCTAAGGGTGTGTGCCCACATGTCTGCACAGCCCTCAACACGTGTCGTGTCCAAGAAAAATGAGCGTATCAGACGCGATTTCCGCGCGTGCACACAGTGTCAAATCCGTGCGCGTGCGATTGCTCTCAAACCACTGAATAAAAACCCACAAAAATTTGTGAGCCTCGTGTCAGTCACCTAAACAGTGTCCAAACCAAATTTCGTGTCCAGAGGTGTCGTGTACAGGGAGTTATAGCCCCCGAGTAGCAGGGCACTGCTACCGTACGGGAACGTGCGTGTTTACGTGTCCATGCCGACATGATATGACACAATAATCACATCAGTCAACCAAAAATTGACAAGCAAGACCAAACCCTAATTTTCTATTCAAACACATTCCTAAAATTCAATCGAAATATCCTTTCGGATATTTCATCAAACACCTAGGTCTATAGGCTGATACGTGTCCATTTAGGACACGAAATGGACACAAAACCTAGGTCTAGGCATACCTACAGGACCAGGACACTTAGGGCTAGGTCTACATGCAAAGAAACTAGAATTTTAATGGGTGGATTAGGATTTTACCTATGGTGTTCTCCAACACAAAAACTCCTTGAATGAGGATTCCTAAAAAGCCACCCAACTCCTTCAAATTATTAGAAAACTAAGAGTAACAAATTCCAACAGTAAGAAAACATCAATTAGAACCTATTGCAATTTGTTTGGATTAAAAAGGAGTTAAAATGGATTTTCTAGGGATTTTTGAAGATGGAGACTCACCTCTTCCAAAGCTTGAGAGAAAAATAATAAAGGAGGCAAGAACAAATGGAAGAGGCATTAAATAGGGTGGGAACCCTAGGTTGGCTGCCATGGGCTGATTAGGGTTAGGCTTGGTTCATGGTGTGGGCCTATGGGCTATTAAGCCTAAGTCACAAGTCATGACTTGTGAAATCAGAAGCCATTTCTAAATCAATTCGAATCCTAGTTTCTCCAAATGAATTCTAATGAGTTAATCCTCACTAAATTAGGTTAAACTAGAGTTACATAACCTAACCAAGTCCAAGCACAACTAGGGTTAGCTTCTAGGTTAGCCTACCAAGGTCATTGCTAGTCAAAGTCAACCTAGTCAACCCTTATTCAAACAATTCCAAAATAAATTCTAAAAATTCCCATAAATTCAAATAAATTATAATAAATCCAAATAACCCTAAAAATGTCAAAAATAGCCTAATCACATGGCTAGGCTCTAGGGTAGGTAGTCTCTACTGTTCACTAGCACAACACCAAAATCACAAGTCATGAAAAATAGTTTAAAAATAATTAAAATTGCTAAAAATCATAATATGAAATTAAATATCATTAAATAATAATTATAATTATAAAATTTTAAAATTACCCTCTTCTGGAAAATTGGGTGTTACAATCCTACCCACCTTATAAAAATTTCGTCCTCGAAATTAAGATGGTCGCACCCTTTTATAGGTTAAGCCCCCAGCAATCATAGTCTCAGAAATCTATCTTAAATCATACAGTTGGAAAGTGAACCTATGGGGGTCGTGGCATGCAATATCAGTCTGGGGTCTCATCTAGTTATACCAACCATGCTACAGTACTAGGCAATCACAAGGTATCAAAACATACAAGCAATGGATGCATCAAAATTCTCAAGAAGGAAATATTAAGGTTAGGTCAAAACTCACCTCCAGCTAGGTCTGAGAACCAGAACTCCCTCCTGGAAGCAGGGCCCTGGTTGAGGCAGGTATAGCAGGGCAGTGATGTACCCAGTGTGCAGCAGAACCACAGAATAGGCACAATCCTAGTCTCTTTCTACAGTTGTTCCACTTGTGTCTAGACTTCTTGCAGTAGGCACAGATAGGCTCTGGCTCAGCTGGCCTCTGCTGGACAGGAGACTGGGCTGGGTATGATGATATAGGCTGGATAAATGGGTACTCCTCAAACTCTGGGTAGGGCTGGGTACTGCTTCTCGCCCTCTTGGAGCTAGGCTCTCCTCCTAGAAGCACAGAGTCCCGCAGACGTAGCAACCTCTGAATTTTTCGCTCATGGCCTCCTCATGAACACTCTGTGACTCCAATAGCCTCTCTTGGAAATATCCAAACATCTGGGCTGCGTCAAGTAACAAACCTCCGGGTGGTACAGTAGGGAGTACTATCCCAAGGGGTAGGACAAGGCTTTCGGTCTCAGGCAAATCCGCAGCTCTTTCCTGAACGACAAAAGATGAAGGAAGACTCTCTGGCGAGGCTACCACCATCTCCTCAATGGCAAGAGGTGCCACCACCCCCTGATCAGATAGAGGGATAACTACCTCCTGAACAGTAGGAGGTAGAGGCACACTCTCAGTAGCTGCAACTGCTCTCAGGCGACGAGCTCGGGTCATGGGTGCCATACTGAAAGAAAAGAAAAGAAATAATATAAATCAATCATCAAGGCTGAAAAACTAGTAAATATAAACAAAGGAGAACGAGGTACAAGAATCACTATTTAAAGCCGGGCTATACTATTATTCCTAAGACAAGGGCCTAATCACAAGTCATCAAATCGTCATACTAAGAAAGAACTACATATGCATAAGCTCTATAAAGCTGAAATCTCTCTACTCCTAAATTATTTGATGATGGAAACAATTTATAATAACTGGAATGAAGATAGAGACGTATATTTAAGACCTTTCCAAGATACAATCTGATAATCATATGCGTCTGTCCAAAAATCATGATACTCAGAATCCCCGCCACGCTAGTAAGCAAGGCTGCGATAAACGGTAGAGTCCATAACAGGGGCATGTACCTCTATAATCATATCGTCTGGAATTCTCGCTATGCCGACTAGTATAGCTGCGAGGAATTCCAAATCTCATAACCAAGATACGTACATCCAAAGTCAGGTCTCTATGTTTCTGCCACGCCAGCTAATATAGCTGCAATAAACTCTAGGTTCCATAACCAAGTAGACGTTTTACCATCCCTGTATTCCCGTCGACATATGTTATCAAAAAATATCGTAATTCAGACCATAAAAATTCATCTCGATAGAAAAATCAAATCAACAACGATCCAACAAAATCAAATTCAATAATCAAGGAGTGAGAGCAACAAGCAAGGGAAATGATTCAAATTGAAGTTTAATAAGATTCTCAAGGGTCGTCCCAGAAATCTTTCAAGAAATCCTAACTGTGATTGAGTACCTTCAAATATATATCATAATCCTACTGCAGGCTGTAGTGATACCCTAGTTCGAATACCACTACATAAACTCGACCTGCATGGGCCACCACTAAAAATGTGTCACGACCCGCACCCACTGGGATGGTATGAGAACGTCACAACGCCCAGCCGATGCCGCAGTGTCGACGGTAGAACGCTGTCCTAGGTCAACATACATCTAGCAATAATAATACTAAGCAGTAAATGAACTCAATCACAACTAAGGAAGAGAAACACGATATGATATAGAACTCAAGGAAAATCAGAAGATAGAATAGTCTAAGATAATATCCCAACAATATCCAGAGTACATATCTCAGCTACTGAATATGAAAGAATATACAACTCCACATCTCTGAACAGAAGTAAAGTCTAGCTAAACAGTCTCAAGACAACATAAAATAAGATAAAACCTAACTAAACTAGTCTAGGCAGTGAGGGTGATATCCTCAGCTAGAGCTGTCCCGTAGAAGGTAACCTCCCAGGCCTCCTCTCGTCCGCTGTAATATTTTCAACAGGTCCAGTCAGGACAGGAGCGAGTACAATACATCTCAACAGTTCATAGCAGGTTAGAAAATATAATCATGCAGTAAAGTAAGATATAGATACTGAAGAATACAGTATGTAAACAGAGGAAGAACTGTAATAGAAATATCTAATATAAGTAAAGAGCTACCAGTGACTAGTGATTTAGAGCACAAAGTCGACATGTGAACGGATTGATTTGTACATGGCTATACTAAAGAGGCATACATGGCTATTCTATTTTGGAATTGTTCACATGGCTATTTATACTCCCCCGTACCCCCAATTAATACACAAGGATCCAACTAGGTTATGTTATGATTCTATGTAACAGCCCCCGAAGGGTGATAAGCCTCCGAAAGGTGATAAGCCTCCGAAAGGTGATAAGCCCCCAAAGGGTGATATGCCCCCAAAGGGTGATAAGCCTCCGAAAGGTGATAAGCCCCCAAAGGGTGGTATGCCCCCGAAGGGTGGTACATAGTAGTCCCATAAATGGGATAAGGATTCAAAGAAGACTCTGTGATCATATGTGTATATGTCACAAGTGATCAAAGAACCAAATAAGCATATGATAAGCTATGTAAGTGAAATGCATAGAACATAGAGTACCCGATGCTCCCTGAAGGGATAACATCTCAGGGAGGTATCCATATTGTACTAATCCGTGTGACCAACATGACAGTATCAAGTAAAGTAATTTAATGCAGGAAAAATTCTAAGCAGGATATGAAATGATCAGAGAATGTACTCGCCTGTATCTGAGTGTCCAGATGAAATGTACTGTCCGAGGAGAGTGTCTGGCTCCTAATCAGAACAGCACAGGTCACAACAAGTCTAAAATGATATAATGAAGTCCTATTATGCATTCTACATGAGTCTAGGTTAAACTAGGTCAAAGTCAACTCTTGGTCAACCCTGGTCAACCAAGAAGTCAAACCTAGGTCAACTATGGTCAAACTAGGTCTAACAAGTCAAACTAGTCTAAACAAGGCTAAACAAGTCTACTCTAGACTCCCTAGTCAAACAGACACACACAGGCCATAGGCCACATCATGCCTATAGGCCAACCCATAACACACTACATGTCATCATCTATATCAAAATACTACACATATTGATATGTTATATAATACAACAAAGAAATACACTAGCATATAGGCTACCTATATACAAATACATAGAAATAGGCACATTCATATTACATATATATATAATATATATATATATTATATATATATATATATATATATATATATAATATATATATATATATATTACACATTCATATTATATATATATATATATATATATATATATATATATATATATATATATATAATATGAATTGTAAAATATATATATATATATATATATATATACGCTTTTAATACTATAAAGGTTATAGTTATACTCATTAGGAATCATCACACATACATATATAGACTTAAAACATATACATATAGATGTACCTATATAATATATTGTATACATACATTATACATCCAAATCCCTTAGTCATATACATTTATATAATAGAGAGGGTTAGAAAAATAGAGAGTGAGTGAGTGAGTGAGTGAGGGCTGTCCATGTGTGACAGGAACCCTGGTGTATGTGTAATGTGTAGAGAATTGTATGTGTATAGGGAAATCAAAAATCAGTGAAGGGTGTGTGTATATTTTATGAAATGTGTGTGTGTGTAAAACATATGACAGGAAATCAAGACAGGTATAAGTTCTCAAATTTTTATGTAAAAATAGTTCATAGCAATTCAGTTTCATGTTCATTCCTAACAGTGAATACAATGCATTCTCAGATAATGTAGGAAAGGGAAAACACATCAAACTCTCAGGTTCACAGAAAATATGTGGGGCTGGAAAGTGCAAGCAGTGTCCAATGTGAACTCAGATTTGTATATGTGCAGGAAAATATGCAGTGTGTGTGTGATACATCAGGAACCTGTGTGGTTCATGAGCTCGAGTTTTGTGTGCCATTAGTGTTCTGTGTACAGAGGTCTCATGAAGAGCTGAAACATGTGATAGTGCAAAATAGAATTCTCAGGAAATATAGTGGAGAATAATCATGTAGTTAAGTCTCCATGTTTCATTCCTAACAGTGAATCAATTAGTCAAGGCTAGATGACAAAATTAAAATCAAATCACTAGGAACCATCTCAGGTTTTCTTAACAGTTAACATTCAATTGAACTGAAATGATTTACATGCCTCTGGAATCAACAGTGAATGAATCAGTAAGCCCTCAATGATTTCTTAACAGTCCTAAACATGGTATTTAGTGTATAGTAATTTAAATCATAACATAATATATGATATTAAACATTGTATGAAAATTCGAAAATAAGGATCAGTGATACCCTCACTGATACTAAGTATCAGTCAACCTAGCATTTTCCAATCCCACTCGATTATCCCATCATAATGAATAGTTTATACTAACAGAGATTAGGGGATGATTAGGACCTAATTTAGGAATCAACTAATCACTAAAATCAGGAATTATCTCAGGAAATTGATAGTTCAACAAACCAACACATATCAGTTTAACCAAACTCAGTTAGAAATTTCTGAACCATTTGACAGTAAAAAATATAGGAAGAATAGTTCACTTGATCATTCCAATTTTAGTTCGAAACTGGGATGTCAAGTCAGGTAATTAGAATAGGAATCAATCCCAGCTTTGGATTGACAGTAAAAAAATATGAATCAAAATGACAGTTCATAGGATTTCAAACCCAAGCCAGTTAAATACATTATCAAACCCAATACACTGTTTAATATTCCCCTTCTATGACATAAAGCCTAATCAAATGTAAACAAAATCGATCTAACATGAACTAATGATATGGTTCACATGACAGTGCATTCAAGGGTAAAAATTCAGGTTTCATAACAGTAAATGAAGACAGTGGCCTGTTGACAGTCCAAAATTCCAATTTAAAACCCTATCTCCTAATGCTAATCACAACCAATCATTTAGGTAAAACAAAACATGTGTAAATGAGCTAACAAGGCAATAGAACATCACAACAATCAGATTTAAATTCTGGAAAAAAAAGGGAAGAACGGTGGTATCAGAATTTACAGTTCAATTAGAAAATAAGGATTTCACCCAATTTCGAATATCAAAACATGGCAAAAACCCATAGGAAAGGTTGGTAAGCATTGTGTTCAATGTGTACGTGTCTGGGTGAGTGCGCTCGTGTCCACACAAGTGACACGAGGTGTCCAAACATGGTAAATACTGTACATTAGAAAACAGGGAAAACATTCCTCGTGCAGCCGTGTCGAGCTCGATTGGGCTCGACACAGAGCTCGAGATATGCCGTGCTTATGCACACGCGTGGAGGGGACCTACGGGTGTGTGCCCACTGTCTGCACAGCCATCAACACGTGTCGTGTCCAAGAAAAATGAGCGTATCAGACGCGATTTCTGCGTGCGTACACACAGTGTCAAATCCGTGCGCGTGCGATTGCTCTCAAACCACTGAATAAAAACCCACAAAATTTGTGAGCCTCGTGTCAGTCACCTAAATAGTGTCCAAACCAAATTTCGTCCAGAGGTGTCGTATACAGGGAGTTATAGCCCCGAGTAGCAGGGCACAGCTACCGTACGGAACGTGCGTGTTCACGTGTCCATGCCGATACGATATGACACAATAATCACATCAGTCAACCAAAAATTGACAAGCAAGACCAAACCCTAATTTTCTATTCAAACACATTCCTAAAATTCAACCGAATGTCCTTTGGGACATTTCATCAAACACCTAGGTCTATAGGCTGATACGTGTCCATTTAGGACACGAAATGGACACAAAACCTAGGTCTAGGCATACCTACAGGACCAGGACACTTAGGGATAGGTCTACATGCAAAGAAACTAGAAATTTAATAGGTGGATTAGGATATTACCTATGGTGTTCTCCAACACAAAAACTCCTTGAATGAGGATTCCCAAAAAGCCACCCAACTCCTTCAAATTATTAGAAAACTGAGAGTAACAAATTCCAACAGCAAAAAAACATCAATTAGAACCTATTGCAATTTGTTTGAATTAAAAAGGAGTTAAAATGGATTTTCTAGGGATTTTTGAAGATGGAGACTCACCTCTTCCAAAGCTTGAAAGAAAAAATAAAGGAGGCAAGAACAAATGGAAGAGGCATTAAATAGGGTAGGAAACCCAAGGTTGGCTGCAATGGGATGAATAGGGTTAGGCTTGGTTCATGGTGTGGGCCTATGGGCTATTAAGCCTAAGTCACTAGTCATGACTTGTGAAATCACAAGCCATTTCTAAATTAATTCGAATCCTAGTTTCTTCAAATAAATTCTAATGAGTTAATCCTCACTAACTTAGGTTAAACTAGAGTTACATAACCTAACCAAGTCCAAGCACAACTAGGGTTAGCTTCTAGGTTAGCCTACCAAGGTCATTGCTAGTCAAAGTCAACCTAGTCAACCCTTATTCAAACAATTCCAAAATAAATTCTAAAAATTCTCATAAATTCAAATAAATTATAAAATCTAAATAACCCTAAAAATGTCAAAAATACCCTAATCACATGGCTAGGCTCTAGGGTAGGCAGTCTCTACTGTTCACTAGCACAACACCAAAATCACAAGTCATGAAAAATAGTTTAAAAATAATTAAAAATCACTAAAAATCATAATATGAAATTAAATATCATTAAATAATAATTATAATTATAAAACTTCAAAATTACCCTCTTCTGGAAAACTGGGTGTTATACAGGTCCTGCTCCTTCGCCGCTGACGACGGACATCGTCGAGGGAGAAGTCACCAGAGGGGATCTAGTGGAAGAAAGTATGCCTTCTCCCTCTCCAACTCATATCGAGGGACCTCCTGCTGGATCGAGTTCAGGAGGACAAGTAGCGAAACGGTCGGGGTGGGGAGAAATGGTCCCTGCACCCTCCTTGGTTCATGTGGTTCCAACACCGGAGGTTGACCTTTCTGTCCTGACAAGTCTTCGGATCCTTCGGGCCACGGATGTAACACCCAGTTTTCCAAATGAGGGTATTGTGGTCATTTTTAAAATTTTGAGAAATATTGGAATTATTATGTATTATTTAGATTTATTGGAATTAATATGATTTTAGAGATTTTTAGTATAATTGATTTTGGTGTTTTAGTTGACTTGACTTATGTTGACTTTGGAGACTAACCTAGTGGCTAACCTAGGTCATGACTATGTGATTAGGATATGGAAAACTAGGTTGACTTAAGTTCATGAGGATTAACTCATTGGGATTAGTTTGGTAAAATTAGGGGCTAGATTGATTAGGTAATGGCTTGTGAAATCACAAGTCATTTCATGACTTAAAGGCTTAATGGCCCATAGGCCCACACCCATTGAACCAAGCCCTAACCCTAAAAATCTGACCAGCCATAGTGTGTCCCCTTCCCCTATTTATATCCTCTTGAAATTAGGGTTGCCTCTTTAGAAAACTTTGCCATTTGGAAGAGGTGAGTCCCCATCTTTGTAAATCCTTAGAAAATCCATTTCTTCTCCAAATTCCTTCAAACAAATTGCAATAGGACCTAATATTAGTATCCTTGCGGTTATTGATGAGTATTTGCAGGAAGAACACAATTTGAGGAAGTTTGGTAGTTTGTGGAGCTCTTCCCATTTGGGGATTTTGAACCATTGTTCACCTATAGGTATATCTCCTTCTATTACATTTAAATTCTGTTAAAAATCATTACTAGGATAACCTAGCCCTAACCTAGTTGTAGGAATAGCTAACCCTAAGTTTTGTATCCAATTCGTGTCCTATTTGGACACGTATCAGTGACATGGTGCATGTGTTCGACGAAATGCCCCAAAGGACATTTCGGTTGAGTTTTAGAAATGTTTTTGAATAGAAATTAGGGTTTTGGTCTTGCTTATAGGTTTTTAGTGTCTTGATGTGGTTTTCGTGTCGTGTCGGGCCACGGGGGACACGGGAACACGCGGGTGCGTGTGCGCGCGGCGGCACTGTGGCTCCCCTGCTACTCGGGGCTTGCTGTGCAGTGCACACGCGACTTCAACATTGATTTTTGACACAGACCTTGGGGCGACCACTACACCACGTGTGTCAAGTGGCACGAACCCTCGTGTCATGTCGGACACGTATTTGCGTGTGTACGTGTTATGCACTGTGCGGTTCAGTTTGTCAGTTTGTGGTTCTGTGTTAATTCATTTTAAATGCTTTTAATTATATTTTAACTCACTAATTAGATCCTAAATGTGTTGTTTAATCTATGTTATATTAGGTTTGCATATTATATTAGGTTTCAATGTGATTTTGGTTTCGAACATGGGTTAAATGGTGTTCTTCACTGATATTCCTGATACATTGTTCTTTTCAGTAATTCCTAACACTTTAATACCTTGTTTGCTTACTGTTGTTCACTACTACATGTCCCCACAAGATTGGTTATTTATGTTAGTTCATTATTGCAAATTGAATTGGGCTGTTGGGTTGTAAATAGGATTTGGATATTTTGTTTGATCAATGTAATAACTGATACCATAATGATATTTCAGTTTTTCCCAAACCTTAACCCCTACTAAATCTGATTTAAATTGATGAATATTGTGTCTTGATTGATCCTACAGGAGTAATGGTTCATGTCAGGTAGGTTTTATATGATAGGTTAAGTTTTTGGTTCATTGAGATTTTGACATGGGTTTGGATTTCGAAAATACTGATTAACTGAGAATGCGTTTCAAATACCTGAGATGAATTTCATGTAAACAGTGGACTGATTTCCATTTTTTCTTAAAACTTCCCTGAACTGATTCCCTATTCCATATAGGCAAGTACAATGTTTACATTCGAAATTGGCTTTAGGTGTGAGAATGGAATTTTGGTACTTGTGTTGCATTTGAAATTGGCTTAGTTGTTGAATTAGATTTTGGTTGTGTGGTTTCGAAATATGAACTGAGATTAGTTCTTTTCTTTATATGTAAGTGAATGTTAAATTCTTGTTTAACTGCCAATGTTGCTTTCCTTTGAACTGATAAGAACTGGAATTGATTTCCTTTCCTTTTCGAAATTGGCTTTTGAATTGAGACTGGGTTTGAATTCTTCTATAACTGAGATTTTGAGTTCACTTGTGAACTGTTTTGGGGTTGTTTCAAACTGAAATATATGTTCTTATATGTAGTATTAACCTGGACAGTTTGTAAACTGTTTTTTAAACTGAATTGGGTTGATTTTATGTGATTTGAGGCTAAATTCTGAGATTGCAAGCTAGGGACTGAAAACTGGGGTTTTAGTGAATTGTTTAACTGGTTTTTTTTGTATTCTTGTGAACTGTCAAATGTGTCCCTTTAATGTTTTTGTCCTAGGCTTTAGTCTAGGACTGTTTAACTATTGTAAAATTGAGTTTTGGGTATTGTTGAACTGTTGGGGTTTGTGTTGGATTGAATGAGGTTGTTTAAATTCAGTTTTCATTCCACATAAATAGGTACACTGATTTTTCCCTCATTGTATATAACCCACTGTTCATGTAGCCATTCACACACATGCTTATACACACTCATCACACACAAGTCATGACTTACTCACACACTCTCAAGTCACCTACACACACTTTCATGTCACACACCTGTTGCCCCACTACACACACACACCACACTCTAGCCTATCTCACATCACTCTCATGTATACACTCATCACACACAAGTCATACCATACACACATGTATCACCCCACACACTTGTGCCCCCTCTATATACATATGTATATATTATAAGTATTGCCTTATAGGATGAATTGTATACATATATCCTATAGGATATATTCTAAGTTACTTTGTATAGCACATCGATATGTGTTTTTCTATTAGCTTATATGCCATGTTATCCTATTAACCTATCTAACTAGATTAATGTGTGATTTCCTATATTAGAGTATATAGTCATATTGTACTTTGTGTATTATTTTAGATAAAGAATAGCCTTGTGTAGGTGTTTTAGGTTGGTTTAGACTTGGCTTAGCCTATGGCCTAGTCTATTAGCCTATGGCCTATGGTTGTGTTTGTTTAGATAGTGAGCCTAGAATTGACTTGTATAGTCTTGTTAGACGTAGATTAGACTAGTTAGACTAGTGTAGACTAGTTTGACTTAGGGTTGACTTGGTTGACCTAGTTTGACTTCTACGGTTGACCAGAGTTGACCAAGAGTTGACTTTGGTCTAAATTGACCTAGATTCATGTAGAACGCATTGTAGTACATATTATTTACCATCCTGGACTCGTTGTGACTTGTGCTATTCTAATAGGAGCCAGACACCACTCCTCGGACAGTACATTTCTCTTGGACACTCAGATAGCAGGCAAGTACATTCTCTGATCTTTTCATACTTACCTGGATTATATTCTTACTCTAGATTACTCTACATGATGCTGACACGTATCTTCACGGATTAATACTATATGGATCCCTTCCTGAGATGTTATCCCTCTACGGGTGCATCGGGTATTTTATGTTCTTGTACTTTACATGTGCATCAGGTACTCCTTGTACTCGTACTAGTTCATGTTTTTACATGTTCTCATGTGCTTTATCACGTGCCTCATGCTACTCATTACATGAGTTCATGTATCCTTAGCTGTATTCATGTGCTTATAACGTAACTTGAATGGATCCTTGTGTATTAATTTGGGCGGGGTGAGTAGAATTGGTTATGTGATCATTATCCCCAGTAGCTGTATAAATGTGCCTTTATTTGTATTCATGTGCCCCTAAGCCGTTTACATAACCATATTATACTCTAAATCACGTAGCCACTTACAGTCTCTACTATCATGTATTTACTTTAGTTACAAAATATCTCCTGTTTACTCGTACTTCCTTTTCAGCACTTCCTGTATTTTACTCTATTGTATGATTTATACTCCTAACCTGCTATGAACTGTTTTAGAGATATGTGCTCGCTCCCATCCTGACTGGACTTGTTGAAAATTTTACAGTGAATGATGAGGCTGGTGTCTATCCCTCTTGGTGCAGCATTAGACATCGCTAGTGACTTGGACCTGCTAGCAGTTGATGATACTTCCATAGATTAGGATGTCTTATCTTTCTGGATTCTATATTGAGTTTTGAGATATTATTTGGATATGTACTTATTTAGACACTTAGAACTCTGGGTTGTATCTCTGTATTTTCATTTCTGGATATTTTATCTTTCCTTTCATGTTCTACCTTAGATGTGGTTGAGTTATATTCTGTTATGTCACCCCCATTCGGGGAGTATAACTGTATATTACACTTACCTGTTAGATGTTATGACCTAGGACAACATTCTACCGTCGACACTGTGGCGTAGGCTGGGCGTTGTTACGTCCTCGTACCCTCACAGTAGGTGCGGGTCGTGACACGTTTTTAGTGGTGGCCCATGCAGGTCGAGTTTATGTAGTGATATTCGAACTAGAGTATCACTACAGCCTGCAGTAGGATTAGGATATATTTTTTTAAGGGTACTCAATCACAGTTAGGATTCCTTGAAAGATTCTTGGGACGACCCTTGAGAATCTTATTTAAACTTCAATTTGAAATCCTTTCCCTTGTTTGTTCGCTCTCACTCCTTGATTATTGAATTTGATTTTGGTGAATCGTTATTGATTTGATTTTCCTATCAAGATGAATTTTAAGGCCTGAGTTACGATATTTTCTGATAACACATAATTGACGGAATACAGGAATGGTAAAACGTCTACATGATTATGGAACTGGTAGTTTATCGTAGCCATATTAGCTGGCATGGCAGAAACATGGAGACCTGGCTTCGGATGTACGTATCTTGGTTATGAGATTTGGAATTTCTCGCAGCTATACTAGTCGGCATAGCGAGATTTCCAGACGACATGATTGTAGAGGTGCATACCCTAGTTATGGAATCTATCGTTTATCGCAGCCTTGCTTACTGGCGCGAGGACTCTGAGTAACGTAATTTTGAACAGACGCATATGATTATCAGATTGTATCTTGAGAAGGTTTTAAACATATCATCTCGATCGTACTATTCTGTTGTATAAATTGTACCCCATCATCAAATAACTTAGGAGTAGGAGTATGAGTAGGAGTAGCCTAGCTATTACTATAACCTTGTATAACTTCTTGCAATAAATTCTTCCTAATACAATGAATTGGTGATTTTGCTAGACCTTGACTTAGATTTGATATTGTAGCTCTGGTTTCAAAATGGTTCCTTCCTTTAAACAGATAAGCAGAATGGATTTTATCATTGTTTCCTTCTTGCTATTATATCTTGTATTACCTTAATATATATATAGTGGACACAGATACTTGCCTGACACGTATGCATACTACACTTGTTTACCAACCTATCTAAATGCATATTAATATGATTGATGTTAAGTTCTCAAAATCCTAGTATTCTAATATAGTGCAGTATCAGTGACTAGTTCTCTGTTTCTCCATATTAAATTCGTAATTTAAATTTAAATTTCATGTTATTAGTTTTGCTTACATCACTACACATGTATGTTATATACAGGGCTTTATTTCTTAAAAAATTGGTTGAGTTTTGTGTTGAATTGTCAAATCTGAGACTGTGTACATAGTAAACCCTTAACCTGAATTCTAAGTGTTTAGTTCAAATTGCAGTTTTAAATTGTGATGTTTTAGCCGTATACATGGTTGTGTGCAGGTATATAATGTTAGGTTCATACTCTTACTTGTTAGGTTGTGGTTGTGGTAAACATTGAGTTGGTTTTGATGTTCGAATTTCTTCCAAATTTTGAAGACTGAATATATGTTAACATTTTTTTCATTCCTTTCAAATGTGTAGTTCAATTTCGGATTAATGTAATGTTGAACTAAAACTGAATGATTGAACCCTTTATTTCAAGTTTTAACCCATGTACACTTGACACTCTACACTAATGTTCACAACTGCCATGAAAACCTAACCCTTCATCTTTATGTTATGTTCATGTAGCCATATAGATATACTTATATATACGGTTAGCCATACATGTTATGAGTAAATAGTTCGTGCCTTGTAGATTGCTTAACTAATATGCCATGAATAATGTAACTTGATAGCTATAGTTGAGACCCAAATCCTCCTATAACACCTTCACGTATATGTCACACAAACCACATGACCCTTACAAAATTCGAGCTTTTCCCTCTCTAACACTCTCTCCTTCTATATATTATATTGTGATTGGATTCCATGCTATTGACTTTCGTTCCTTAAACTTGTGGTTCTGGTTTTCTTAAATAATACCTCTTTAGAGATTAGTGGTTAACTTATTTTTTTTTTGAAAAATTACCAGTTTTTAGATAGGATGGTAGACTGCTGTACAGCCTTAATGATTGTTGTGTTTTTATCCTTTCCAGTATGACACCCATGACCCGAGCCTGTCGCCTGAGAGCAGCTGCAGCTACTGATAGTGTGCTTCTACCTCCTATTGCTCAGGAGGTAGTGACCCCTCAGGCTGACCCAAGGGTAGTGGCACCTCCCGCCATCGAGGAGGTGTTAGCATCCTTACCAGAGAGTTTCCCTCCACCACCTGTTACTCAGGAGAGAGTGGCAGTCTCATCTGAGACCAAGAGTCCTTCCCCGTCTCCTCATCTGCCTCCAGGAGCGGTACCCCATACCATACCCTCGGTATGTTGTTTTCTGACGGAGCTCAGATATCCAAACTTCTCCGGAATGTGTTGGAGACACAGAGAGTTAAGGCTGAGATCCTGAAGGAGCAGGGCCGCAGGATCCAACTACTGTGGGATTTGGTACATTTAGTGAGAGAGCCTAGTTCTAAGAGGCCAAGGAGCAGTGTATACCCAGAGCCCCGTGAGCACCCAGACTATCAGCCGAGACCAGCCTACCCAGTCCAGACTCCTGTTCAGCAGAGGCCAGCTGAGAAAGTGCCTACCTGCACCTTCGTAAGAAGCCTGGACATGTGTGGGACATCTGTAGGAAGAGAAGAGGGGTGCCTGTTGTATGGGTCGGCTGCACACAGGCTGCGAGACTGTCCTGCTGCACTTATCCCAGCCAAGACTCCGCTTTGGGAGGGAGTTCCAGCTACCAGACCTAGTTGGAGGTGAGTCCTTGACCTATATCTTAGTCAGTCTTTGAAAATTGATGCACCCTACCATATTGTTGTATGTTTTGATACCTTGCGATTGCCTAGTACTGTAGCATGTTGGTGTAACTAGATGAGACCCCAGACTGATATTACATGCCATGACCCCATAGGTTACATTTTCCAACTGAATGATTTAAATAGGTTTCTGAGACTTTGATTGTGGGGGTTTGACCTAGAAGGGGTACGATCATCTTAATTTCGAGGACGAAATTTTTCTAAGGTGGAGAGGATTGTAACACCCAGTTTTCCAAATGAGGGTATTGTGGTCATTTTTAAAATTTTGAGAAATGTTTGGAATTATTATGTATTATTTAGATTTATTGGAATTAATGTGATTTTTAGAGATTTTTAGTATATTGATTTTGTGTTTTAGTTGACTTGACTTATGTTGACTTTGGAGACTAACCTAGTGGCTAACCTAGGTCATGACTACGTGATTAGGATATGGAAACCTAGGTTGACTTAAGTTCATGAGGATTAACTCATTGGGATTAGTTTGGTGAAATTAGGGGCTAGATTGATTAGGTAATGGCTTGTGAAATCACAAGTCATTTCATGACTTAAAGGCTTAATGGCCCATAGGCCCACACCCATTGAACCAAGCCTAACCCTAAAAATCTGACCACCATAGTGTGTTCCCTTCCCCTATTTATATCCTCTTGAAATTAGGGTTGCCTCTTTAGGAAACTTTGCCATTTGGAAGAGGTGAGTCCCATCTTTGTAAATCCATAGAAAATCCATTTCTTCTCCAAATTCCTTCAAACAAATTACAATAGGACCTAATATTAGTATCATTGCTGTTATTGATGAGTATTTGCAGGAAGAACACAATTTGAGGAAGTTTGGTGGTTTGTGGAGCTCTTCCCATTTGGGGATTTTGAACCATTGTTCACCTATAGGTATATCTCCTTCTATTGCATTTAAATTCTGTTAAAAATCATTACTAGGATGCCCTAGCCCTAACCTAGCTGTAGGAATAGCTAACCCTAAGTTTTGTATCCAATTCGTGTCCTATTTGGACACGTATCAGTGACATGGTGCATGTGTTCGACGAAATGCCCCAAAAGACATTTCGGTTGAGTTTTAGAAATGTTTTTGAATAGAAATTAGGGTTTTGGTCTTGCTTATAGGTTTCTAGTGTCTTGATGTGGTTTTCGTGTCGTGTCGGGCTACGGGGGACACGGAAACATGCGGGTGCGTGTGCGCGCGCGGCACTGTGGCTCCCCTGCTACTCGGGGCTTGCTATGCAGTACATACGCCACTTCAACACTTGATTTTTGACACAGACCTTGGGGCGACCACTGACACCACGTGTGTCAAGTGGCACGAACCCTCGTGTTATGTCGGACACGTATTTACGTGTGCACGTGTTATGCACTGTGCGGTTCAGTGTGTCAGTTTGTGGTTCTGTGTTAATTCGTTTTAAATGCTTTTAATTATGTTTTAACTCACTAATTAGATCCTAAATGTGTTGTTTAATCTATGTTATATTAGGTTTGCATATTAGATTAGGTTTCAATGTGATTTTGGTTTCGAACATGGATTAAATGGTGTTCTTCACTGATATTCCTGATACATTGTTCTTTTCAGTAATTCCTAACACTTTAATTCCTTGTTTGCTTACTGTTGTTCACTACTACATGTCCCCACAAGATTGGTTATTCATGTTGTTCATTATTGCAAATTGAATTGGGCTGTTGGGTTGTAAATAGGATTTGGACATTTTGTTTGATCAATGTAATAACTGATACCATAATGATATTTAGTTTTTCCCAAACCTTAACCCCTACTAAATCTGATTTCAATTGATGAATATTGTGTCTTGATTGATCCTACAGGAGTAATGGTTCATGTCAGGTAGGTTTTATATGATAGGTTAAGTTTTTGGTTCATTAATGAGATTTTGACATGGGTTTGGATTTCGAAAATACTGATTAACTGAGAATGGGTTTCAAATACCTGAGATGGAATTTCATGTAAACAGTGGACTGATTTCCATTTTTTCTTAAAACTTCCCTGAGCTGATTCCCTATTCCCTATAGACAAGTACAATGTTTACATTCGAAATTGGCTTTGGGTGTGAGAATGGAATTTTGGCACTTGTGTTGCATTTGAAATTGGCTTAGTTTTTGAATGAGATTTTGGTTGTGTGGTTTCAAAATATGAACTGAGATTAGTTCTTTTCTTTATACTGTAAGTGAATGTTAAATTCTTGTTTAACTGCCAATGTTACTTTCCTTTGAACTGATAAGAACTGGAATTGATTTCCTTTCCTTTTCGAAATTGGCTTTTGAATTGAGACTGTGTTTGAATTCTTCTATAACTGAGATTTTGAGTTCACTTGTGAACTGTTTTGGGGTTGTTTCAAACTGAAATATGTGTTCTTATATGTGGTATTAACCTGGACAGTTTGTAAACTGTTTCTTTAAACTGAATTGGGTTGATTTTATGTGATTTGAGGCTAAATTCTGAGATTGCAAGCTAGGGACTGAAAACTGGGGTTTTAGTGAATTGTTTAACTGATTTTTTTTGTATTCTTGTAAACTGTCAAATGTGTCCCTTTAATGTTTTTGTCCTAGGCTTTAGTCTAGGACTGTTTAACTGTTGTAAAATTGAGTTTTGGGTATTGTTGAACTGTTGGGGTTTGTGTTGGATTGAATGAGGTTGTTTAAATTCAGTTTTCATTCCACATAAATAGGTACACTGATTTTTCCCTCATTGTATATAACCCACTGTTCATGTAGCCATTCACACACATGCTTATACACACTCATCACACACAAGTCATGACTCACTCACACACTCTCAAGTCACCTACACACACTTTATGTCACACACCTGTTACCCCACTACACACACACACACCACACTCTAGCCTATCTCACATCACTCTCATGTATACACTCATCACACAAGTCACACCATACACACATGTATCACCCTACACACATTGTGCCCCCTCTATATACATATGTATATATTATAAGTATTGTCTTATAGGATGAATTGTATACACATAGCCTATAGGATATATTCTAAGTTATTTTGTATAGCACATCGATATGTGTTTTTCCTATTAGCTTATATGCCATGTTATCCTATTAACCTATCTAACTAGATTAATGTGTGATTTCCTATATTGGAGTATATAGTCATATTGTACTTTATGTATTATTTTAGATAAAGAATAGCCTTGTGTAGGTGTGTTATAGGTTGGTTTAGACTTGGTTTAGCTATGGCCTAGTCTATTAGCCTATGGTCTATGGTTGTGTTTGTTTAGATAGTGAGCCTAGAATTGACTTGTATAGTCTTGTTAGACCTAGATTAGACTAGTTAGACTAGTGTAGACTAGTTTGACTTAGGGTTGACTTGGTTGACCTAGTTTGACTTCTAGGGTTGACCAGAGTTGACCAAGAGTTGACTTTGGTCTAAATTGACCTAGATTCATGTAGAACGCATTGTAGTGCATATTATTTACCATTCTGGACTCGTTGTGACTTGTACTGTTCTAATAGGAGCCAGACACCACTCCTCGGACAGTACATTTCTCTTGGACACTCAGATAGCAGGCGAGTACATTCTCTGATCTTTTCATACTTACCTGGATTATATTCTTGCTCTAGATTACTCTACATGATGCTGACACGTATCTTCACGGATTAATACTATATGGATCCCTTCCTGAGATGTTATCCCTCTACGGGCGCATCGGGTATTTTATGTTCATGTACTTTATCATGTGCATCAGGTACTCCTTGTACTCGTACTAGTTCATGTTTTTATATGTTCTCATGTGCTTTATCACGTACCTCATGTACTACTCATTACATGAGTTCACGTATCCTTAGCTGTATTATGTGCTTATAATGTAACTTGAATGGATCCTTGTGTATTAATTGGGACGGGGTGAGTAGAATTGGTTTTGTGATCATTATCTCCAGTAGCTGTATAAATGTGCCTCTTATTTGTATTCATGTGCCCCTAAGCCGTTTACATAACCATATTGTACTCTAAATCACGTAGCCACTTATAGTCTCTACTATCATGTATTTACTTTCAGTACAAAATATCTCTGTTTATTGTACTTCTTTTTTAGCACTTCTTGTTTTACTCTGTTGCATGATTTATACTCCTAACCTGCTATGAACTGCTTTGAGAGATATGTGCTCGCTCCCGTCCTGACTGGACCTGTTGAAAATTTGACAGTGAATGATGACGCTCTGGTGTCTATCCCTCTTGGTGCAGCATTAGACATCGCTAGTGACTTGGACCTGCTAGCAGTTGATGATACTTCCCTAGATTAGGATGTCTTATCTTTCTGGATTCTGTATTGAGTTTCTGAGATATTATTTGGATATGTACTTATTTAGACACTTAGAACTCTGGGTTGTATCTCTGTGTTTTCATTTCTGGATATTTATCTATCTTTCCTTTCATGTTCTACCTTAGATGTGGTTGAGTTATATCTGTTATGTCACCCCCGTTCAGGGAGTATAACTGTATATTCCTTACCTGTTAGATGTTATGACCTAGGACAGCGTTCTACCGCCGACACTGCGGCGTAGGCTGGGCGTTGTTACGTCCTCGTACCCTCACAGTGGGTGTGGGTCATGACAACGGAGGAGGAGATGACTGCTATTCAGGCGTCCTATCGCTCGAAATTGTTTCTAGTGATAGGGGCATCAAGCTCTGGTGCATCTTCTTCACGACCGTCTTCAACTCTGCCAACTACTCTTCCTTTGACATCGTCTTCTTTGGAAGCTGGATGAATCGTCAAAGGACGTGGTTGATAGTTTTTACCACCATCTGAAACGAGGGGTCAAAGTTGCCCTGGAGAGGGGGACATCTTTCGCATTGGCTCGTCAATGTGGCCGTTGTCAGATTGAACTCTCAGAACACTCCCCGGCGGGCAGGAATGGTCGAGCTCCTGGAGCCCAGATTAGTAGAAGCTGAACAGCTGGTAGCTCAGTTTCAAGGACTGCAGCAAGTCGATCTGTCTTTAGCAATAGACCAAGAGCGTGCCTTCTTTATAACCGCCATGGAAAAGTAAGGACAGTACGGGATAAGTCCAAGCCTGCTCTAGTAAAGGACCTTCGAGATCTATCTCTGAAGTACGATCAACTAAGCCGCAGAGGAGAGGATTGTATCGCTAGAGAATATGACGCCTCTCGTAGGATAGCCGATACGAATGAACAAATCTTCCAGCTTCAGAGGAAATTAACTTCTTTAAAATGCGAGGTCAAAGCTTCCGCAAAGATAAGGAGCTAATTCTCGGGAGACCGACCAGGTCACCCGAACCTCTGATGCCTTGGAGCGTTCACTAAAAAAACTTGAAGACGGTTGGCAGGCACATGCGTATCTGGAGGATGCAGAGAGGTTGACTCAGGAGGCTGAGCGCCGGGCCAAGCTTCGGATTGAGCGGTCGACGACCAAGCTGAAGGACCGGCTAGAGAATTGTGTGTCGCCGAACCATGATCGGCTTTTTCTTTCTATCATTATTATGTTCCTCCATTTTTAACAGGGACGTGGTCCCAGAAAATGTAGTACTATTAATTTTAAATGAATAACTATGTTTACATCATCCTTTATCTGTTGTGCTTGTACCGTATCTTTGGTATTATGGTATTTGCCCTACTGGGGACTTTCTGTGGACCTATTACCCTTGGTATACCTTGGTTTTAGGTATGGATAGTAAGTTCGATAGAGATACCTAGAACAACTCTGTGGTAAGGCGGACATAGAAGTTCTTGGTGTTGGGCGAAAGAATGCCAGAACAGCTGGGTTACAGAGGCATGTGATGGTGAAAAAAGAGATGCATGTACTAGAGGACCTAGTAACATTTGTGGTCAGCTGCGGACAATTGTGGTCAACTGTGGACATTTGTGGTCAACTGTAGACATTTGTGGGCCTATTATCCTTGGCGTACCCTAGTTTTGGGTACGGATAATAAGTCGAGAGAAAACAACATACTTACTCAGAGGTAATGAGGACGTGGTAAATATGAGGGTTTTATAATGGAGTCTTCCTACTCAGAGGTAATGAGGACGTGGCAGGAGTGGAATCAATAAAGAATACATAGAACAACTCAGAGGTAATATAGACGTGTTTGCAAAATAACAAAAACTTATTTTATTTCTAACTTGTAAAAAGAGTACAAAGTACAATAAATTCTGGAGAAGTACAACTTTAGGAATCTGATCAGAAGATGATCACTTTATCCCTTGGACTATGTGAACTTGAAACTGTAGCCTCTAGAGAACGCAATAGCAATTTTTGCAAGAGTTCTTCTTCTCGATGATGATTGGAAACTCTATTTATAGAGCTCAGGAAATAACTGTTTTAGCAGTTATTCTGATGTGCGCGAGGCTGGATTGTGCCATACTGGATTGCGCCAACCTCCTGTTGCGCCAACTTTCATTCAGTTGTCAATCGTGTACTAACTGTATTTAGACGCGTGGCATCGTATGATTGAGATGCGCGTGGTCATGTACAGGATAGTAGACACGTCTTGAGAGATTAGTGGCATATGTGCCCGTTATTCTGCTTTAGAATGTAAGTTGTCTAACTTTATCAGGTTGCGCGAGCTTCAGTCAACAAGTCAAACTGTGCTTGATTTGAGCGGTGCCTACATACGTGGAAGCTTCTGATCAAAAGTCGTTCTAGTTGCGCCCAGCGCAACTAAGGATTTCGTTTAGATTGCGCTTGGGCGCAACTCACGAAGTGTACAAGACACCTGTCCACTAACTTTTTCTTGAGCGGTACAATTCACGAGATTCGAAGAGATTTTTCTCGTTCTCTGTTGTATCATCATCAGTATGGTCAGGTAATGATGTCCATTAAGTGTCAGATGCCACGTAGGTTTTGGCACAAAAAGATTGGGCGCAGTCTGATATCGGGCACAATCTGATCAGTGGCGCAGTCTGCTTCATATCAGTGGCACAACTTAATTTTTGGGGCGCAACTTGATCATTGATCATATTGAAGGCGCAACTTGATTTTTAGGCTCTACAAGACCCCCTTCAAAGTTTTCAAAACTTAAAGACATTTGCAAAGTTTTGGAATACTTTGAATTTAAAAAGTTTTGAATAAGTCAGGTTGCGCCGGTCTCATGCTCGTCACCATGATTAAATACCTTTCTCGAAAATATTCAATCTTCTCTTCGTCTTCCGGAGTTTTATTGATTTCTTTCAGTTTCCCATGAGGAATACGAAGAGTCAATTGGTTGATATGTAGTTGATCTCTGTACTTTGGTCTTCACTTCTGTTCTTCAATGGCCCCCAAAAAGAAAGAGATGGAGACCAATGCTGATACCACAACCAAGTCTCCTGAAGCGAGACAGGATGTTGCGCCTACAACCTTTTTGTTGGAGGCTGACCCAGCTTTTAGGGCAGTAAACTTTCTAAACTGTTTCGGTTTAACCCCATCAGTCTTCAATTGCTCGAGTGGCGGATCATCCTCTGAGGAGCACGCCAATTCGGAGGGATTTCTCAACCTGATGCGTCGCTCGGAGATCTGCACCATGTAAGAGTTGGACGCCGTCCTTCGTCAGACTGATGAAGGTAAGGACAAGAAATAATGTTCTGGCAGAACAACTTTTTTATTTTTATGTCCTTGATTGTAGGGATCCACCCGTCTTTATGCAATAAAACTTAGATTTCTTATTTTGTGTGGCTTTTTTCGAATGGTACTCATGGACATATTCTTTTAACTAATTCTTCATTTTACTGTTTCTTCTGAAGAACACGTGGCAATTGTTACACGGTTGTAGATGCCCATTTTCAGTTCTTTCCTAAAAATAGGATCCTAGAATGACGTATCGATCTCATCTTTAACCTCTTTAAAAAGGACATTCAGAAATGAAAGAACCATTCATATTCTCTCAAAACCAATGTCTTCCTATAGGGTTTCACTTGCGCCACTTCATTCTGATATTATTTGATTGAATGTTGTGTCATCAAAAATTGGTAAGTCTTGACGAAGAATCAATAGTATGAGTATTTTTCTTTCGCACCGCTTCTGGAGACAAGTATTAATCTGCATGTTTGTAGACATTTATTGATATGCGCTAATTATTTCTGAGAATAGGCGCACACTGTAGCCCAGTGTTTAGCTCTGATCAGAGGTGCATACTGCTGTCATATGCTTGTTTGATCAGTGTCAGTGCTGAAATGCACCTGTTTGTAGGTGCATTGCTGATGTGCGCCTATTTGTAGGCGCATTGCTGATGTGCGCCTGTCTGTAGGCGCATTGCTGATGTACGCCTGTCTATAGGCGCATTGCTGATGTGCGCCTGTTTGTAGGCGCATTGCTGATGTGCCCCTATTTGTAGGCACATTACTGATGTGCGCCTGTTTGTAGGCGCATACTGCTGATATGCGCCCGTTTGTAGGCGTATTGCTGATGTGCGCCTATTTGTAGGCGCATACTGCTGATATATTTATGCTAACTTCTCCTGTTTCATTGATATTTGCAGGGACTTGGTTAGCGAGCTTCTTCAGAACTGGTATTGGTGATTTAGATGTTGCAGAGAATATTCTTCTGACACCCACATCAGACAGCTCATATGGTTCTGACACTCAAATTAGACAGCTCAAGACTCTTCATGTTAAGAAGGGTCTTCCTCCGATGGTAGAAAGAGCCTGTATACATGAGAGTTGGATAGTGGAGAGACAGAATTAGGAATCGTATCACAAGATTGATCTTGTTTCTAGTTCCCCTAGCGGGTTGTCTTCTCTCCACCAGTTGTATTGACAGCAGCTCATCTTTGGACTGCTGCACTCTGTGGTTCTCTTGTAGTCTTTCTCAGAGAGAAGACCAGAGTTGATTCCATTGTCGAGCTCGTTGCTTCAGGTCGAGACGACAAGGAATTGCCACCAACAAATAAGAAGATCCAAAGATGTAATAGACCTTCATTATCGATGAGAAGATCCAAAGATGTAATAGACCTTCATTTAGAATGAAAATCCAAGATGTAATAGATTTCCATTAAGATGTATCTATATTTTTAAAGAAGGAATAGAGAATGATTTTCTCTTCTTTACGATTTGATTTTGATGTGGTTATAAGAAATATAGAATCAAGGAAAAAATGTGGATGATAAGTTGCTGATGTAATACAAAATTTCAAAAGAATAGAGAATGTGAACTCTCATTAGGAAAAGTGAACGGTCATTTCAATTTTTGAGATAAGGACACTGAAAATGAACAGTCACATCGGATAATGAACGAACAGTTATAAATGAACAAACAGTTGGGCTTCTTTCAAAAAGTCGCATCAGTTCTCGAGATTGACTATCTAGTTGTTTTGTCTATAAATAGAACAAAACTTTCATAGATATCGTCACTTTCTTTCTTTTCTGTACCAAATGTCCTCCAAAGATTTGCTCATCCCGAAGCTTGAAGGAAAGACTGAGACACCACCTGCTGAGCCCTCAGTACCTCCTCAGAAAGAAAGGGGTGAAGGCTCAACTGTTCCTGCACCAGGAGAGGACTTGATTTCCATGCTAGTAGAGCTTGGGAAGACTGCCAAAGAAGAGGCATTAAGGAAGGCTGCCTACAAGTTCTTTGTGAGTTCAGACAATGAGATGTTTGAACTGTTGGCAAACTATGTATTTAATCATGAAGGGTCAGGGCCTCCTCTCTGTCCTTAATATTATGTAATTCCATTCTGCTTTTTGAATAACAATGAACTTTTATTTACATCATGTCTCTGAAAATAAAGTACATTTTGTCTTTATACATAATACTCCTTAAGAAATTTGCCATTGATGGGCATCATAGTAACTCTGCCATCCATATCTGTTAATTGATAGGCTCCATTAGAGAAGACTTCATTTATCACATACGGTCCTTCCTATTTTGCCTCGAACTTGCCTTTGCTCATATGTGTCATAGTCATAGGACGTCTAACTGTAAGAACTAACTCGCCTTCTTGAAATGTTCGCACTCTGACTTTGCGATTAAAAGCTTTTAAAATCTGAGCCTGATAAAGTTCGATATGTTGTTGAGCTAATAACCTTTTCTCGTCGAGCGCCTCCAATTTCTGAGCCGGAGACGATCATTATTGTCTGTAGTAAGCTCATTAGTAATGGCGATTGTTAATGATGGAATTTGAATTTCCAAAGGTAGTACCGCTTCATATCCATACACCAGAGAAAAAGGTGTGCAACCTATGGGGTTACGGACAGTAGTACGATATGCCCATAGACATTCTCCAAGTTTATCACTCCAACTGTGTTTATTAATAGAGACAAACTTTTAAGGAGTTTGATGATGGTCTTGTTGAATGCTTCAGCCAACCCGTTAGCTGCAGGATTATAGGCTGTAGAAGCGACATTATTGATTCTATTGTCATCACAGAACCTATTAAATTTCTGGCTGATGAATTGCGGCCCATTATCATGAATGATTCGGCGAGGGACACCAAATCTGTATATCACATGATGTTTGATAAAATTGATAACGCTACTAGTCTTTACTTCAGCTAAAGGTATAGATTCTGCCCAATTGGAGAAATAATCAGTTATAGTTAAGATGAACCGATGTCCTTTGGATGAAGGAGGATTGATAGGGCCAATTATATCCATGCCCCAAGCTTCAAAAGGCCATGAGGCTACAGTTGGATGAAGAAATTTCGACGGTTGGTGAATGAAATCTGCATGAATTTGACATGCACGACATTTCCTTGCATAATCAATAGCATCTGATACCATAGAGGGCCAGTAGTAGCCCATATGTCGGATACGATCCTGTAGTTTAGGACCAGGTTGATGTGCTCCACAAACGCCATCGTAAGCCTCACGTAATATCTGTTTTGCTTCATCACCAGCGAGACACCTCAAGAGTAATCCATCAAAAGTTCTTCGATATAATATCTTAGTAGTATGATTATAATAGAATCGAAGTGATCGACGGCGGATACTTGTAGCTTCTTTAGGATCTTCTGGCAATATGTTATGTACTGCAAAATCAATGAAAGGTGTCCTCCAGTCCTCACTAATGGCATTGACTTCAGTTAGGTTGCTGAATCCAATGTTGTGGTTGTTTTCAACATAAAATAATTCTCTATTAGAGATAACAACCATTTGTTGTCTTTTGACTGGAACTGCCAATACCGCAGCTAGGTTAGCTAAAGCATCGGCTTCTGTATTGCATGCACGATGTACATGTTCGATAAAGAATCCTTTGAACGAAGATGCTATTCTGGTTGCTGCTTCATGGTATGGTACCAAATCTTGATGTCGGACTTCATATATGCCTCTAACCAGATTAACAATCAGCTTAGAGTCACCATATACTTCGAGATATTCAATATTCAATTGTTTGGCTAATTGAAGTCCAATGAGCAAGGCATTGTATTCTGCTACATTGTTAGAGCAAGACTTCTCTAAAGAATAAGCCCTTTGAATAGTTAATCCATCGGGTGAAATAAGAACAATTCCTACTCCAGCCACAAGGGTACCTCCAGGTCCAATTCTAGAAGCTCCATCAAAGAACAACCTCCAAGTAGGAAATTCTTCTAAGATCATATTTGATTCCAATGTTTCGTCCAGAATCTCATCATAGAGTTTAGATGTCTCAGGGACGGGATGAGCTGCTAAGAAGTCACCAAGTATTTGGCCTTTCACAGACTTTTGAGAAACATAAACCGTATTATATTGTGCTAGCAATATGGCCCATATGAAAAGCCTAGAATTGAGTGTGCTTGGCTTCTTCATTAAAACTCGAAGAGGATTGACCCGAGATATGACATGAATAGTTTGGCCTATGATGTAATGTCTTGTCTTCTTAACACAAAACATTAAAGCTAAACATTCCTTCTCCACTGGACTATAACGATGTTCAGCTCCAATCATCGTTCGACTGAGATAGTAGATGGCTTGTTCATGACCTTCCTTGTTCTTCTGAGCTAGTAAAGCTCCCAATGAATGATCCATTGCTCGGACATACATTAAGAAGGGTATCCCTGAGATCGGTGGTACAAGAACCGGTAGACTTATTAAATGCTGCTTTATGTCATCAAATGCTCGTTGACATTCTTTTGTCCAAACAAAAGATACACCTTTCTTCATTAAATGAGTAAATGGTCTGCAACGTCCAGATAAATTTGAAATAAACCGTCTAATGTACGTAAGTCGACCTTGGAATCCTCGTAGCTCTTTTAGGTTGCATGAGGACGCATTCTTGAAAGGCTTTGATCTTCTCGGGATCAATGTGTATACCCTTAGAGGTAACGATGAAGCCGAGAAACTTATCACTAGAGACACCCAAGAAAGACTTGGTGGGGTTCATTTTGAGTTGATGCTGGCACATTAAATTGAAGATAGTTCTTAAATCTTGAATGTGATCTTCTTTGAGACGACTTTTGACCGCAATATCGTCAACATAGCATTCGATAGTCTTTTGCAAATGATCTCGAAAGATAGTGCTCATAGTCCGCTGGTAAGTTGCACCTGCATTCTTAAGACCAAACGGCATGATCGTATAACAGTACATACCGCAAGGAGTACGAAACGAAGTATGTTTTTCATCTTCAGGATCCATCCGGATTTGATTATATCCAGAAAACCCATCCATGAAAGAAATTCGTTCGAATCCACATGTATTGTCGATCATAACATCAGTAATTGGGAGAGAAAATTCGTCTCTGGGGCAAGCATCATTGAGATCCTAAAAGTCTATGCAAACTCGAACATTTCTGGTCTTTTTCAGGACAGGGACGACATTGGCCACCCAGTCAGGATATTGTTCTTCTCTGATAAAGCCACAAGCTATAAGCTTTTTGACTTCATCATCAATTGCATCCATCATTTCAGGTTTGAATCGTCGTTGTTGTTGTTTGACAGGTTTGACATTCGGCAAGATGTTAACTTGTGAGTTGCAATTTGAGGATCTAATCCCTGCATATCTTCATAACTCCAAGCGAAAACATCAATATATTCACGAATAAGGTGAATTAATTTTTGTTTATCATCTTCTGGGAGATTTTTGCTAATAAAAATTGGTCGTGATACACCTTTCTCTCCAATATCAACTTGGACCAGTTGATCTTCAGTAGGTGGTTCTCGTTGTTCAAAACGAAGTTCTCACTGATTGTCCATCCTTTGTACCCAAGGGTCCATTTCAGTAGCTTCTTCAATGTCACTTTCATTATCTTCTCAGAATTCGACGGACACCATGTTAGAAGATACTATCGCCTAATGAATATGACCAATGCTGGTATCAGAATCCCACGAGATAAAATCAGAAGAGTTTGAACGTTCTTCTTCATCAGATTCAGAAGGTTCTTGAGTTGGAAGTGGTGACATATAACCTAGTCCTCATTTCGTTTTACTGTGGTATTGTTGTGATTTTCCTTTTGGAACAGCAATACGAAGAGGGGTTCGCCTTCCTTTACCATTGTTGTGACCTGTTCTGAAATCATAGCCCATTTTACGGATGATGGCTTTGGATTATGGACTATAACGTCGTAAATGTAACCTTTCTGTATCATCTCTATTATCATTACAGAGCATGATTTTTTGTTCTTCTCTTTTATTGAAGAATATAGGCTTTTCATCTTTCTTTCGAGACGGTACTAAGAAGTACGAATCTTGTATTGAATCCAATGATACCACATTTCATTGAGATGATACGACTTCTATTGTAAGTGGCTTAAAGCTATCTAGCATATCCAGATAACACTGAGTATAGTAAAAGACATCAGTAAACTGCAAAGGAGATGCTTTATTGATTTTTACACCATCATTTACAACAGGGACTTTAGCCATAGCAGGCATAGTCAGATTGATGACATGATGGGGAGAAGATGAAGGAGGAAGGATCTTCTTGCGACGAAGATCGATTACAAGCGGCTCAGAAGAGGTGAGTTCCCTTTGTTCCTGACTATCACCTTTAGGTTGCTTCTCATGGGAAGGTAGATAAATAGTCAGTGGTTGGGAAGACTGAGGACAGGAGGTACGTCCTTGACTGGAATCACCAGAGTATCATTAGGTATACTCTTTTGCTCTCCATCTGTGTCCATTGCTAGTACCACCTTCATGAATTCCTCTTTGTACATACGAGAATCGTTGCAATATGCTTCAACTCCTTTGAAAGGATTCAGATCTGCAACCTCTTTTTGGACTTCTCCATTACCATCCACATATTTGAAATATTGGTGGAGTGTAGAGGGTACAATATTGTGTTCATTAAGGAATGGCCTTCCCAATAAAGCATTGTATGAGCCATGATTGTCAATAATATAGAAAGTTACTTTTATATGAAGATTGGCAATTTGAAGTTTTAGGCGTATCTTTCCCAAAGGTTCACTTCTTCCTTGATTGAATCCCAGGATGGTAGTAATAGTTGTAGAAAGATTATGTACTAGAATTTTTAAAGCGTTCAATAAGGACTTTGGCATGATGCTAAGTGCAGACCTGGGATCAATCAGAATACGATCGACTTTCATGGTGTCCACATACCCCGTGAAATAGAGAGGATGATCATGATGATTGTCTTCTAACAACATGTCATCTTGTGTAAAAGTGATTTTGGGCATTAATTCAAATAAACTATGACAATGTGCACAGCTGACTGGCTCCTTTTCGGGCTTCTTGAGAAGGGTCAAACAAGTGTCAGCCTGCATCAAAGCTTCACTTAATGTCTCACGAGTTTTTTTGAGAGACGTAAAAGTTCAAAGATTGACAATCTTGCTAGAGTATTGGCCAATTGAGCCAATATATCAAAATTGTAAGGCTTTTCAAGTCCAAGAGATGATGACTTCTTCAATGCTTTATCAAAACGAACAGGTTGCTTTCCCTTTTCTGCTGATGTTGGTTTAGGAGGAGATGGTTCGACCACTAGCACAGATGTAGACGGTGTATCTTCAGCAGGAGAAGATGATAGAGAAAGAACATTCGGGGATGGAGCAGGTTCTCTTAATTTTTGAAATACTCCCGAAGATAGGGTTTCCCAGATCTAGTGCCCATTAGGATTTCTTCTTCTGTTAATGGTTCAAAGGATACCATATTACAGTTCTTGGATTTAGACTTGGAATGCTTCTTTTGTTTAGAAGAGGAAGGCATTTCAAATTCTGCAACCAGATCTGGATGAATCCACATGATCTCTCCTCTGTAAGTTGATATCGGAACAAGACCTTCATTTTGAGGAGACGGGATATTCACAATTTCTAGAGTAGTCCTTGGAATGGGGACAGCTCCATCTTGTACGAGTTGTGGTGGAAAATCACCAAATTAGAAAGAAACTATATTAGCAGTCACTGTTTTCTCGTCCTGCTGTAGAGTAATTGCTCCAGAGTTGACCAACTCCTGAATTTTGCCCTTGAGCACATAACATGCTCTGGTTGGATGCCCTATGAATCTGTAATAAACACAGTATTTAGGGTGATCAATTTTACCAACTTCTTCTGGTCGTTTTGCCTCTGAAAGCTGAAGCTTATTGCTTTTGATTAAGCAATCGAAGATGCTTAAAGTATCATCTTTGTCGAAAGAATAATCTTCTTCTGGACGAGTTGATGGGTGGATGCCGTCTGAGTAACATTGACAACCAAAGACTCTTTGCCTTTAAGATTGATGGCCAATGTTTCTTTATTCTTGGGGTTATTCTGGCGATTACTACCCCCATGTGTAGAATGTTCATCTTGGTTAGGGTGAGTCATCTGGACTCCTAACTGCTTGAACTTTTTGGCACTCACTTCTGCCGCCTTTGCATTAACAATGAAAGAAGGCCAATCCTGGAATTGTGTAGATCCTGTCCATATACTGATAATAGGCAACAAGTTTGATTTACAAGTGTCTATTGTTACAGTAGATGGAGTACCTAAAGGAATTTTGAGTGCCTTTCGGCAAAATCTTTCAATGAAACTCTCTGTGGATTCATTGTGCCTCTGTTTAATTTTAATGAGGGCAGACATCGGCATGTCGTTGACTCCCTCATAAAATTATTCCAAGAATATTTGCTTGAAACCAGTGAAAGAAGTGATACAAACATCAGGGAAGCTACGATACCAGTCGTATGCTGTACCGGCTAAACAACCTACGAACACCCTGGTAAGGAGAGCATCATTTGGCTGTAATTGATCAGTCATCACTTTGAAATGATTGATGAACTGACTTGGAGAAGTGCTACCATCAAACAGCATAATGATTGGGAGTTTATACTTTGTAGGAAATGGAACTTCCTTCCACTCTGTAGGATATGGTTACTTTATACCCAATCTTTGTAGACCATCCTTCTGCTTGAAAGTCTCAAACTGAGTGCACAGAAGTTTCACAGTCTCATTGGCATCCCCTGATGTTTGGGAATTGGTAGGCTGGTTAGAAGTGTTGGGAGGAGGAACAACGTGATAATTACCACCCCCAGCACCAGACTGACTTGGATCAGCTTGAGTTGGCACAGAAGCGACCTGAGGAGCTGGTACCCCCAGACTAACAGGTACAGAAGATGCTATAAGCTCAGGATTTGTAACTGGGTTTACAATCGGAGGCACTATATGTTGAGCCACCATTATGGTGTGCATGCTTGCAACCATTTCTGCCATGGTTTTCAATTTGTCTTCTAATACAACAATTCGTTGCTCTTGGCTGGTTGATGTAGAGGCATCTTGATCTTCTGTAATGGTATATGCCGTCACTTCTCTTACAGCTATTGATGAGATAGTTTATTCAGAACTTTTACCATCTGCATCGAACTCTGAAAGAGAGTCCTCTTCCATATGGGTGATAGGGAGGACCTCTTGATTAAAGACACCTTGGATCAAATGTCGATTTCTTGATCTTGTGTATTGAAAGACACCTTCACTGGATGCATGGATCTGGTCTAAGTATTGTAGACTAGGATTACGGGATGAATTACGTCTTGGACGTTTCCCACCCCCAGTGCCTTGAGAAGTCATGTTAACAGAAGCATATAATAGTTTATCTTCGTCTTCTATTATATATTCAGGAGTTAAAGCAAAGTTCAGACGATCGAAGACAGATCGTCGAGCCGAATGGCAACAACAGTTGATGACAACTTCATGTAGGCAGTAGCGATTTGAAGCACGATTTGGAGGTGAGGAAAACATTCCCGTAGTCTCCCATTTTTGTGTAAGACGTTGCCGGAGATCAGTTACAACCACAGGACGAGAAGAAGTCAGAGGGACATATTCCTTAATGATGTTAGGAACATGTCTCCTATTATTCAGGTGTTTGGTTCCTTGAGTGTACAAGGATGTACTCAACTCATTAGCATAGGTAGAAGGGTCTTTGTTTTCAAACTTTGACTTTTGATGCAGATTGGCCTTTGGCATAGGGTTCTTGCGTTTTGCCAAAGCTGATATTGGTTGACGCCTTAAGCGCGTAAATCTAAAAATTCCGCTCCCGGTGTCTCTGTTTGTGATACCTACAATTTTTTTTGTTTGGATCTTGAAATTTGCAAGGTAGGAAGATCTTGACCAGACCCCATAGGAGTAGGCAAGATACCTCTGTAATCAGTATTCTTTCCAGTATCAAAGATCCGAGGACCTCTATTTACAGGAATGGAATCTGATACATCTTCCTCTGAGTCATAAACCAGAAAAGTTTGAGGAAAGACCAAAAGGTGCTTTCCTTTATTTTGAACAGGGTTAGCTAAGAAGCGTTTCCCATTGTTCTGTTGTGTGATTATTTTAGGCATAGATTGTGCCAATTGAGAAAATGCCATAGGGCTTTTTCCTTTGTTCTGTCTAGTGTTAGCACTAGGACATGAATTCTCTAAGTTCAGAACTTGAGAATTGGAAGAGGGTATAGCCAAAAGACTAGTTCCCTTAAGTTGTACCCGAGTAGCAGATTGCTTGGGTTGCGCCATAGTCCTACGGACTATTGGTAGCGCCTTGGCAGCAACTCTGGTAGACTGTGCCTTGACAGTAGCTTGAACTGACTATATTTTGGTAGCAAGAAAAGTGGTAGACTGCGAATGGGCAGCAGAGTGACCAGATTGCTCCCTAGCAACAGAAATAGGCTATACTGAAGCCACTGAGGCAGATTGCGTCTTGATCATTGAGCACTCAAGTTGCGCCTGGGCAACAGCAACTGTGGGGGATTTAGGAGTCCACACGGTCCTGATCTCGGCAATAGCCACCGTGTGCTTGTTGCTTTTGGTGTTGATCATATTCTCGTAGGCTGTCTGGTTGACTTGAACAACCAGAGTCTTCTGCGTCTTGCCGATCGACGCAATGTCACATTGAGTTGTCACTTTCCTCGTCGGAGAAGAAATTTGTCCCCAGCAGAGTCGTCATTTTGTTTGCAAAATAACAAAATTTTATTTTATTCCAAACTTGTAAAAAGAGTACAAAGTACAATGAATTCTGGAGAAGTACAACTTTAGGAATCTGATCAGAAGACGATCACTTTATCCCTTGGACTATGTGAACTTGAAGACTGTAGCCTCTAGAGAACGCAGCAGCAATTTTTGCAAGAGTTCTTCTTCTCGATGATGATTGGAAACTCTATTTATAGAGTTCAGAAAATAACTGTTTTAGCAGTTATTCTGATGTGCTCGAGGCTGGATTGCGCCATACTAGATTGCGCCAACCTCCTGTTGTGCCAACTTTCATTCGGTTGTCAATCGTGTACTAACTGTATTTAGACGCGTGGCATTGTATGATTGAGATGCGCATGGTCATGTACAGGATAGTAGACACGTCTTGAGAGATTAGTGGCATGTGTGCCACGTCATCTTGCTTTAGAATGTAAGTTATCTCAACTTTATCAGGTTGTGCGAGCTTCAGTCAACAAGTCAAACTGGGCTTGATTTGAGCTGTGCCTACACATGTGGCAGCTTCTAATCAAAAGTCGATCAGGTCGCGCCCAGGCGCAACTAAGGATTTTTTTAGATTATGCTTGGGCGCAACTCACGAAGTGTACAAGACAGCTGTCCACTAACTTTTCCTTGAGCGGCACAATTCACGGTATTCGAAGAGATTTTCCTCGTTCTCTATTGTATCAGTCATTAGTATGGTCAGGTAATGATGACCATTAAGTGTCAGATGCCACGTAGGTTTTGGCACAAAAAGATTTGGCGTAGTCTGATATCGGGCACAATCTGATCAGTGGCGCAGTCTGCTTCATATCAGTAGCACAACTTGATTTTTGGGGCACAACTTGATCATTGATCAGTATATTGAAGGCGCAACTTGATTTTTAGGCTCTACAAGTCGTGGAAGTTCTACGTAAGGGGTAATTTGTTTGTGATGGAAAAGAAACAACTCATAGGTGACATCGACGTGGCTATTTCGGGAATTTTGTGGACCTGTTACCCTTTTTTATGTGCTGAAAGCGCGGGTAATAGTTTATGAGGAAGATGCTCTTTTAGGGAGGAATTTCAGAGGTATGATCATACATGACTTACTACCCAGAAGATGTGATATGGATTCATTTGGAATGACCAGAGTGTAAGTTCAGCGGTACTTAAGGGTACATAACTCAACAATTCGATTGATTCGGCAGATGTCGTTTAGACATAATATTTCTTCAGGAACTTGTCGTTGATGGGCATCATGAGCAAGTCTCTGTTTTGCTTTGCGAGACGGTATGCACCGTTGGAGAATACAACCTCGATGATAAATGGGCCTTTCCACTTTGGCTGGAACTTGCCGACGGTTTTGTGAGTCATAACCATCGGCCTCCGAACTGCCAAGACGAGATCGCCTACTTGGAATATTCTCAGCTTGACCTTCTTGTTGAAGGCTCCAGAGATGCATGCTTGATAAATCTTGATTCGTTGTTGAGCTAGCAGGCGCTTCTCATCTAAGGCCTCCAATTCTTGAAGCCGACGACGGTAATTATCGTCCGTCGTTAATCGGTAAGTGAGGGCGACGCGGAGCGAGGGGATTTGAGTCCCCAATGGGAGAACTGCCTTAATTTCGTATACCAGAGAAAATAGTGTGTTCCCAGTGGCTGTTCGGACTGTAGTACGGTACGTCCATAAGCATTCGCCAAGCTTTTCATTCCAGTCGCATTTGTTTGAGGACACGAACTTCTTGAGCAGCTTGATTATAGTTTTGTTGAATGCTTCAGCTAAACCGTTAGCCGTCGGGTTGTATGGATGATCCTTCGAGGCAGTCCAAAGCGATAGATGACGTAATGCTTGACAAAGTTGATCACGTTTGATGTCTTCACTTCGGTATGAGGAACAGCTTCCGCCCATTTGGAGAAGTAGTCTGTAATTACGAGTATGAAGCAGTGTCCTCTGGACGAAAGCGGGGTGATTGGACCAATGATATCCATTCCTTATGCCTCGAATGGCCAGGATGCCACCATCGGATGTAAGAATTCGGATGGTTGGTGTATGAAATCTGCGTGGACCTGACAAGCTTTTTATTTTCTTGCGTAGTCTATCGCATCTGCTACCATCGTAGGCCAGTAATAGCCCATCCGACGAAGGTGGTCTCGCAATTTCGGGCCATGTTGATGGGCCCCGCAAACGCCGTCGTGAGCTTCGTGTATAGCTTCTTTGGCTTCTGTATTTGACAAACACCGGAGCAGTAACCCATCATAGGATCGCTGATACAGCATTTTTGTCTCTGTATCGTCGAAGAGTCTGAGAGAACGTCTTCTAATAGAAGTGGCTTCTTTCAGATTTTTCGGCAAGATGCCATAGACTACGAAGTCAATAAACGAAAGTCTCCAGTCCTGTGTTTCGTCGACCGCCAGGGCAGAGTAACTCACAGCAAATTACACGTTGTTCTTAGGACAAACCAATTTATGGCATATTACGTCCACCAAATGATAAGTATGATTTGGAACCGCCAGAGAAGCGGCAAGTCCTGCTAGGGCATCGGCTTTAATATTTCGGAGTCTTGGAACATGTTCTATGAAGAATCCTTTCAAGGATGTGATGATGGTGATTTCTATCTGATGATAGGGGATCATGTCTTCATGGCGAACTTCATATGAACCCTGGATCTGATTGACGATTAACTGTGAATCGCCATATGCTTCCAGGTACTCTACCCCCAGTTTCTTTGCAAGCGAAGGCCGATAACCAAGGCGTTGTACTCGGCCACGTTGTTTGAACAAGGTTCCGTGAGTGAATACGCCCGATTGATCACCAAGCCAGAGGAAGAAATCAGTACCACTCTGATCCCAACGACGATGTTGCCCTTGGACCCGGTTCTTGAAGCACCATCGAAGAACATTCGCCAGACGGTATCATGGGAAGCTATATTTGAATTGGAGACCTCGTCTGGGATCTCTTCATATATTCTGGTTGACTCCGAACCTGGATGGGCTGCTAAAAGGTCTGCCAGAGCTGGACCTTTAACAGCCTTTTGCGGGACGAAGATCATATGGTAGGGGGACAATAATATCGCCCAGGTAGTAAGACAAGAGCTGAGTGCACCTGGTTTGGTCATGAGGACCCTAATAGGGTTGACTCGTGATATGACATGGATGGTCTGTCCTGTAACATAGTGTCGCGTCTTCTGAATAGCGAACACCAAAGCGAGACATTCCTTTTCCACGGCGATATATCTATGCTCAGGCCCTATCATCATTCGGCTGAGGTAATAGATAGCTTGTTCATGCCATGCATCATTATTTTGTGCTAGTAGAGCACCGAGGGAATGCTCCATTGCTCGCACATAGAGCAAAAATGGCTTTCCAGCGATCGGAGCCACCAAGACTGAAGGTTCGACAGGTACTCTTTAATATTGTCAAAGGCATGTTGGCACTCTTTATCCCATACAAAGGAGACACCTTTCTTCATGAGGTGTGTGAATGGTTGGCATCGCCCGGAGAGGTTAGAGATAAACCTCCTGATATAAGCTATCCTCCCTTAAAGGCCTATGAGTTCTCGAAGATTTCTCGGGGACCCATCTTGTAACACCCAGTTTTCTGAAATTCGGGTATTTTTGAAAATTTATTATTTTTATTATTTATTAATGGTATTCTAGTCATGATATGATTTTTTGGTGATTTTTAGTTAATTAAAACTATTTCTAAGTCATGACTTATGACTTTGTGATTTTACTAGTATAACCCTAGTGTAAACCCTAGTTATTCCTTAACCTAGAAGTTGTCATGACCATGTGAGCCTACCCATAGGCTTAGAACATCAAATTAGTAATTTTAGCCAAAAAGGGTATTTTGGTAATTTACTAGATTTTATTGAGATTATGTGTTTTTAATATTATTTAATTGTTGTTAAGTACCATGATTAGTCCCTAACCTATCTTACCCTAATCTAGAGGTTAGCTACTAACCTAGAAGCTTGAGGATGGATAATTAGTTGTCACGCCCCAGAACCAGAATACTGGAGAGCGGGGGCAGACATAGCCAGCTACGTATATTAAAATAGAATACATCTCAACTATACGGTCACGGCTGTCTAGATAGGAGGGTTTACTGCAAGCCAACAGTCTCTTAAGGTCAAGCCTATTGTCTCAATCTCAAGCAAGTAATATAATTACAAGATGTATGATCATTAAATATACAATAAAAGGCGTCCCAAATATTACATATCAGCTGATCATGAAGCTAGTCGTACAAAATGTTAGGACTAGCCAGAGTTTAAGTCATACATGATCAACCCTAGGATTTGTTAATCATGTTTACAGCCCGTAGGCAGACAGTAAGTAAAAGTGCATCGAGCTAACAGGTGCTCGTCGGCTAAACGCCTCAAAAGAATAAATTTACAATAGAGTTGAGCGAAACAAAATAGAAAACCCACTCGTAGCCCGGGTTCCTTCTAGTCGCCACCATTGGGCTGGAAGCTTGGTAGATCCTCGGGAGCTGCTCCGAAATCTGGCCACACAAAACCAGCTGGGTCAACCCCAGAAAGAGCAAGTGCCACAAGGGGGCCACGAAATAAGAACAAAAGCCAGCATTAACACAAGAAGATATAATATTAAAACTAGAATTATGAAAACATGTCAGGATGATATACGACGAGATAACCATGGAACTATTCCGATAGCCAGGTTACAACCCGTAACCCAAACAAGGACCGGGGTTGTAACCCTTCATCTGAACAGAGCTTGGTTTCCCACCATTTATCGGCAAAATAATATTGTAAGCAATCAAGACAGGAAACAATCTGGTACTGGATCAAGACATGCCCGGACTGGTTATACTTCATTCAATCAATCACGGCCAAGCAGATACTACGGCTTACTACTTTAACTAACTAGGGTTATCACAGGCCTAATTACTAACAAGATGCAGTGAGATTGTTCCACAGCCACAAGCCCTGCAGACCATCCAGGCTACCCATGACGAAAGATTAGGGTTGAATTCAGGTGGGTACATCGTCCAGGAGACAAATGTACCCTTAGGTGACTTAGAGGGTGCAACACTCGACGGTGCGCTGGAAATGTGCCCTACTCGACGGCAGGCTACAGATCCCAAGAGCGCCCAGGTAACGGGATTGCCTGTAGCTGTGTCATCTCTTCATGACTACTGAGTTATTCTAGTTATTAACCTTAATCCATTTTAGTAAGTACTCCTGACCGTGGTACTCAGGAGTCCTATCCTAGACATGATGCAAGACTGGGCAAGTGGATTAACAAGCAAGCAAGAAGGAACCACCCACGGTGTCAAGACAGGTCAAGTTAGGTTATCAAGTCATGTCAAGTCAGGAGTGCGCCGCCACGGGCCACTATCAAGTCATGTTGGTCATGTCAAGAGTGCACCACTACGGGTCACTGTCGTGTTATGCTAGTTCCTTGCCATACCAAGTCATGTACAATGGTCATTCCAAACATAACAAGTAAAATCAAGTTCATGACAAAAAGGCGTAAGGATATAAAATGGGCATAAAATATCTAATAAAATATCAATATACAAGGTCATAGAAAAGCCAAGCTTTAAGGAAATAAAACCAAAACTCCAAGGGTCAAGGGTTAAACAAGGGGTCAGGGCAGCAGCGTACAAAAGTCACGCATGCTGAAAGAGCCGCGTTCGTGAAAGTCACGCACGCTACAGGGAGCAGCTGCGTAAAAGTCACGCACGCTAAAAGAGCCGCGTTCGTGAAAGTCACGCACGCTACAGGGAGCAGCTGCGTAAAAGTCACGCACGCTCAAGGAGGGCAGCATACGTGAAAGTCACGCATGCTACAGGGAGCAGCTGCGTAAAAAGTCACGCACGCTCAAGGGAGCGGCTGCGTGAAAAGTCACGCACGCTCAAGGAGGGCAGCATACGTGAAAGTCACGCATGCTACGGGGAGCAGCTGCGTGAAAAGTCACGCACGCTCAAGGGAGGCAGTGTACGTGAAAGTCATGCACACTCAAGGAGACACGCTTCCAACAGAAAGCGTACTCAAGCCTGCGTACACAGCGCTAAGGAGCGCACGTAGCTCAGTGTGCGTAGCTAAACAGCTTCTGCACACTGCTCACTGTCTTCTCCAAACAGCAAGAACACTATGGCTGAAACCAAAACTTCAAAAGTTCATAACTTGGTCGTCCGAACTCCAAATCCGGATTTCCAAGGCTCCAACTGGAGTGAAACTGAAAGCTCTTCCACATGGAAACATCAGAACTCAAAGAAAACCAACCAAAGTGGATCAAAACATGTAAAATCCAAAAATAGTAATAACTTAGATCTACATCAACAGAGACTCCAAATCATAAAAACCCAAGAACTAATGTTGATCTCCATGTCCTAAACTAGTAAATGGACAAAGAAAAGAGGGTCCTCATGTAGTGGCAAGATGCACTTGCCTAGGGGTTGGGGAGTTGTGGAGGAAGGAGAAGAAGAAGAAGAAGGAAATTAATGGTGTTTATGAAGAGAGAGAAAAGGTTGGTGGAGTTATAAAGAGGGTGTTGTGGTGTATTGAGGGTGGAGAATAGGTTAAGGTGCTCCATGCAAAAACCGAACCAGACCAACCCAATAAAACTGAGCCATGAGAAAAACCCAAAATACGAGAAATACCAAAATTCCACAAGCTGAGAAAAATAAAAATACATGCCAAAATTCAGATACGAGTATAAATACGAAATACGAGAAAATACGGGAAATGAGGGTGACAACTCTACCCACCTTAAAAGAATTATGTCCTCGGAATTTAATCAAGGAGCTAGAGATTGCCACGACAAGCTATACTAAGCACAGGCAAGCTACACTAAGCAGTCCAATCATACAATCATACAATGCAAGCAAGGAAGGGAAAATGTAAGGCATAAGAAAGACATTATACCTCACGAGTCAAACAGGTAGGGATATCGCGATCGAATGTCGTCCTCACGCTCCCACATTGACTCACCCAGAGAGTGAGGACCCCAAGCAACATGGACTAATTTAATAGTCTTGTTCTTGAGTATCTTTTCCCTCCGGTCCAAAATAGACACGGGCCTCTCCTCATACGAAAGGTTGGTACCAACAACCAATTCCGAATGGTCTAGGATGTGGCTCGGGTCCAAAATATACCGTCGTAATTGGGACACATGGAATACATCATGTACCTCACTTAGCGACGGCGGAAGAGCGAGACGATAGGATACATCTTCTACTCGCTCTAGAATATCGAACGGCCCTATATACCTAGGACTAAGCTTTCCCCGCACACCAAAGCGAATGACGCCGCGGTTAGGCGAGATCCTAAGGAATACATGGTCGCTGACAGCAAATTCTAAGGGACGCCGATGAGCATCGGCCCAATGGCGCTGGCGGTCCTGGGCAACTCGGAGGTGATCTCTGACCTTCCTGACCACTTCAATCGTCTGGGAAATCAATTCGGGTCCGAGCATCTGCCTCTCTCCGACATCGTCCCATGCTAGCGGGGATCTGCACTTCCTGCCATAAAGAGCCTCGAAAGGTGCCATCTGGATACTGGCCTGATAACTGTTGTTGTATGAGAATTCCACCAGGTGCAGATGATTCTCCCATAAACCACCGAAGTCAAGGGTACAGGATCTCAACATATCCTCAAGGGTCTGGATTGTGCGCTCTGATTGTCCATCCGTCTGCGGGTGATAAGCTGAGCTGAACTGAAGACGAGTTCCCAAACTCTTCTGCAAGCTGCGCCAAAAGTGTGATGTGAATCTTGAATCCCTGTCTGAGGTGATATTGACTGGCACACCGTGAAGCCTGACGATCTGCTTGAGGTACATCTCCGCTAGCTGCGCCGTCGACTGTCCAACTCTGTATGGGAGAAAGTGTGCCACCTTGGTAAGCCTGTCCACAATTACCCAAATAGCATCTCTGCCGGCCGGAGATCTGGGCAATCCGGTCATGAAATCCATGGTTACATGTTCCTATTTCTATTCTGGGATCGGTAAGGGTTGAAGAAGTCCAGCGGGCCTCTGATGTTCAGCTTTAACCTGTTGGCAAACCAAACACCGAGAGACAAACCGGGCTATCTCCCTCTTCATGCCATTCCACCAAAAATGCTGACGAATATTACGGTACATCTTCGTACCACCCGGATGAATAGAATACTGTGAACTGTGGGCTTCTGCCATGACTTCCTGTCTGATATCTCCACTAGGTACACAAAGACGAGTGCCGTGCCGAAGCGTACCGTCTTCGTGGATACATAACTCTGGCCTTCTTCCTGCTTCACACTCTGCTCTGAGTCGCTGAAGCTTGGAATCTGTTGACTACGCCACCCGGATCCTCTCAACTATGCTGGACTGAACCTGTAGACTGGCCATCAATGCCACGCTGGTTGGAAGAACCACTTCAATTCCCATCTTTTGAAGATCTGCCAATAATTCTGGTTGCGCCGTAAGGAAATAAACTCCGGCTCTCCTACTCAATGCATCTGCTACAACGTTGGCCTTCTCGTGATGATACTGCAAATCCACATCATAATCCACCAATAGCTCGAGCCATCTTCTCTGCCGCATATTAAGGTCCTTCTGGGTAAAAATATACTTCAGGCTCTTATGATCAGTAAAGATCTCCACTCTATCTCCGTACAAGTAGTGTGTCCACAACTTCAAAGCAAACACTACCACCGCCAATTCCAAGTCGTGGGTCGGGTAATTCTTCTCATGATCACGAAGTTGACGTGACGCATAAGATATTACCTTTCCGTGCTGCATCAAGACACACCCCAATCCTCTGCCTGAAGCGTCGTAATAAATTGTGAATCCTCCGGTCCCATCTAGAAGGGTGAGAATGGGAGCCATTATCAAACCTCGCTTCAACTTCTCAAATGATTCCTGATACTCTGCTGTCCAAACAAACGGCACATCCTTGCGGGTCAACTGGGTCATTGGCGCTGAAATCCTCACGAAATCTGAAACGAATCGCCGGTAGTAGCCGGCCAATCCAAGGAAGCTGCGAACCTCTGCCACTGAGCCGGGTACCGGCCAAGACTCGATAGCCACGATCTTCTGGGGATCCACTTCCATTCCTCCTCGGGTAATGATGTGACCCAAGTATGAAATGCGATCAAGCCAGAACTCGCATTTACTGAACTTGGCGTACAACTGATACTCCCTAAGCGTCTGAAGGACGACTCTGAGATGCTGCTCATGCTCTGCTTCACTCTTGCTGTAGACCAGGATATCATCTAGGAACACGATCACAAATTGGTCCAAGTAAGGCATAAAAATACGATTCATGAGATCCATGAATACTGTCGGCGCATTGGTCACTCCAAAGGGCATAACAAGGAACTCCCAATGTCCATACCTCGATCTGAATGCTGTCTTCAGGATGTCCTGCTCTCTAACTCTGATCTGGTGGTATCCTGACCGCAAGTCGATCTTCGAAAACACTGAAGCCCCTCTAAGCTGATCAAACAAGTCATCTATCCTCGAAAGAGGGTATCTGTTCTTGATTGTCACCGAATTCAAGGTACGATAATCAACACATAGCCTGGACGTACCATCCTTCTTTTTCACAAGAAGCATCGGGGCTCCCCAAGGCGATCCACTTGCACGGATGAATCCCTTGGTCCTCAGTTATTCAATCATCTTGTACAAAATCTCTAACTCTGAAGGCGCCATCCTGTAGACTCGCTCTGATACTGGTGCTGTCCCGGGAATCAAGTCTATAGTGAACTCAATCTCCTGCTCCGGCGGCATCCCTGGAAGCTCCTCTGGAAAGACATCTGGAAACTCTTCAACTATCCGGGGTAACTGCACTGCTGCTACTGCCATCCGCAATGCTGGGGGAAGATGGCTCCACTGCGCCTCTAGAAAATAAAAACTCTGGCTCGCCGGGGATACTAAAGATAACTCTGCCAATATGGCAGTCTATCCTAGCATACTGGTTTCTCAACCAATCCATGCCTAGGACTACATCATAGTCTGCCATAGGAAACTCTATGAATCTAGCGGGAAACTTCCTACCGCTAACTACGATCCGACACGAGGAAAACACTCGATCTACTCCTACAAGACCATTACCAGTAAGTATATTAAGCCTCACTGATAATGACTCAGGCTCCAATCCTATCCGTGTCGCAAATCGTGCAGACATGAAAGAATGCGATGCACCAGAATCAAACAATACCGAAGCTGGAAAGGAGTTGACGAGAATAGTACCTGCCACAACCTCACCCGGTGCAGCTTCTTCTTCCATAGCCATCATCATGGCCTGACCTTGTCCTCTGGCTGCTGGTCCCCTCTGCTGGAAACCTCTCTGCCTATTCTGGGTCTGAGCTTGGGCTTGTGCATACTGCTGGGGGTATTGTTGCTGGAATGCCTGAGACTGAGGCGGCAAGGGCCTCGAATACTGATACCGTTGCTGCTGAACTGGTGCTGGGGCCGGTCCTCTCACCGAAGAGCTAGAAGGGTTGGATGCAGATGAACCACCCCTATTCGGGCAAGCCCCTATCCTATGATCTGCTGCTCCACAAGCCAGGCACAATCCCTGCACCCTGCGACAATCTGCCACCACATGCCCTGGCTTCCCGCAATGAGAACATCCCATCGCGGAAGTCTGCTTCTGCTTCTGCTGCTGCGGGTACGTCGGGGTCGAATGCTGAACCGACGTTACCGAGGCCGCCCGCCTCGGAGTTCCAATGGTCAATCCCCTAGCTGCCGGGGCTGGAGCTGATGATTGGTGCATCTGACTGTGGGACCGCTTCCTACCTCCGGTCCTATCCACGATCCTCTGGGAGGTATACTCATGCCTCCTAGCTGCTCTCAAGACTGCATCGAATGTCTGGTGCTCGAACTGCTCAACCGCCAATAAGATCTCCAAATGTAGTCCTTGCTGGAACCGCTGGGCCCTATCAAACTCGGTCGCCACTAAGGTGGAGGCAAACCTACTGAGTCTAGAAAACTCCGATGCATAACTATCGACTGTTCTGCCTCCTTGCTTTAAGTTGGTAAATCTGGTCTGCAGGTCGTACCGAGCCACAGCATCAAAGTACTTCGTCTGGAATCTCTCTCTAAATACTGCCCAAGCAATGGGTGCCATTAATCCCATAGCTTGCGCCGCCCACCAACTGCGAGCTAGGTCCAACAACTGCAGGCGTACCACCGCCACCTTCTCATTCTCGGGTGTTCTAGCTGCTTCCAGAACCACCTCGGTATCCTGAAGCTATGCATCCGCGGCAATCGCATCCTCGGTGTCGTCGAAGAAAGGAGGGTTCAATCGCTTGAAACTGTTGGCCGCCTGGTTCCCTGGATGACCGCCTCTGGTTAAGGCATCTTGAACTGTCTGGTGCAGGGCATCGCTTCGACGATCCTGGGAAGCTATCAAGGTTCTAATGAGGCCTACTAAGGTACCATCATCTGGCTCTGCGGGCTGGACGGGCCGAACTTGTGACTCTCCTCCAGTAGGCACAACTCTGGAGGCTACCCCGGAATGCTGGGCTTGATCTCCGGATTGCTGCTGGTCCATGGGAGGTGCTCTTCCTTGCTGATCGGCAGGGTCAGGTACAGTGCCGCTGAGGAAGACGACACAGGAAAACAATAAGGAAGGACCAGGACAGATCAACGATACATGCATGTAATCAGGGCAAGAATTTCAGGGATTTGAAAATACGAGCGGAGATCAAGGGCGAGTACTGATTGAGACATCTATCTGGTAAACCCTCACATTTCTTGATTGACAAGACCTGCATGGGCCACTACATAAACCATGTCACGCCCCAGAACCAGAATACTGGAGAGCGGGGGCATACATAGCCAGCTACGTATATTGAAATAGAGTACATCTCAACTATACGGTCACGGCTGTCTAGATAGGAGGGTTTACTACAAGCCAACAGTCTCTTAAGGTCAAGTCTATTGTCTCAATCTCAAGCAAGTAATATAATTACAAGATGTATGATCATTAAATATACAATAAAAGGCGTCCCAAATATTACATATCAGCTGATCATGAAGCTAGTCGTACAAAATGTTAGGACTAGCCAGAGTTTAAGTCATACATGATCAACCCTAGGATTTGTTAATCATGTTTACAGCCCGTAGGCAGACAGTAAGTAAAAGTGCATCGAGCTAACAGGTGCTCGTCGGCTAAACGCCTCAAAAGAATAAATTTACAATAGAGTGAACGAAACAAAATAGAAAACCCACTCGTAGCCCGGGTTCCTTCTAGTCGCCACCATTGGGCTGGAAGCTTGGTAGATCCTCGGGAGCTGCTCTGAAATCTGGCCACACAAAACCAGCTGGGTCAACCCCAGAAAGAGCAAGTGCCACAAGGGGGCCACGAAATAAGAACAAAAGCCAGCATTAACACAAGAAGATATAATATTAAAACTGGAATTATGAAAACATGTCAGGATGATATACGACGAGATAACCATGGAACTATTCCGATAGCCAGGTTACAACCCGTAACCCAAATAAGGACCGGGGTTGTAACCCTTCATCTGAACAGAGCTTGGTTTCCCACCATTTATCGGCAAGATAATAATATAAGCAATCAAGACAGGAAACAATCTGGTACTGGATCAAGACATGCCCGGACTGGTTATACTTCATTCAATCAATCACGGCCAAGCAGATACTACGGCTTACTACTTTAACTAACTAGGGTTATCACAGGCCTAATTACTAACAAGATGCAGTGAGATTGTTCCACAGCCACAAGCCCTGCAGACCATCCAGGCTACCCAGGACGAAAGATTAGGGTTGAATTCAGGTGGGTACATCGTCCAGGAGACAAATGTACCCTTAGGTGACTTAGAGGGTGCAACACTCGACGGTGCACTGGAAATGTGCCCTACTCGACGGCAGGCTACAGATCCCAAGAGCGCCCAGGTAACGGGATTGCCTGTAGCTGTGTCATCTCTTCATGACTACTGAGTTATTCTAGTTATTAACCTTAATCCATTTTAGTAGGTACTCCTGACCGTGGTACTCAGGAGTCCTATCCTAGACATGATGCAAGACTGGACAAGTGGATTAACAAGCAAGCAAGAAGGAACCACCCACGGTGTCAAGACAGGTCAAGTTAGGTTATCAAGTCATGTCAAGTCAGGAGTGCGCCGCCACGGGCCACTATCAAGTCATGTTGGTCATGTCAAGAGTGCACCACTACGGGTCACTGTCGTGTTATGCTAGTTCCTTGCTATACCAAGTCATGTACAATGGTCATTCCAAACATAACAAGTAAAATCAAGTTCATGACAAAAAGGTATAAGGATATAAAATGGGCATAAAATATCTAATAAAATATCAACATACAAGGTCATAGAAAAGCCAAGCTTTAAGGAAATAAAACCAAAACTCCAAGGGTCAAGGGTTAAACAAGGGGTCAGGGCAGCAGTGTACAAAAGTCACGCACGCTGAAAGAGCCGCGTTCGTGAAAGTCACGCACGCTACAGGGAGCAGCTGCGTAAAAGTCACGCACGCTGAAAGAGCCGCGTTCGTGAAAGTCACGCACGCTACAGGGAGCAGCTGCGTAAAAGTCACGCACGCTCAAGGAGATCAGCATACGTGAAAGTCACGCATGCTACAGGGAGAAGCTGCATGAAAAGTCACGCACGCCCAAGGGAGCGGCTGCGTGAAAAGTCACGCGCGCTCAAGGAGGGCAGCATACGTGAAAGTCACGCATGCTACGGGGAGCAGCTGCGTGAAAAGTCACGCACGCTCAAGGGAGGCAGTGTACGTGAAAGTCACGCACACTCAAGGAGACACGCTTCCAACAGGAAGCGTACTCAAGCCTGCGTACGCAGCGCTAAGGAGCGCACGTAGCTTAGTATGCGTAGCTAAACAGCTTCTGCACACTGCTCACTGTCTTCTCCAAACAGCAAGAACACCATGGCTGAAACCAAAACTTCAAAAGTTCATAACTTGGTCGTCCGAACTCCAAATCCGGATTTCCAAGGCTCCAACTGGAGTGAAACTGAAAGCTCTTCCACATGGAAACATCAGAACTCAAAGAAAACCAACCAAAGTGGATCAAAACATATAAAATCCGAAAATAGCAATAACTTAGATCTACATCAACAGAGACTCCAAATCATAAAAACCCAAGAACTAATGTTGATCTCCATGTCCTAAACTAGTAAATGGACAAAGAAAAAAGGGTCCTCATGTAGTGGCAAGATGCACTTGCCTAGGGGTTGGGGAGTTGTGGAGGAAGGAGAAGAAGAAGCAGAAGGAAATTAATGGTGTTTATGAAGAGAGAGAGAAAAGGTTGGTGGAGTTATAAAGAGGGTGTTGTGGTGTGTTGAGGGTAGAGAATAGGTTAAGGTGCTCCATACAAAAACCGAACCAGACCAACCCAATAAAACCAAGCCATGAGAAAAACCCAAAATACGAGAAATACCGAAATTCAACAAGATGAGAAAAATAAAAATACATGCCAAAATCCAGATACGAGTATAAATATGAAATACGAGAAAATACGAGAAATGAGGGTGACATTAGTCAAGGGTTAAAGTAATGTAAATATCTAGATATTTACATAATAGATATTTTGCTTAAAACCCTCAAAATATCCTTGCTTGGCACCAAAAGTCCTTCCCTTCACTTGGAAGCAACCCAAGGACACCCCCCTTGCTATGGCCGGCCATAGGGCACCCCCTAGCACTACACCTTCCTATATAATCCCATCACATTCATTCATGATCATTTTGCATGAATTAAAACCTAGAAAATTCTCTTTCCTTCAAACCTCCATAACTTGATCATTTTTTATCCAAATTACCTCTAGTTTCTTGCATTGGGACCCTACTACACTGAGGAAACTGAGGGAGGCTAGCAATCAAAGTTTTACAAGCTTTGGGCATCACTAAGTGGAAGGACAAACACTCCCCCCCTCTTATTGATTTTCTATTGGATTTGCATCAATAGGTAAATGCCCTCAAACCTTGCTAATATTATATTTTTTCTTCATAAATACATGCATATAGGTATACCCTAACTGTAGGTCAAGTTTGGTAGGAAATAGGTTTGGTTTGGTGTCCGTATCGGACACGTATCCGTGCTTAAATTACAGTGTTTGGTGAAATGCCACTTAGGAATAAAAGTTGTTGTTTTCCAAAACAAATTACACATTTGGGTAGCCCTTGGCATGTTGATCACGAAACCTTATGACTGAGCACATTTCTGTGCTGTGTCCGTGTCCAAAATGGACACGAACTCACTATACGATGCACACAAACAGTGCCCTGCTACCACACTGCTCGTGCTCACTACACAGAGCACTAGGACACATAAAATTTGACATGGACACGGGGGCAATGTCTGCGAACATGCCCCCAAAATTTTGTGTCATGCCGTGTCGTGTCGAGTGAGAAATCTCACTCGTACTGGACACGCACTGACAGTGCACGCGCGCACAGACCCAGTTTTCCCACTTGGACACGGCCCTCGTGTCGTGTCTAGACACCACGTAGACACCTCGTGGTGACACGAGTGTGTAGCCCAACACGTGGGCTATACGTGGATATGACCACGAGGCCCCACGTGGCTCGTGTCGTGTCCACGAGACACGTGCACCGCTGTACGACGCGGTGCCAAACCGCGCGTATCAGTCGAGTTTTCTCGACTGATACGGGTCTCATGTCGACGCATGAGGACACGTGGACACCGTGCAGGCTACCCTACCCCTTGACTAACCCTAGGCGAACCTAGGGACACGAGCACGATACCTCACATGTCCTGTGTCGTGAGCACGAGACACGTGAACACGTACACGATACAGTACAAATTTCAGTGCACTGTGTTACCCGATTATGTATTTTTAACTCTGGACACGTCGTGTCGTATTGTGGTGGACACTTAGGGACCCGAGGGACACGAGTACACCTAGGGGCACGATTACCAACCATTGGTATCAAGCCTTAGTCAAGTTTTGGCTCGAATTTAGGTTTACCTAATTCAAGTGAATAGTATTTCCAGTTTGGGATTTTCTTGGGTATTTTTTGAATTCTAAATCGAATTTCAATTCGATTTCAGTGTGTATATATATGTGTATTTGTGTATATATATACTGTATATATATGTACATATGTTTGTGTGGGTGTAGGTAGAATTTAGGGGTATATACATGTGTACATATGTATATACATATATGTATATATAGGTGTGTGTGTTATTGTGTGTGTGTGTGGGTTGGTTCCCAGTTTCTGGAAACTGGAAACACCCCCCCTTGTACCAGTGAGTCTTACTCTCTCCCTCTCTCTTGTTCACTCTCTATCCCTCTCACTCTCTTACATCTCTCCCTCTATTGATCTCTCTCTCTCTCTCTATATAAATGTAGGTTGTATATATATATAGGTTATATAGATATATATATATTGATATATATAGTTGAGTGTAAATATGGGATATATATATATATATATATATATATATATATATATATATATATATATATATATATATATATATATATATAGTTGAGTGTATATATGGGATATATATATATATATATATATATATATATATATATATATATTTTATATATATATATATATATATATATATATATATATATATATATATATATATATATATATATTGTGTATATATGTGGTACTATATAGTTGAATATATATATATGTATAGATATGGGTAGGTTCATATTTTTTATAGATATGGATATCTATATAAGGTATCCTAGATACATGGGCCTATGGCCTATAGTCTATGGTTAGTAGGTTTAGACTTGACCAATAGGTCTAGTAGACCTAGTTTAACTAGCAAGTTGACCCTTGTTGACCATTGTTGACCAAAGTCAACTATAGGTCAACCATGACCTAATTGAATTAGAAATGACTTGGATGAACATAGAAGGACTATTTGACTAAAGTTTGACTAAACCCTAACTAGTTGATTAAGTTTGACCACTTGGGTTATATAGATAGCCCTATGTAGATTAAGATATGTATGGGGTTAAGTGGAATAATTAGGAGTTGTGTCATGGTTTGAGTTAGTCTTATGGAGTATTGACTTAGATAATTGACCACTGACCTAATTACCTTATTGACTAGTCTTTGTTTGACCAAAACCTTAGTTACTCTAAGTTTGACCTAGACTTGACCCAGATTGATCATGTTGACTAGTATTTGACTAGTCTGACCATTGTTGACCAAAACCCTAGATAAACTTGACTAGTTTGACTAGAATGTTGACCAAGGGTTAACTTTAACTAGATTTGACTAACCTTGACTTGTTTGACCTTGTTTGACTTTATTGACTTAGTTTGACTTCCTGTGACCTAGTATGACTTCCTGTGACCTAGTTTGACTGTTGAGTTGACCAAGAGTTGACTTTTGACCAGATTGACCTAGAATCATGTAGTATGCATTGTATACTTTATTTTTACCATTATGGATACATTGTGACTTGTATTGCTCTGATTAGGAGCCATACATCTCTCCTCAGGCAGTATATCCTCTTCAGACATTCAGTTATCAGGCGAGTACATTCTCTGACCGTTTTATACTTGCCAGGATTTATATTCTTGCTCTAGATTACTTTACTTGATGCTGACACGATTGTTATCACGGATTGGTACTATATAGATCTTTTCATGAGATGTTATCTCCCTCGGGAGCATCAGATACAGCATGTTTGTGCGTTTCACGAATCATCATGTATCTCTATGCTTCCATAGATTCACGAATCGCTTGTGACTCATGTACTCTCATGTTCACAGAGCCTCTCATGAATCATCCATTTATGGGCTTATCACGAATCTTAACATAACTTGAACGAATCCTTGTGTATTGATTGGGGATGGGGGAGTGGAAATAGTCAAGTGGATATTACCCCAGTAGCTGTAGTCATGAATCACTCTTAGCTGTAGTCATAAATCTCCTATGCCATTCACATGTCTATATTTTAATCTGACTCACTAGTCACTGCTAGTTCTCTATTATAGTAGATATTTTATTATAGTTATCTCTTTTACTACATGTATCTTCCTTCAGCGTTTCCTGTATTTTACTCTATTGCATGCTTTATATTTCCTATCATACTATGCACTGCGTGAGATGTATTGTGCTCGTTCCTGTCCTGACTGGACCTGTTGAAAATATTACAGAGGATGATGATGAGGCCCTGGTGTCTACCTATTATGGAGCAGGACTAGATGATACTTATGTTGTGGACCCTCAGCAGGATCCACCTGCAGCTGAGGATGTTGCCCCAGTAGTCTAGGCTAGTTTAGCTAGTCAGTCTTTTTCATATTATCTTTTTGTCTCACATTCTGAGTTGTATTTTGAGATGTTGAGATATATAGACTCTTAGACTTATATTGTATTTTGGGTTGACATTCTGGATGTTATGTTATCCTAGACACTTGGACTTATTTCATCTCTGCTATTATTCTCTTTGAGTTACTGTCTATCTATCTATCTATCTTTCATTTTTCTACCCTAGATGTGATTGAGATTGTTTTCTATTATGTCACCTCCATTCGGAGAGTATATACTGTACAGGTACCTTTATATTGTTAGATGATTGACCTAGGACAGCGTTCTACCGCCGACACTGTGGCGTAGGCTGGACGTACCCATTTCTCGTGCCCTTACTCTAGGGTGCGGGTCGTGACACGTTTTTAGTGGTGGCCCATGCAGGTCGAGTTTATGTAGTGGTATTCAAACTAGAGTATCACTATAGCCCGTGATAGAATTTGAGGAATAGGCTTAGAGGGAGTGGATACTCAATCACAATTAGGAAATTTCTATGGATTTGAACCTACTGACTTTTATTCAAATTTGTATAATCTATTTCATATTGTCCTTGATACTATCATCCTTGTACCGTTATTGACTTCCTTGTTGATCTGTCTTCAGGATGGTGGAGACACGATCACAGCGTCTCGGTCCAGGTGATACTACTGAGAGGTCTGCCACCTCTCGTCCAGCTCACCAGGACCCGGGGACCACAGCTCCCCTTACTCCAGCTCATGTGGGAGCTTGTGCCATATTTGGGGGTACACCTCTACTTATTCGGAAGACCATCCCAGCTACCCCAGACATGCCTCTCCCACAGTTTCGTCAGCCACAGTTTCAGCAGCACCAGCAGCAGTTCCAGCCGCCGATGCCATCTGGATTAGTGGATGCTGCACAAATGTTTTCATACTTCCAGCATTTCCTAGAGACGCAGCAGGCCCAGCAGCAGCGTCATACGACGGAGTTTACCAGGGGCATAGATGAGGTCCATCAGCTGGCTAGAGCGACGGTGGAGAGGTTAGCTGTCCAGCCACTGGGAGGATTGGGACAGCCACGACAGCAGAGGATTCTGGGCATTCAGGACTTCAAGAAGATGAACCCCAGGGACTTCTTGGGGACAGAGGGGATTCTTTATGCTGATGACTGGATTGAGCACATTGAGGAGATTTTTCGACTGGCGGAGATACCAGCCGGACTCCAGATAGAGGCAGCAGCCAGCCAGATGCGGGATCTTGCCTGTACCTGGTATCAGACGGACCCGAGAGTAGGCACTCCAGGGCAGACATGGGGAGCTTTCAAGGAGCTCTTCAAGGGGAAGTTTTCTCGGATCAGGCAGTCGGTGCCTTGGAGACCCAGTTCGAGAACCTGGTTCAGGGGAACCAGACTGTAGAGGAGTATTCCGGTGAGTTTTGTCGGTTGAGCAGGTTTGTGGAAGGCCTTAGCGAGACAGCAAAGGCGAAGTGGTTCAGGAAGGGCTTGGTCAAGGAGGTCAAGTCCTTGACCAAGAGTGACAGGAATGCTACTTTTGAGGAGATTCTGGCAGGAGCGATGGCAGCTGAGGATGATCCTGAGCTGAAGCTCAAGAGGGGCCGTATTACACAGGGAGCCGGCAGCAGTGGAGGTCAGGCCAAGAGGCCTCACTATCAGCATCAGCAGAGGCAGCCACAGCAGTATCAGCAGCCGAGGCAGCAGCAACAGGCCCCGAGACAGCAGACTACCAGTTGTCCCTACTGTAAGAAGCCGGGACATGGATGGAGAGAGTGCAGGAAGAGGTTGGGCTGGTGCCTACTATGTGGGGCAGCGGACCACCAGCTGAGGGAGTGTTCCCAGTACATAGGTAGAGAAGCACAGGGAGCAGCACCAGGAGCAGGAGCCAAGGCTCCGGTAGGTCAGCAGAGGGGACCATTACAGCCACAGCAGCAGAGATTTATGCAGTTTCAGCAACAGGCTGGAAGAGGTCAGCAGGGGCGAGCTTACGCCATGACAGTTGAGGATGCCCAGGCAGTTGGCGATGTGCTTGCAGGTTCTGTTCTTCTAAATTCCATTCCCACCTTGTTTCATTATATCTATCTTGAAATCCAATTCCATCTGCTCCTACCTGTTTCTTTATTAGTGATAAGTTTTGACCTGGTAGTTCTTTTGATTTTTGTCGATTGTTGTTTATTTCTTCATCTCTTACTTAGGAGTAGGAGTAGGAGTGGGAGTAGCTTTAGCTATTAATATAATTCTTGAATAACTTCTTTTGTTAAGAAATTTTTTTTTCCTTAAATGAATTAATTTATGTGTTATGCCTTTTGACTTAGAATTGATAGAGTAGCTCTGACCGTAGAATGGTAACCCTTTTAGCCTGTAATTTATTGTTTCCTTATCTTCCCAGTCTATACCCATGACCAGGACTGTCCCACTTAACCTGCCCCTTATACTACTATTCATCACGATTTTTGATTCAATTTAGGCCATAGACCTTTCCCACTCTAAATTATGATCATCGTAGGCACATTACCGTGACTTTTAAATTAGGAGCACAAGACTAGTTGTTTTCTTAAAATTGACTTCACATACATGATACTCTACACCCATGACCTTAGTATCCCACTCAGGCATACCATCGTGTACTTCATTTGCTTAGTACGATTTTCCTGACCCGAGACTCCATCCTGATTTACCCCATGGAGTTACTTTTGATTTCGATTTGAATTAAGGACACCTTATAGCCTAAAACTGCCAGCCAATTTTTGGACATGACCCAGTATAGGTCTACTACCCGTATTTTACTTGTTGACCTTGTATGTTGCTAGGTAGTAGCTTCGACCCTGATTATTGGAGGTTTGACTAGGAGGAGTACGACCATCTAAATTTTAAGGACGAAATTATTTTAAGGAGGGTAGACTTGTAACACCCAGTTTTCTGAAATTAGGATATTTTTGAAAATTTATTATTTTTATTATTTATTAATGGTATTCTAGTCATGATATGATTTTTTGGTGATTTTTAGTTAATTAAAACTATTTTTAAGTCATGACTTATGACTTTGTGATTTTACTAGTATAACCCTAGTGTAAACCCTAGTTATTCCTTAACCTAGAAGTTTCCATGACCATGTGAGCCTAGCCATAGGCTTAGAACATTAAATTAGTGATTTTAGCCAAAAAGGATATTTTGGAAATTTACTAGATTTTATTGAGATTATGTGTTTTTAATATTATTTAATTGTTATTAAGTACCATGATTAGTCCCTAACCTATCTTACCCTAATCTAGAGGTTAGCTACTAACCTAGAAGCTTGAGGATGGATAATTAGTCAAGGGTTAAAGTAATGTAAATATCTAGATATTTACATAATAGATATTTTGCTTAAAACCCTCAAAATATCCTTGCTTGGCACCAAAAGTCCTTCCCTTCACTTGGAAGCAACCCAAGGACACCCCCCCTTGCCATGGCCGGCCATAGGGCACCACCCTAGCACTACACCTTCCTATATAATCCCATCACATTCATTCATGATCATTTTGCATGAATTAAAACCTAGAAAAATCCCTTTCCTTCAAACCTCCATAACTTGATTATTTTTGATCCAAATCACCTCTAGTTTCTTGTATTGGGACCCTACTACACTGAGGAAACTGAGGAAGGCTAGCAATCAAAGTTTCACAAGCTTTGGGCATCACTAAGTGGAAGGACAATCACCCCCCCCTCTCATTGATTTTCCATTGGATTTGCATCAATAGATAAATGCCCTCAAACCTTGCTAATATTGTATTTTTTCTTCATAAATGCATGCATATAGGTATACCCTAACTGTAGGTCAAGTTTGGTAGGAAATAGGTTTGGTTTGGTGTCCTTATCGGACACGTATCTGTGCTTAAATTACAGTGTTTGGTGAAATGCCACTTAGGAATAAAAGTTGTTGTTTTCCAAAACAAATTACACATTTGGGTAGCCCTTGGCATGTTGATCATGAAACCCTATGACTGAACACATTTCTGTGCTGTGTTCGTGTCCAAAATAGACACGAACTCACTGCACGATGCACACGAACAGTGCCCTGCTACCACACTGCTCGTGCTCACTACATAGAGCACTAGGACACATAAAATTTGACATGGACACGGGGGCAATGTCTGCGAACATGCCCCCAAAATTTTGTGTCACGCCGTGTCGTGTCGAGTGAGAAATCTCACTCGTACTGGACACGCACTGACAGTGCACGCGCGCACAGACCCAGTTTTTCCACTTGGACACGGCCATCGTGTCGTGTCTAGACACCACGTGTATACCTCATGGTGACACGAGTGTGTAGCCCAACACGTGGGCTACACGTGGACATGACCACGATGCCCCACGTGGCTCGTGTTGTGTCCACGAGACACGTGCACCGCTGCACGATGCGGTACTAAACCACGCGTATCAGTCGAGTTTTCTCGACTGATACGGGTCTCGTGTCGACGCATGAGGACACGTAGACACCATGCAGGCTACCCTACCCCTAGACTAACCCTAGGCGAACCTAGGGACACGAGCACGACACCTCACGTGTCCTGTGTCGTGAGCACGAGACACATGAACACGTACACGATACAGTGCAAATTTCAGTGCACTGTGTTACCCGATTCTGTATTTTTGACTCTGGACACGTCGTGTCATGTTGTGGTAGACACTTAGGGACACGAGGGACACGAGTATACCTAGGGGCACGATTACCAACCATTGGTATCAAGCCTTAGTCGAGTTTTGGCTCGAATTTAGGTTTACCTAATTCAAGTGAATAGTGTTTCCAGTTTGGGATTTTCTTGGGTATTTTCTGAATTCTAAATCGAATTTCAATTCGATTTCAGTGTGTATATATGTGTATTTGTGTATATATATACTGTATATATATGTACATATGTTTGTGTGGGTGTAGGTAGAATTTAGGGGTATATACATGTGTACATATGTATATACATATATGTATATATAGGTGTGTGTGTTATTGTGTGTGTGTGTGGGTTGGTTCCCAGTTTCTGGAAACTGGAAACACCCCCCTTGTACCAGTGAGTCTTACTTTCTTCCTCTCTCTTGTTCACTCTCTATCCCTCTCACTCTCTTACATCTCTCCCTCTATTGATCTCTCTCTCTCTCTATATATAAATGTAGGTTGTATATATATATAGGTTATGTAGATATATATATATATATATATATATATATATATATATATATATATATATATATTGATATATATAGTTGAGTGTATATATGGGATATATATATATATATATATATATATATATATATATATATATATATATATATATATATATATATATATATATATATATATATATATTCAACTATATAGTATATATATATTGTGTATATGTGGTACTATATAGTTGAATATATATATATATATATATATATATATATATATATATATATATATATATATATATATATATATATATATATATATATATATATGTATAGATATGGGTAGGTTCATATTTTATATAGATATGGATACCTATATAAGGTATCCTAGATACATGGGCCTATGGCCTATAGTCTATGGTTAGTAGGTTTAGACTTGACCAATAGGTCTAGTAGACCTAGTTTAACTAGCAAATTGACCCTTGTTGACCATTATTGACCAAAGTCAACTATAGGTCAACCATGACCTAATTGACTTAGAAATGACTTGGATGAACATAGAAGGACTAGTTGACTAAAGTTTGACTAAACACTAACTAGTTGATTAAGTTTGACCACTTGGGTTATATAGATAGCCCTATGTAGATTAAGATATATATGGGATTAAGTGGAATAATTAGGAGTTGTGTCATGGTTTGAGTTAGTCTTATAGAGTATTGACTTAGATAATTGACCACTGACCTAATTACCTTGTTGACTAGTCTTTGTTTGACCAAAACCTTAGTTAGTCTAAGTTTGACCTAGACTTGACCCAGATTGATCATGTTGACTAGTATTTGACTAGTCTGACCATTGTTGACCAAAACCCTAGATAAACTTGACTAGTTTGACTAGAATATTGACCAAGGGTTGACTTTAATCTAGATTTGACTAACCTTGACTTGTTTGACCTTGTTTGACTTTATTGACTTAGTTTGACTTCCTGTGACCTAGTATGACTTCCTGTGACCTAGTTTGACTGTTGAGTTGACCAAGAGTTGACTTTTGACCAGATTGACCTAGAATCATGTAGTATGCATTGTATACTTTATTTTTACCATTGTGGATACATTGTGACTTGTATTGCTCTGATTAGGAGCCATACATCTCTCCTCAGGCAGTATATCCTCTTCAGACATTCAGTTATCAGGCGAGTACATTCTCTGACCATTTCATACTTGCTAGGATTTATATTCTTGCTCTAGATTACTTTACTTGATGCTGACACGATTGTTATCACGGATTGGTACTATATGGATCTTTTCATGAGATGTTATCCCCCTCGGGAGCATCAGATACAGCATGTTTGTGCGTTTCACGAATCATCATGTATCTCTATGCTTCCATAGATTCACGAATCGCTTGTGACTCATGTACTCTCATGTTCACAGAGCCTCTCATGAATTACCCATTTATGGCTTATCACGAATCTTAACAAAACTTGAACGGATCCTTGTGTATTGATTGGGGATGGGGGAGTGGAAATAGTTATGTGGATATTACCCCAGTAGCTGTAGTCATGAATCACTCTTAGCTGTAGTCATGAATCTCCTATGCCATTCACATGTCTATATTTTACTCTGACTCACTAGTCACTGTTAGTTCTCTATTATAGTAGATATTTTATTACAGTTATCTCTTTTACTACATGTATCTTCCTTCAGCATTTTCTGTATTTTACTCTATTGAATGCTTTATATTTTCTATTATACTATGCACTGCGTGAGATGTATTGTGCTCGTTCCTGTCCTGACTGGACCTGTTGAAAATATTACAGAGAATGAGGATGAGGCCCTGGTGTCTACCTATTATGGAGCAGGACTAGATGATACTTATGTTGTGGACCCTCAGCAGGATCCACCTATAGCTGAGGATGTTGCCCCAGTAGTCTAGGCTAGTTTAGCTAGTCAGTCTTTTTCATATTATCTTTTTGTCTCACATTCTGAGTTGTATTTTGAGATGTTGAGATGTATAGACTCTTAGACTTATATTGTATTTTGGGTTGACATTCTGGATGTTATGTTATCCTAGACATTTGGACTTATTTCATCTCTGCTACTGTTCTCTTTGAGTTACTGTCTATCTATCTTTCATTTTTCTACCCTAGATGTGATTGAGATTGTTTTCTATTATGTCACTTCCATTCGAAGAGTATATATTATACAGGTACCTTTATATTGTTAGATGATTGACCTAGGACAGCGTTCTACCGCCGACACTGCAGCGTAGGCTGGACGTACCCACTTCTCGTGCCCTTTTTCTAGGGTGCGGGTCGTGACACATCTCCATGATTGTCTTCATCTTCTCAGGGTCTATATGGATTCCCTGGACGGTAATGATAAAACCCAAGAATTTTCTGCTGGATACTTCCAAGAAGGATTTGGTGGGATTCATCTTCAAGTTGTGTGCTCACATCAGGTCCAATATTGTCCTCAGATCGTACAGATGATCTTCCTTAGAGCGGCTTTTGACGACGATGTCGTCGACATAACATTCCACTGTCTTACACAGGTTATCTCTGAAGATGACACTCATAGCTCGTTGATATGTGGCGCCGGTATTCTTTAAACCAAAGGGCATGGCTGTGTAACATTACATGCCAAACGGCGTTCGGAATGACGTATGCTTTTCATCGTCAGGAAACATCTTAATTTAGTTGTATCCTGAGAAGCCATCCATGAACGACATGCGCTCAAAGCCACATGTGTTGTCAATCATTATGTTTTTAATAGGAAGAGGGAACTCATCTTTAGGACATGCTTCATTCAGATTTCGAAAGTCGATGTAAATTCGGATCTTTCTATTCTTCTTGAGGACCGGTACTATATTGGCGACCCAGTCTGGATGTTGTTCCTCACGGATGAAGCCACTGTCTATTAGTTTGTTGATCACAACTTCGATAGAATTTATGATGTCTGGGCGGAACCGTCGTTGTTGTTGCTTGACCGGCTTTGCGTCCGGATGAATGTTGAGCTTATAGAGTGCAAACTCGGGATTTAGCCCTGGCATGTCTTCATAGCTCCAGGAGAACACGTCAATGTACTCTCTGACGAGTTGTAATAACGACTCTCATTCTTCGTCTGTCAGACTTTTGCTAACGAAGATTGGCTTTGGAGAGGATTCATCGTCGAGGTCAACTTGCATAACCTCATCTTCGGTAGGGGGATCTCGTTGTTCGAAATGCTTCTTCTATTGTGCATCTAGCTGTTGGACCCAAGGCTCTAACTTGAGAAGTTCGGGTACGTCTTTGTCTTCTTCATAGGCGTCAGCAAATGCCATATTGACAGACCAAGCTTGCCTGAGTACATCCCCGATGCTGATATCTGAATCGAAAGTGGGTGATCCAGTTGAATGTGAATGCCATTCGCATTCCTCATCCGAGATTTCAGGAGTTGTTGCAGGTGTAACATAGCCTAGACCACGTCTGGACTTGTTGTAATAATTTTGTGGTTTTCCAGCCGGGACTGGCAATTGCAAAGGTAATCGTCGGCTGATGCCGTAGTTCAAGCCTGGTGTAGTCTCCATATCGTACCCCTATTTTTGCATGAGGTACTTGGATCGGGAACTATACAGATAAATGGGCAGTCTCCTGGTGTCGGGTCCGAGATCGACTTCTTCTGGCCTGAAGGACTGTTGACCATTCTTTCAGCCGAAGATGATTGGATGGTCCTCTCCCGGGACTATGAAGCAAGCACCCTCTATGGGAGTAAGTTGGTTCGTGGTATAGACATTTGTCACTTGTGTGTGTAAGTTGGTGCCTATACCGTGTTCCATAGCATATATTATACGGAGCTTGTTAAGCTTAAGGTAGTTCAAAGATAGACCTTTATTGATAAAATATGGTATCTTTTCTGGTGGTATTACATCATCAGCAGAAGGAATCTCAGCGTGCGCAGCCACATATTCGGCTAACTATAACTCCTCTTCAGCTACCTCCTGTATTAATGAAGACTGGGAGGATGACCTGGGTAGCTTGACCATCAATGGTTCCACTGGTGGTACAGGATGTAGGGTCGTTGGAGCAATAGCAGTCCCTGGCTTAGCACTTGGTACTGGACGTGGAGTTGTTGGCTCACTAGTAGTCCCTTGCTTAGTGCTTGGTTGTTGACTTGTCCTGGGAAGACGAATGATCATCGGCTTAACAGAAGGATTGATATCTTCTGATTGTTGGTGGTCGGCTCTTGGCAGCCTGATTGTCATTGGCTCCACAGTGGGTCTCAGCCCTTGGCTAGACCTTGGCAGTCGGATAACCATCTACTCCTTTTGTGCAGTGAGCACCGGGAGACTAGTTGCTTCTTTACGCATAGTGGCTACAAGAGGTGCAGTTCTGCCCGGTTTGTGGGCCTGGAGATGGATCTTCAGAGGTTCTTCTGATCCCATTGTAGCCTCCGTCTGCTCTTGAGCATCCTCTTTGATCAGGTGCCTTTTTGATTTTTCGTACAAGCAGGAATCCGAATAGTAGGATTCAACCCTTTTGAAAGGATCGATGTCGGCGAATTCTGTCTTTACGAAATCGTGCTTGTCGGTATATTTGAAGCACTGGTGTAATGTGGAGGGTACGATCATATAATCGTGTATCCACGGACGCCCCAGGAGAATATTGTAGCACTACTAAAATACAGTAAATTAGCGACGGCACATTAGCGACGGATAATTTCCGTCGGCATTAGGGACGGATTTGCGGCAAATAACCGACGGAGTACCGACGACAAGCCGATACAATTTTTATTTTATTTTATGGGGGAGAAAAGGTCGCTCATCCGTCTCTAGGGCATCAGAGATATAGCGACGGATAAGTAGTCGTCGCTATGCAGTCGATTAATTGGCGAAAATTGTTGGAAGAAATGGCAGAATAATTCTTCGACTACGTAGCGACGGATATTCCGTCGACAAGTATCAAAAAGACATAGAAAGTAGATATATCAAGTCACTTTCGACTGAAGGTCGCCAATTTGGCACTTCAGGCGAATCATTCCAATAGAATAGCTTCTCCTGAAATTGAAACCGCTGATGGCGGTGCTGGTAGGTGTCAGCCGATGCATAGGGATGCACAGGAGGTGAAGCAAGCTCTTCGGAATGATGCTTATCGCAGAACCGGGATCAATGTGCATTCAATCCACCTTGATGTCGCTGACGTATCCAGTGTAATACAGAGGGCGATCTTGCAGGTTGGTTTTGATGAGCATGTCCTGCGGAGTGAACACGATATTGGGTATTGGCGCACCTGTACAAGCGCTGTCCTGGAGATCTGCTGGCGATCTCTCCCCTGTAAGCTTGACCTGAGCCAAATAAGCGTCGGCATTCTGGAGTGCTTCGCTCAGTGCGACACGAACGTCCTTGGAAAGTCTCAAGAGCTTATATAATGACAATTTGGCTGGTGTGTTGGCCAATTGTGCCAGAATGTCAAAATTGTAAGGCCTCTCCAGCCCCTGAGGTGCGTCTTTACGGAGCGGCTTATCAAAGAGGTTCTCCTTTGGCTTAGGCTTATCAGCCGGCGGAGGCTGAGAGGGTCCTGGGGCATCAGTAGTGGCCGGCTGACGTTCTTTAGCCGAGTTACCCAGCATGGATTGAGATTGTGTACCGGATCGGGTAACGACAGCTGTCGCTTCTTCGATACCGGCTGAAATTGTGTGGCAGGACTTAGTCTTCCTGTCCTTCTTCTTGCCGGTAGGGGATGATGCTGACTGAGTCACTTCAGGCACCAAGTCCGGGTAGACCCACATGACCTCCCCTCTTGACGTGGTGAGGGGCACCAGTCCAGTCGTCTGGTCTCGGGGAGGTAGAAGATTAGTGACCTCCATTGTTGCCCGAGGGATGGGAACTATGCCATCTTGAGTCTTTGTTGGAGGGAAGCTGCCGAATTGGACCGACACCATATTGGCAGCCACGGTTACCTCCTCGAAATCAATGGCCAGAGCCTTGGAATCGATGAGGTTCTGGATGTACCGCTTCAATTGGAAGCAGTCTTGAGTAGCATGGTGGACATAGCAGTGGAAGTGACAGTACTTCGGGCTCTTCATCTCTGCATATCAAGGTTTACGTCTCGGCGGAGGGAGATGAATTCTATCTCCTTGCAAAAGTATGTCAAAGATGGGCTTGACATGGCTATCTTCGAAGGAGTAAGTCACCTGAGGCCACTGCTTCTCTGCTTACTTTGGCTCAGGCTTCTAGGCTGTATCGGCCACCATAGCCTGTTTGCCTTTGGTGTCTCGGTTGTTAGAGGAACTGTCGTTATTGTTGTTGGCATTAGGGCGTTTGCCCTTTTCCTCTCCATCCGAGATATGCAATCCCAGTTGACGAGCCTTCTTCAAGTTTGCTTCTGTGCTAGTGACGCTGATGATGAAGGTCTTCCAGTCTTTAAATTAACTTTCGCCCATCCAGAGGCTGATTATGGGGAGCAGCCTCTTTTGGCAAATCTTAATTAAAGAAGAGTCCGGGTTACCGGAGGGCAACTTCATTTCGGTTTGACGAAACCGCTCGATGTAATTTCGTGTCAGCTCTTTTTCCCCTTGAACAACGTCCATGAGGGTTGATATTGTCACATCTTGTCCTATCTCGTAGAACCTCTCCAGGAACATATGTTTGAAGCTGGCGAAGAATGGATGCAGTTATCCGGCAAGTTGCAGTACCAATCTAATGCGACCCCCTCTAATGCCCCAATGATCAACCTCGTGAGGATGGCATCGTCATGCGGCAGATGGTCTGTTGTGACCTCGAAGTAGGTCATACCGGCTCGCAGATGTCTTCCCGTCATATGGATTGATTTTGAATGGTTTGTATCGTGGAGGGAAGGGGACATCCCTCCATGCAGCGGGATACGGCTGTCCTATCTTGAGGTCCTAAGAGGTTTTTCGGGCGTGAAACATTACCCGGAGCTACTGGACTTCTCTTCTCGCCTCCCTAGCCTCTTTTGCAGCATGGGAGCCGATATTCCGGGTAGATTGTCGCCCGGAGTTGGTGCGGTTGTGTTTGAGTCTGTATTGGCGGCGGGACCCAAGCTTGTTTGACAAGGTGTCCTTACTTGTAGGGCCGGTAGGGCCACCTTGATCTCGTCTACTGACTTAACCAAGGTATGAAGTATGGCCTCAAGAGTGTCAAGGCGTTGCCGATCACTGGGACCATCTTGATGTCGTCCTCACATGAGGAGAAGTGGAAGGAACTGTAGAAGACGTGCCTTCTGAATCATACCCTCGTATAGAGAAGTCGTCGGGGTATGTAGGAATGTTCTTCTCTGGTTCGGACTCGGAGGAAGTACCACCCCTTACATAGGAGGTTGCCTCGTCTTGGGACTTGTGGACGTCTTCAGGGACGTCAGACTCCGTTGTATCTGTTGGGGAGATTGTTTCCCCAGGTTCATCTTCTTGGAAGACCGGATTGTTGTGGATGTTCCGGGGAGTGCTACCCCTAGCTTCAACTACCCTAAGGGATGTAGATGACGAATCTCCAAGTGTTGAAGATTTCATCTTAGAGCGGGTACCTTGATAACTCCTCCTGTGACGGCTGTGGACAACCACTTAGATGAGAGTTTCTTGGCCGCGCTGGTTGAGATTGTCGGGCTGGAGGTATTTATTTTCTTCCCTCCCTTGCCGGTAGGGACCTTCCGGGCAGAATTACAGGAGGCGAAAGGAAGCACCTCGTCTCCCGAGCTTTGTTGTAGGACCGGTCCTGGCAGCTACAGTCGTTGGAAGACGGACTGCCGGTCCTCTTATACTGCTATCTTGTTGCAACAGCAGTTGATAATGACTTGAGTGCAGTGATGTCCATGGAAGGACTCTTTGCACGCTAAGGTTTCTTCTTTTTCCTTGTGCTTGTGAAGAATCATATCACGCAAGTCAAGTACATCTCGATCAACCTTTACACTCGTTTTGTGGGCCCGAGGATCCCGAGCACATGAGTGTGTTGGTATCATGTTTGCTCCCTGATGCGGGGCTAGTAAAAGTACTTGTCCTCGATCATTGTTGGGAGACTCTTGGGAACCACCCTGTCTGTTTACCGCCGGGGGCTGGACACGGGCGGTTCTGTGCAACTTTCCATCAAGGCCCGTATAACAGTTAACGGGACTCTCTGATGGTCAAAGGTTGGGACAGCTGACTGAGCTCGACGTGCGCTATCCTAGACTTCTTCGCTCTAGCACCCGAGGGCGCATAGTAGGAATAGTCCAAGCTGTGCCGCATAGAATCTGGCAAATTCTCAATGGAGCTTCTGATGTCAGGACCGCATGAGAGGCAGTCGAAGACTGAACCCGAGCCGCATAGGGCAGATGGCCGTCGGCTGGGATTGGATGTCGTATTGGCCATCTCCCTGTGGCTAGGGTTGGTGGCCGCATAGGCACTCTGCATGCGGCTGGGATTGGTGGCCGCATGAGCCTTCTGCATACGGCTGGGATTGGTGGCCGCATGAGCCTTCTGCATGCGGCTGGGATTGGTAGGCGCATGAGCTTTCTGCATGCGGCTGGCACCCTTATACGGCTTCTTCCTGGACCGCATAGAGTTCCTATTTGCTCCCGCAAGTCCAGCATCGTAGTATTTTCCTTTGTCGGACTTGGGGACAGCAGGGTCCTCTGCGGCCTGAAGTGGGGCTGCATGTGAGTCTTCTTCGACGTCTTGGACAGTAGAGAACACTTCTTCCAGAGCTTGGAGAGGGGCAACAGTTTTGGGCCTCCACACCCTACGGGCCTTCTTTAGGCCGGCTCGCTTCTGGATGGGGCTAGCACTTCCCTCGGAGAGCTTCTCTTCAAACGCTTGCTGGTCGAAGCGAGCAACCAGCATCTGTTGCGTGGAGTTGAGTTTGGCTGCGTCCGATTGCGTCACCAACTTTTCAGAAGTGGAGAAGTTAGTGCCCAGCAGAGTCGCCATCGTGTTTGCCATTGATTGTCGTAGAACAGAACAGTTTTATAGAAGGACTGAACTTTCACTTACAATTACAAACTCACTTGTACAAAAGAAAGCCTAGGAACAAAACCTAGGAAAAGCAAACTAAGTACAATTGTTTAGTTATGATTCTGGGGGTGATGGTAGAGGCATGAGAAAGTGCTATCAACTCTGCCTTACTCCTTGGACGATCGGACGCAACCTCGGCTCCGGTGAAGAAATGCTCTCTCTCTGCCTGGGTGTGTGTATATCTCTCTGTGTGTCTCTGCATGTACAAGGGAATAGCACCTTGCTATTTATAGGAATTCATGAGTAATGGGGGTGTACAGCCACGTGGCTAATTTGGGGCCACATCCTTGTAACTGTGCCTCGAGAAGTGGGCAGCTGGGGATTGGTTAAGATTGATCATGATCTGCTTGTTGCACTAAATCCGAACTGTTAAGACTTGGTCAATTTCTGCCACGTGTCTCAACTGCTACTCTGTGGCGAGCCGCATGAATGATGCATCTTGGCTGAGCCGCATGAAGGATTGTCCCATAGCCGAGCCGCATGAAGAGTGTCCCATGACCGAGCCGCATGAGAGTGGTCTCACGACTGAGCCGCATGAGGGTGGTCTCATGACCGAGCCGCATGAGAGTGGTCTCGTGACCCAGCCGCATGAGGGTGGTCCCATGACTGAGCCGCATGAGAGTGGTCTCATGACTGAGCCGCATAAGAGTGGTCTCATGACTGAGCCGCATGAAGGTCGCATAGGCGATCCGCATAAAGAGTTGTCTTTGGAATTTATGAACTGTGCCAGATATCATGATGATTTTCTCGTCTTTCTAGGAGCATGTCATGTCTTGTCTTTATATCAGAGCCATCATCTCTGTCAGAGCTGTTGCCTTTATGTCAGAGTAATTATGGCCAGCTGTATAGGCAGATTTTGAACCGCATAAGGCCGCATGAAGCTTCCTGAGCCGCATGAAGCTTTCTGAGCTGCATGAAGCTCCCAGGGATTTTAAGCCGCATGAAACTCGCTAGGTTTTGAGCCGCATGAACTTTCATGTTTATTCTGGGCCGCATAGAAATTCCTATTCTTTTCCATGCTTCTACACATCTGCAAGCATGTAAATCATCATCCCGAAGCTTTTATGTACTGAAAACAGTCTGAGTCATTTTACAGTTTATTATGTATTTTATCCTTTATTGAGTCTAGAATAAAAATTGTAAAATCGACTAAGTATTACTGGCTTAGGTTATTCATAGTCCACAAACAAAAATAAGCCTACCTACTTATCCCAAAAGTCCACAAATTTCAAAAAGTCCAAAACCTATGCAAATTTGGTTCATTCCTTACTGATCTGACCATGCAGAACTCTGACCGAGTTCGGCCCGAGTTCGGTCTAGGTTATTTGAAATTCAGTTCCCACTAAATCTGCATCCAACGTTCGTATGTGAAATCCTAGCATCCGAACTCTGCTCGGACTCTGCCCGAGTTCGTTTGTCAAAAATACCTATAAATAGAAGAGAAATTTCCTTTTCAAATCACTCATCATTTCTTCTCTTTATCTATTCCTAAAGTGTTTTTCAGTGTTCTAAAAAGCTTTCATACTCCACCTATACATCTCTTAGCCAAAGCTAGTAATATCGATTCGATTTAGAGTTCTTTGGTTCTCAGAGTTGTAAAAAGGTTGTTCAAGTTCAGAAATCATTTCTATGCTAGGAGCTGGGCTAGGAGCTGGTCGTGCGCTCGTCACCAAGCACGGTGTTGTGAAGTCGGTCGTGCACTTGTCACCAAGCACGGTGTTGTAAAGAGACTACAAGCTCTTAATTAGCTTGTGAATAGTAGATTACAGCAAGCAAGAGTGCCTGCGACTGGATTAGTCCTCCAAGAGGGAAACCAATATATATCACGGTGTCCACTGAGTTTGATTCTCTGATCTCTTGCTACATTTATTTACTGTCTTTTTATTCACTGCCATAGCTATCTGCTTTTAATTTTTAATCGGTAATTATTTTTCGCTGCACTCGCACTCACTCTATTCATCCCCCTCCCCCCCTCTAGAGGTGCTCAACGGTCCGACAAGTGCTCCTTGCAAAAAATGGATACCTTTTATTACAGAAGTAGATGTGGCACAAAGAAAGGCCCAAGACATACAACTACTGGGACTAAACTTTCCTTCTCTCGAAGACAAAGGGAGGCGCTTGTCCAGCTGCAACCCCAAAGACGGAAAAAAGAAGCAAGCTATGACCGTCAACATATCCAAATGTTCAGCATCAGCGAACCCGAAGCCTATGAAAGCGTAGAGGCCGAAGGAGACCTACTCCTTCAACGATGAAGATACGCTAGAACTCTTCGATATGTTAACGAAGAGCGGCAAGCTTTCACTCCCACCGCCAAAGTGCCCCGATGAAGTAGAAAAAGTGGACAACCGAAAGTACGACCACTATCATCAGTACGTCCACCATTTGAAATATGATTGCTACGTGTTGAAAAGACAGATCCTATGTCTCATCGACGCCAAAGTCATCTTACTTGACTATGATGAGAATATTGTTATTGCCGACATGGTTACTCTCCAATTTGAAAGTTTTCCAACCACGGAGGTGCAAGATGGCGTAGTCCCCATCCCAAGGGCAACGATGGAAGTAGTCAATCTTCCACCATCCCATGACAATGCTCAAGGGCTCATCCCATTTACAATTCCATAAGAAAAAGTTATGTGGATCCATCCTGATCTTACTCCAGACTTGATAACGTCTACAGGTCGTGTCACATGATCTCTACGACAACTGATGACACCTTGTTTACCACCGCTCGGCTCACAAACGAGAAGAAAACCAAGCTCCAGAGGAAGAGACACCTGCGCCCATCACGGCCAACGACCCCGATACAACGAAAGCAAGCCTGTCTTAAGCGCCTACTACAAATAAACAAAAGTTGAAGGAGGTTCGTTTTGACAAATCTCTAAGAAAAGACTCGACAGTAGGGCCTATCAAGCCCTATGGTTTTGACATATTGGCAAAGCTGGCCAATACCCCGGCTCGACTATCACTCTTCGAGCTTCTTCGTCTCTCCAAAGAGACTCAAGACGCCCTCAGCGAAGCTTTACAGAACGTTGACTCCTTCCTCACTCAGGTGCAACCTCCCAAGGAGAACCCTGCTGAATGTCCACATTGTAATAGTCTCGTCAAGGTGATCCCCAACATCACCTTCACTCAGCAGGACATGCTACTAAAAAATAATCGACACAACCGACCACTATACTATATAGGGTACGTTGGTGCCATTAAAGTCGATTGCATCCACATCGACCACGGCTCTTCGCTCAGCATCATCCCTCGGAGTTTACTCCAAGCTTTGGGGATCCCGATGTGTTGGCTAACTGTGTCGAACACTACAATCAGCAGTTTCAACACAGGGAAAAGTGAACCCCAGGGCAAGATCCGCCTGAAATGCCAAAGAGGCGTTCTCCAGAGTAATATTACTTGCTACATCATTGACGCCGATATAAGCTACAATATGCTATTGGGACGTGTCACGACCCGCACCCACCGTGAGGGCACGAGTACGTAACAGCGCCCAGCCTACGCCGCAGTATCAGCGGTAGAATGCTGTTCTAGGTCATGAACTATACTAACACAATATAGAATAATCTCCAACTGGAGGCTAATCACAGAAGGTACAACTCAATCAACTAGAGATAGAATATGGCACGATAAAATAGATATGAAAATCCTCAACTGAGGCACAACAGAATGTAATAACATAAGTTAACAACTACTAGTCTCAACATCTCAAATTATACAACTCTGAAAATAAGGACAACAACTAAAAATAAAAAAGGAAACAATCTAGACTATCTAAACTATGCAATGGGTATCATCCTCAGCAGCTGCCTGAACCTCCCAGGGGTCCAGGTCGCGAGTGTCATCTAGGCAAACTCCAAGTAAGGGGTGCAGGATTCCTCATCATCTTCTGTAAAATTTTTAACAGGTTCAGTCAGGACGGGAGCGAGTACAATGCATCTCATGCAGATCATAACAGGTTAGAGAATCTAAACATGCAAGAGAGTACGATACATGAAAGTGAAAGAAGTACATGATGTAAACAGAAAGAGAACTATAATAGAAATATCTACTATAAGTAGAGAGCTAACAGTGACTTGTGATTTAGAGTACAAAGTCGACATGTGAACGGCTTGATTTGCACATGGCTATTCTACTTTGGAATTGTTCACATGACTATTTATACTCCCCCATACCCCAATCAATACACAAGGATCCAGACAAGTTATGTTACGTACATGATTTTCACATGAAGCCCATAAATGGGTGCACATGAAGTATACATGAGAGCTCATACATGAGTGCACATGAAATTCACATGGGGGCCCATAAATTGGTGCACATGAAATTCATATGAAGGCTCATAAATGAGTGCACATGAAGTATAGGTTATACATGAGATACATGGGAAACATGACCGAACATGAGAGCACATGAGAGTACACGAGCATGCATGAACTAGCATGAAGCACATGACAAACATGAATAACATGAGAGCGAGGAATACATGATGTACATGAAACACACGACATGATGTATCCGATGCTTCCGAGGGGGATAACATCTCAATGTAGGGATCCATATAGTACCAATCCGTGATAATATCATGACAGCATCAAATAAGGTAAACTAGAGCAGGAATATAATTCTAAGCAAGTTATAAAATGATCAGAGAATGTACTCGCCTGGTATCTGAATAGCTGTAGTAAATGTACTGTCCGAGATGAGGTACCTGACTCCTAGTTAGAGCAACACAAGTCAAGATGTATACAGGGGATGATAATTGCAATCTACAATGAATCTGCATGCTGTCTAGGTCAACTAGACTAAAGTCAACACTTGGTCAACTCTAGTCAACCTAGGTCAACCTAACCCAGACAAGTCTTACTAAGCCTAACCAAGACTATCCTAGCAAGCACACATCAAATTTAGGCTATACAAACCAACCACACACATTCATTGGTGTACACATGCCATACACATAGGCTTTAAGCCATAAATATAGCCTATAGGCCATATGGGCTGTATCACATTTTCCACACATATTGTATATTATACAAGTTAATATAGTTATCATACACATATATAGGCTACATTATTATCTCAAGCATTTAGATAATATATTTATATATATAAATATATATATATATATATATATATATATATATATATATATATATAGTGAGATAGAGAGGGGGAAATGTGTATAGGGTCATGGCAAGGTTTGAATGTGTGTGTGTATGACATGGTTGTGCCAATCTCAGGTTTGAGTGTGGACAAAGTAATGCAAAATAGTGTGTGTGGGTATATGAGAGTTTAAGGGTGTGTGTAGCAATTGTTAAATCAGTGTAAATGTGAGAGTGTGACTAAAACAGTGTTCAGGGAATGGAGAATCAGTGATGTAGATACACAGTGCCTATATGTTATCAGGTTTAGTCTCATGCATATAGGTTTAATAGTCAATAGGCTGTGTGTAGTATCAATGTGCTCATGAATGGGCAACCAGTGGTTTAGCAATGTGTGTTCAACAATATGTTACTGCATAAAGTGTGTTAGCAAATAAACTCTCAGGAACAGGAAACAGTGTTCAGTTGCATACATATATTTGTGTGTTCAAGGGCATATGCTTGTGTGGGTGTAGCAGCATAGGTTAGTTTTCAGGTTTAGGCTGTATGAATGTGTAACCATTGAACCCATATATCCATAACTCATACATGAAACAATGTCATGAATACCAATTTACCTATGAATCTCAACTGAAAATGGAAGGTAAATGTGAAACCAAAACCTGAATGAAATCCACACCAACTGAATTGAACAAGTAAAGCCAAAACCCAATCTCAGTGTTCTAACTGAGACCAACTCGGTGACAACCTGAGTTAAGACTCTGAAGAATCAGTACCAAAAACCTGAGAACTCTCTCAATTCCAAAACCTGAAATGCAAGGGACTGAAAAGGGGACCAACCCATCATGCCACTGTGGACAAAACTGGGAAGAAGAATCTGTTAGAAATGCATGACTACTACAACAAGGTTTGATCCACATATTCAAGGGACTGAACCACATCCATATAGACTGATATTTCCCAGAAAATAGAACAACACCTTAGGTAGGACTGAACAATTGCAGATACTATAGACTGACCAGACAGACAATTAGAATTTACCTTAAGCTAGGGACTGCAACATTCATCAAGGAGAGGGCATGACATCACAAACACATATAACCAACAACTGAACATTACATTTACAACAAATTGAATTCCCAATGTTGTGTTATCATCAAATCAAAACATGAATCAATCCTTAACAGGAGCTATTACATGTGTGGCTAATTCTCAGGTTTATGTGTACTGTACAGTGATTTAATATATGAAACTCAATCAAGAAAACCCAAAAATCAAGTTACAAAATCTCAGTTTTCAAGTATCAGTAAAAGGAGCCATATCAGGGAACTCATCAGTTTACAACTTTACTCTAGAATTTCGAAACCCAAATCCATATACCAACTAATACAACATCCAAAAGTTCAAATCATAAAACCAAGGTAAGGTAGAACTCAACAAGTGAAACCAAAATAACAGTTAACAGTTCATTCAAAACCCAAAATGAAATTTCGAAACTAAGTTCCCATGCTAATGTGAAACCCAAACATGTAGGTTAACCTTCAGGTATGAATTTGTGAACCAATTAGCAAAAATTAATCAAACAAGACAGTCCAATAAATCATCAAAATCTCAGAAATCATATTACACTGACATGGTATCAGGAAAAATTAGAACCCGAGTTCAAATTTGTAAGAAAATCAATTAAACATCAAATTGAACGTGCACATGTGTTGGGGGTGTGCACACGTGTTTGGAAGGAGCGTTCGTGTCTAGGGAACTGGACACGAATCGTGTCTAATCACAACATACAACTATAGACACAACTGTGCACATAATCATCGTGCACGTGTTCACTAAGGTCTAGGATACGACACAGGTGTCCAAGTGTCTCGTGGTCGTGTCCCTAGGTTCGCCTAGGGTTAGTCTCGGTGTCTAGGTGCCTGCACGGTGTCTAAGTGTCCCCGTGTCCATGATACAGTTGCGTATCAGTGAGTGAAAACGTGCACTGAGGGACTGCCTCGTGCAGTCTCGTGCAGCGATACAAGTGTCTCGTGGACACGACACGAGCCACGTGTGGCCTCGTGGTCATGTCCATATGTATCCCACGTGTTGGGCTACACACTCGTGTCAACACGAGGTGTCCAAGCTGTGTCTAGACACGATACGAAGGCCGTGTCAGTGCACAAAATCACGTGTGTACAGTACAGTGTGTGACCAGTGCAGCCTCGATTCCGTGTCCGACACAAAACGAGGTGCACTAAAACTTTGGGGGAGTGTGTACAGATACTGCCCCCGTGTCCATGCCAAGTTTGGCGTGTCCAAGTGTTGTTGTGCAGTGCATACGAGATACGTGGTAGCAGAAGAGGCTGTATGCCTCAGTGTTGTGTCTAGGCAGTAGGTTCGTGTCGATTTTCGATACGGACACGGGTCTAATTTGTGCTCAGTCATGGGGTTTCGTGACCTACATGTTAAGGGCTACCCAAAAATGTATTTTGTTTTAGAAAATAACAGTTTTGGTTTCTAAGTGGCATTTCTACAAACACTTAGCCTATGGGACTGATACGTGTCCATTTAGGACACGAAATGGACACAATATGCCACGAAATTCTAGGGTTAGCTAGGGGACACCTAGATCTAGGTCTCCATGCAATAATAACAGCAATTACAATGAGATTTGGTGGGATTACCTATTGGTATCAATCTCCTCAAAAAGCTCCAAAGAGGGGTATTCTTCTTGCTTGCTAGCTACTCCAAATTGCTCTCCAACTGGGATTGGCCTCCATGAACAGTAAGATGAAGCTAATTAGAACCTAATGCAATTGGTTTGGGAAGAAAAGGAATTAAAATAGAATTTCTAGGGTTTTAGGAAGTTTAGAACTAACCTTTCTTTCCAACTTTGTAACTCTTTCTAAAGGGAGGCTAAACTAATGGAAGAGAGTATAAATAGGTGGAGATTCCTATGTGGGTATGGCCAGCCATAGAATTAGGATTAGGGTTAGCTAATGGGTTGGGCTTTGGGCCTCTACTTGTTAAGTCATAAGTCATGATTCCAATGTCCTTAAGTCATGAACCAAAACCCCTAATCAATAGGTCACCTATTGCTAATCTTGATTCTAATGACTAAACATGGGTTAACTTAGATTAGACTAGGATCACATAACCTAACCAAGGCACTCATAACTAGGGTTAGGTAATTGGTCAGTCCACTAAGGTCAACACTTGTCAAAGTCAACCTATTCAACCATCATTCAAATCAACTCAAAATAAATCATAAATTCAAATAAATTATATTAAATTCAAATAACCCTAAAAATAAAAAATACCCTCTAGGCTAAAATGACAAATGAGTATCCCAATAACATGGTTAGGCTCTAGGTCAACCAGTCTCCAAGGTTACACTATCAAAACACCAAAATCATAAGACATGATTTAAAATAGTTTTAAAATGATTAAAAATTACCAAAAAATCATATCATGATTTAAATATCATTATTAAAAGACTAAAATTACAAAATTTCAAAATTACCCTCATTTTAGAAAACTGGATGTTACAGGACGACCATGGATTCATGAATACATGATCGTGCCCTCCACTCTCCATCAATGCATGAAGTATGTGGACAACGACGGGACTATCAAAATCGAGTTCGCTGCCATTGATCCCTTTCGAAGGCTCGAAGCATACTGTACCGATGCAGATCTGTACAAACTAGTCCCATGGGATGACAATGCCAATGATGCCGACGACGAGGCAGAAAGTGCAGCTATTGCTGAAGAACCATTTAGGGTTCAATTGAGGGGGAAATCTCCCCAGACATCGGCCCCTCTCGTCAATAAGCTTCGAAGCAAAGCTCCGGATAGATCACCCTCGAGCATGTTAGACGATAGCTAGGAGCATATACAAATAAGGCTTCCCCGAAAGGTTCTGAAGCTAACTCTGAGGTCACACGAACCTCCGACTGTATCCCCATTAGTAGTCAAGCTGAAGGAAAACGTCCTCCACCTTCTCCCACGACATCCCTGGAGCTCATGAATGAAGAGTTGGGAGACTACAGATGCGCCAATACCGAAGTACATTTTTTAGATGATATAATCCCTCGGGATAAAATTTTGTATTTCATTAATAGGAAGTTGTCTTTAAATTACTCTTGTGCACATTGGAATACTAGGTATTTCTTAGACAACGCTTTATATATGCTGCAAACACAAGTGACAACCACCAGCCTCGCAAGCCGAGTTGTCCTTTCTGAAAATACCTACTTCATAGTTCCAGCAAGAAAGAAGGAGAAATCCATCATCTTCGGTCGATTGGAGCATCCTCAATGACTGGCACCGACAGAACCAGAACCCGATAACGGCAAGATGTAACTCTACCGTTACATTACTCAAGCCAAAAATCTTATCTAAAAAATGGGTTACGACCTGAACAATGATACATAAATGAACTATGGCAAAGGACGACGCCCTTCCTTACGACTTCGTGCTACTCGTCAGGGGTTGGGTTATGTTACACCCACAACAACTTCGGAGAGCTCGGAGTCGGAGGCTATGATGCATTCACACTTCTCCAATTCTTCAACCTGGGACTCTGATACCAATATCGGCTAGGCCTTCAAGAAGACATTATCCATTAATATGGTCTCTACAGATCCCCAATCGAGGATGAAGACCAAATGCTTGAATACTTCAAGGATGAAACCTGGGCTCAACACTTGGGATCCCAATAGGAATGGCGCTTCGAACAGCGTGAACCTCCTACTGAAGACGAAGTCGTCCAAGTCGAGCTAGGAGAAGACAAAGAATCTCTGATACAGCTTATCCGAGAATACATCGATGTCTTTGCATGGAGCTATGAGGATATGCCGGTTTTAGACACACAAGTTGCCCTGCACTGTCTCAATATCCTACCTAATGCCAAGCTTGTCAAACAGCAACAGCGGCGTCTCCGCCCCAACATAATGGATGTTATCGAGGAAGAAGTCGATAAACTCTTAGAGAGAGGCTTCATTCGCGAAGAACAACACCCAGATTGGGTGGCTAATATTGTCCCAGTCACTAAGAAGAATGGGAAAATTTGGGTCTGCATAGACTTCAGGGATCTCAACTCAGCCTGCCCAAAAGACGAGTTTCTTCTTCCGATCACCGACATGATGATCGTCAACACTTGTGGCTTCGAGCGTATGTCCTTTATGGATGGTTTCTCAGGCTACAACCAAATTAAGATGTTTCTTGAAGACAAGAAGCATACTTTATTTCAGACTCCGAAAGGGGTATACTGTTACACAGTTATGCCCTTGGGGTTGAAGAATGCGAGAGCAACATACTAGCGGGCAATGAGCACCATATTTCGCAAGCACCTCCGAAAGACGGTAGAATGATACGTTGATGACATTGCCGTCAAAAGCAAAAAAAATCCAATCACTTAGACGACTTGAGAACAGTGTTCGACTTAATACGAGCACATCAACTGACCCAACTAAGTCATTTCGAGGAGTCTCCAGTAGTAAATTCTTAGGCTTTATCATCATAACCAAAGGAATTCATATTGACCCTGAGAAGACTAAGGCGATCTTGGACATGGCTCCTCCGAAGAATCTCCGTGAGCTCCGAGGCCTGCAAGGGTGCTTAGCATATATCAGAAGATTCATAGCAAATCTCTCTGGTAGATGTCAACCTTTCACCAAACTGATTAAGAAAGGGGTTTCTTTTGTTTGGATAGAAGAATGCCAGTGCACATTCGATGACATCAAACAGTACCTCACTAGTCCTCCAATACTAGTACCACCAGTCGTGGAAAAACCCTTCCTGCTATACGTCTGAGCTATGGACCATTCTTTCCGTGCTTTGCTAGCCCAGAAGAGCAATGAATGCTACGAACAGGCAATCTACTACCTTAGCAGGACCATGATTGGGGACGAGCATCGATATAATCTTGTCAAGATGGAGTGTCTTGCCCCGCTCTTCGCCATTTAGAAGATGCGTCATTATGTAGCCGGACGGACGATCCATGTCATCTCCCGAGTCAACCCCCTCAGGGTCCTCATGACCAAGCCAAGGGCCTTAAACTCACGATTAGACACATAGGTGATACTTTTGACTACTTATGACATGGTGTTCATCCCACAAAAGGCAGTCAAGGCCAAGCATTGGACGACTTCTTAGCAGTGCACCCCATACCAGAGACATCAAAGCTCTATGACGACATCCCTGATGAAGTCCTAGAGTCCAATGTCATCTCAGATAACTCGATTTGATGCATGTTCTTTGACGGTGCTTCAAGAACAGGGCCCAAAGGCAAGATCATCGTAGGGGTCAGAGTGGTCCTCATCACTCCCGATGGCTTGGTTATCAACCGGGCATATTCTCTCATGGAGTCATGCACCAATAGCATCGCCGAGTATAACGCTCTCATCATCGAACTCCAGCTTGCTAAACAATTGGGGGTTGACTGCATCGAAGCTTATGGTGACTCAAAATTGATTATCAACCAGGTTCGGGGACAAGACGAAGTCCGGCATGGAGATCTGGTTCCATACCACCAAGTAGCAATCGATATCATCTCTACCTTCGTAGGGTTCTTTATAGAACATGTATCTCGTTTGTAGAACATGGAGGCTGACGCACTAGCTGGCCTCGTCGCTTCTCTGACAGCTCCTATGGGAACCCAATATACCATTACGGTAACGGGCCGAGAGATGGTTTGTCCAAAGAACAATCTATATACATGTCTGAGTTATTCAGTAAAAGTAGACACTAATGTGGAGGTTCAGGATTGACGGTTTTTGTTCATAGACTACGCAGTCTACGGATCCTACCCAAAGACCTGAAGGAAGCTACTTCTGTCAAGAGATGCTCTCTCTGGTTCTTCTACGACACAGCTACCAAGATGATGTATCACCGTTCATACGACGGGCTTCTCCTACGATGTTTATCTAAGACATAAGCACAAGAAGCACCCAGAGAGGCACATGTCGGGTATATCAGATGCATGCTGACTTCATCCACCGGCCTTCGGAGTTCCTGTACAATATGACGGTCGTCTGGCCATTTAAAGTATGGGAAATGGACATCATTGGGCCGATTAGCCAACCATCCTCCAGAGGACACCGGTTCATACTTGCCATCACCGACTACTTTTCTAAGTGGGCGAAAGCAGTACCTCTGGCTGAGGTAAAAACTGCAAACATGATCAACTCTGTCAAACATCACGTCATATACCGCTTCGGCATTCCTCAAAGGATCATCCACGACAATGGTCCTCGGTTCGTGTGCCACGCTTTCAATTGGTTCTACAATAAAAATCAAATACATAATGAGGTATCAACGGCTTACAGTCCCACAGTGAATGGACTAGCCGAAGAGTTCAATAAAACTATCATCAAGCTACTTAAGAAAGTCGTTTCGTGTAATAAGCACGACTGGAATGAGAAGACCGACGAATACCTGTAGACTTACCGTACGACCGTTCGAACACCCATGGGCAACACGCCATTCTCTATTATTTATGGAAGCGAGGCAGTGCTTCCCCTGGAGACCCAAATCTCGTCTTTACGGATAGCTATCATCAACCAGCTGACTAATGAAGACAATCAACGCCGGCGGCTATAAGAGTTAGAAGCGTTGGATGAAAAATGTCTGCTAGCTCAACAATGAATCGAGCTTTACCAAGCTCGAATTTTTGGGGCCTTCAACAAGAAAGTCCGGGAAAGAACATTCCAAGTGGGTGACCTTGTCTTGTCAGTTTGAAGACCGATGATAATGACTCACAAGATGGCAAGGAAGTTCGAGCCCAAGTGGGAGGGACCATTTGTCATAGAGATGGTCTACTCCAATGGTGCCTACTGACTGGCCAAACCCAACGACGACTTGCTAATGATGCCAATCAACGGTAAGTTCCTGAAGAAATACAATGTCTGAGTTTCAAACTAGCATAGGCTCCCACATACCCTGTGGGTATTCATGGATTCCGTTAAAGGAATTCACCCTTTCTATACTTTACCCCAGTAGAAAAATAATTCACGTCCATGTAGAAGCATGGAAAAGAACAGAAGAAGCCCATGCGGCTCAAAACAGAAGAAGCCCATGCGACTTAAAGCAGAAGGAGCCTCATGCGGCTCAAGAATCTATCAGAGCCTCATGCGGCTCAGAAACCCTTCAATAGCCTCATACGGCTCAGGCAAGAATCACGTGACCCTATGCAGCTTTTGCAGCTGCCCATAAAGTGACTGCCCCCATTAAATGTGCTGACATAAAGTAATAACTCTGACATTAAAGCTGAAATAATGAACTTCGATGTGACGGCGTATTCCTTGGGAAGCGGAGAAAATCTTTTTTACAGCTAGCACGATCCACCAACTACAAAGCCCCCTATGCGGCTGCCACCACCCCATGCGGCTGATGCTCGCATGCAGCTCAGAGCGTGAAGACCCTCGTCATACGGCTCATGTTATGAGAAGTCACCCCATGCTGCCGCTGTTCTCATGCGGCTCGGATCATGGGGATCATCTCCATACGGTTCAAATATTGAGAGGTCACGCCCATGCAGTCTTGACACGTGGTTAGTCCTATACGGCTCAATTGGAAACCACTGCCATACGGCTCAGATATCGGAGGCTACACCTATGCGGCTGCCACCTTCATGCGGTTCAGAACTTAAGAAGCTACCCTCATGCAGCTTTGACACATGGCAGAAGATCAGTTTCCCACGTAGCACTAAATCAATCATGAGTCATCAACAAATCTCGACGACCAGATTTAGTACAATCATCATAATTACCCGAATCAAAGCAGATTTATTGCAATCGCGACACGTGGCAGGAGATCCAAGCTTCCCAAGATTCATGACAATCAACATTAAATGCCCATACGGATTTGACACAATCAGCATTAATTGTCCAGATCTGCTACAATCAAGATTAGTGGTCCAGATTAATTGCCAACAAAATAGGATCAAGGAAAGTGGCAATTAAATCCCCAAGCCGCCGAATTTTTAGGGTAATTATTGCAAACCCTAATGATGACATCCCACTCCTATAAATAGCAAGGTGCCATTCCCTTGCAAAGGATCCTCGATCCAAAATCGAAAAAATATAGTAAGGTGCCATTCCCTTGCAAGAGAGATCCTCTCCACCCGGCTGGACACACAGAGATATAAAGGCACGCACAGAAGAGTCTTTCCATCTCGAGAGCAGTTCTTCACCGGAGCCAAGGCTACGTCTGATCGTCTAAGGAGTAAGGCAGAGCGGCTGTCGCTTTTCCGAGCCTCTATCGTCACCCCCCAGAATCAAAACTAAACAATCGTACTTAGACTGCTGTACCTAGGTTTTCGTCCCTAGGCTTTCTTTGTACGAGCGAGTTTGTATTATGAAGTAAAAGTCCAGTCCTCCCATATATATTGTTCTGTTCTTTTATAATCAATGGCAAACATGATGGCAACTCTACTGGGGACTAACTTCTCCACGGCTGAGGAGTTGGTGATGCAATCAGACGCAGCCATACTTGGCTCCACTCAATAAATACTGGCCGCCCGGTTCGACCAACAAGCGTTTGAAGAAATGCTCTCCGACGGGAGCGCTGGTCCGGTCCAGCGGCGAGCCCGCACGAAGAAGGCCCGCAGGGAGTGGAGACTCAAAAATTTTGCTCCTTTCCAAGCTCTCGAAGAAGTACTCTCTGTTGCCCGAGACAGCGGAGAAGTCTCGCTTACGGCCCCACTTCAGACCACAGAGGACTCTGCTGTACCCAAGTCCGGAAGAAGAAAACACTATGATGCTGAACTTGCAGGGGCAAAGAGGAACTCTGTGCAACCCGAGCTGCATAAGGGCGCCAGCCGCATGGGGAAAGCTCGTGCGGCCGCAACTGTCAACAGCATGGAGAAAACTTATACGGCCACAAGAGTCAGCCGCATGCAGACAGCCTGTACGGCCATGACATCTAGTCGCATACAGAAAGTTCATGCGGCCACAAAGAATAGCAGCATGCCGACAGCCTGTACGGCCATGACTCCTAGCCGCATACAGAAAGGTCATGTGGCCACGCATATCTGCCGCATGCAGACAGCCTGTACGGCAATCGATCCCAGCCGTATACCAACTATCCCATACGGCTCGCGGTCAGTCTTTGACCGCCTCTCATGTGGTCCCGACCATGAAGGCTCTCTGGAGCATATGCCAGACTCTGTTGTGACCAGCTTGGACTCTTCCTACTACGCACTCTCAGGTGCTAGGAGGAAGAAGTCTTAGGCAGCACGGGCTCGATGCGCTCAGTCGGCTGTCCCGACTTCTGACTACCTGGGCGTCTCGATGACTATTACACGGGCCCCTGATGGGAAGTTGTACAGAACTATCCGTGTCCAGCCCCCGACGGCCAACGAACGGGATAGTTATCAAGAATCTCCTAACAAGGATCGGGGGCGAGTACTCACGCTATCCCCACATCAAGGAGCAGGCAGGAGGCCAACGCACTCATCTGCCCATAAAGCAGGTGACTCGTGCAACGTGATTTTTCACAAGCGCAAGGAAAAAGATGAAGATTTGGCGTACAAAGAGTCCTGTCAAGGACATCAATGCACCCAAGTCATAGTCAACTATTGCTGCAACAAGGCAGCAGCACAAAAAGACCGGCAGTCCATCTTCCAAAGGCTGCAACACCCAAGCTCAGAAGACGAGGTGCTTTTCGTCACCTCTTGTAATTCTGTTCTGTAGATTCCTGGCAGCGGAAGAGAAAAGAAAACAAATGTCTCCAGCCCAAAAAATTTAACCTGCGTAACCAAGAAAATTTCTTCTAAACGGTTGTCTACCACCGTTGCAGGAAGAGTTTACCAAGGTACCCGCTCAAAAATAAAATCTGCCACACTGGAAGATTCGTCCACATCTATGGGAGATACTGGAGCCGGGGGTAGCATTCCTCCAAACATCCACAACAATTCGGTGTTCCAAGAAGATAGTCCGGGGGAAATGGTTCACCCAACAGATACAGCAGATCCCGACGTCCCCGAGGACGTCCACAATTCCCAAGATGAGGCAAGCTCTGAAGCTGGGGGTATAATTCTTTCTGAGTCAGAACCAGAGGAGAACATTCCCATATACCCGGACGACTTCTCCGCACAAAGGTATGACTCAGAGGGCACGTCCTATACCGTTCCTTCCATCTCTCGGTGTTCATGACAGACAGCAACCAAGAAGGTTCCAGTGATCGCCAACGCATCGACACTCTGGAGGCCATACTACATGCTTTGGTCAAGTCTGTGGACGAGATCAAAGCAGCCCTTCCAACTCTGCAAGGAAGAACACCTGGCCAAACAAGCTTGGGTCCCACGGTCAATGCGGACTCGAGTTCAGCTGCACCAAACTCGGGCGATAGTCCTCCTGAAATATCGGCTCCTACCGCTGCAGACGAGGCCAGGGAGGCAAGAAGAGAGGTCCAGGAGCTCCGGGCCATGTTCCATGCCCGAGAAAATTGCCAAGACCTCAGGATACGACAGCCGTATCCTGCTGCATGGAGAGATGTTCCCTTCCCACCAAAATATAAACCATTCCACATCAATCCATATGATGGGAAGACATCTGCGAGTAGGTACATCACCTACTTCGAAGTCACAACCGACCATCTACCTCATGACGACGCCATCCTTACGCGGTTGTTCATCGGAGCCTTGGAAGGGGTCGCCTTCGACTGGTACCACAACTTGCCGGACAATTACATCCACTCCTTCACCGGCTTCAAACGCATGTTCCTAGAAAGGTTTTATGAAGTAGGACAAGACGTCCACTCTCATGGACGTTGTTCAGGGAGAAAAGGAGCTAACAAGAAATTATATCGAGCAGTTTTGCCAAACCGTGATGAAGTTGCCTTCTGGCAACCCTGATTCCTCCTTGATTGAAATTTACCAAAAGAGATTGCTTCCTACGATCAGCCTCTGGATGGGCGAAAGTCAATTCAAGGATTGGAAGACGTTTATCATCAGCGCCACTAGCGCAGAAGACAAGGTGAAGAAAGCTCGCCAACTGGGATTGCACATCTCGGAAGGGGAAGACAAGGGCAAACGCCCTAACGTTAACAACAAAAATGGTAGAAATTCCTCCAGCAACCGAGACAACAAGGGCAAGCAGGCTATGGTGACCGACACAGCCCCAAAACCCAAATCAACATCGGCAGAAAAGCAGTGGCCTCAGATGACCTACTCCTTTGAGGATGGCCATGTTAAACCCATCTTAGACATGCTCATCCAAGGAGGACGAATCCAGCTCCCTCCTTCCAGGCGAAAGCCTCGTCCTGCAGATATGGAGAGCCCCAAGTACTGCTATTACCATCGCTATGTTCACCATGCTACACAAGACTGCTATCAGTAGCGATACATCCAACATCTCATCGATTCTAAGGCCCTGGCCATTAATTTCGAAGAGGTGACCGTAGTAGCCAACATGGTATCAGTACAATTCAGCAACTTCCCTCTAACAAGGACTCAAGACGGAGTAGTACCTGTCTCCCGAGCAAGGATGGAGGTCGGTAACCTTCCACCTCCCCGAGACCAAGCTGCTGGTCTAGTACCCCTTACCATATCATGAGAGGAGATCATGTGGGTACATTCGAACTTGGTACCTGAGGTGACTCAGTCTGCATATCCTTCTACCAGGAAGAAAAAGAATGGGAAAGTCAAATCATGCTACACGATCTCGACAAAGGACGAAGAAGCTACTGTTGTTGTTACCCGTTCCGGCGTACAAACCCAACCTCCATCAGGTAGCTCGGCTGAAGATCAGCAGCCGACAGTCGCTGATGCTCTAGGACCTGTGTAGCCTTCGACGACCGACAAGCCTAGGCCAAAGGAAACTCGATTCGACAAACCACTCCGAAGAGAGACACCTCATGGGCTAGAGAGGCCATACAACTTTGACATCCTGGCACAATTGTCCAACACACTGGCCAAATTGTCGCTATACGAACTCCTGAGACTCTCCAAGGATGTCTGTGTCGTACTAAACGAAGCACTCCAGAATACCGACGCATACTTGGCTCAGTCCAATCTCACTAGGAAGGACGCGCCGGCAGACCTCCAGGACAACGCTTGCACAGGGTCAATGCCAAACATTGTCTTCACTCCGTAGGATATGCTTATCAAAACGAACCTGCACGATCGCCCTCTGTATTATACTGGGTACAGTGGCGATATCAAGGTCGATCGGATGCATATTGACCCCGGGTCCTCCATAAACACCATCCCGAAAAGCTTACTACACCATCTACGCATCCCGATGCATCGTCTAACGCCGACAAGCACCGCCATCAGCAGTTTCAATTCGGGCAGGAGCTACCCGATCGGAAAGATCTGCCTAAAATGCCAAATCGACGACCTTCAGTCGGAAGTGACCTATTATGTAATAGATACGGACACCTCCTATAATATTCTCCTGGGGCATCCTTGGATACACGATTACATGATCATGCCTTCCACACTGTACCAGTGCTTCAAGTACGTCGACAAGCACGGCCTCGTCAGGACGGAATTTTTCGACATCGATCCCTTTAAAGGGGTCGAATCCTACTACTCAGATTCATGTTTGTACGAGAAATCGAAAAAGCATCTTGCCGGAGGAGATATTTAAGGTCAAACTGAGTCAGCAACCGGATCAGAAGAACATCTGACGATCCACCTCCAAGCCCGCAAGCCTGGCGTAACTGCGCTCCTTACAGCCACTTTGCGTAAGGACGCAGTTAGCCTCTCTGCATAGGAGGAACAGATGATAATCTGACTACCAAGGTCTGGCCAAGCGCTAAGACCCATGATAGAACCACTGACAATCAGGCTGTCTAAAGCTAGCCGGCCACATGCAGAGGAGCTCAATCCCTCTGTCAAACCGATGACAATTCATCTTCCCAAAGCAAATTGGCAACTGAGCTCTAAGCCAGGGACTGCTAGCCAGCCAACAACTTCCTGCCCAGCACCGAGCACTGAGCCAGGGACTGCTAGCCAGCCAACAACTCCCTGCCCAGCACTGAGCACCATACTGAGGGTAGCTAGTATGCCAACAACTCCACGTTCTGCTCCACCTATGGAGCCCCTGATAATCAAGTTGCCCAAGTCATCCTCTCAGTCTGCATTTACACAAGGGGTGGCTAAAGAAGAGTCAAAGCTGGCCAAGTATGTGGATGCTTACCCTGATGTTCCATCTGCAGACGATGTAATCCTACTGGAAAAGATACCTTATTTCATCAATAAAGGGCTATTTTTGAATTACCTTGAGCTTAATAAGCTTTGTACAATGTATGATATGGAACACGGTATAGGCGCTCACTTGTACACACAAGTGACAAATGTCTACACCGCAAACCAACTTACTCCAGTGGAAGACGCTTGCCGCATAATCGAGGGAGGGGATCACCCAATCATCTTCGGCCGAAAGAATGATCCACAGCCCTTCAAGATAGAAGAAGATGAGCTCGAACCCGACACAGGGAGATTACCCCTTTATCTGTATAGCCTCCAATCCAAGTACCTTATGCAAAAACAAGGGTATGATCTAAAAACTACACCAGGCTTGAACTACGGTACTGGACGACGATTACCCTTACAATCGCCGGTCCCGGCTGGGAAACCACGAGACTACTACAACAAAACCAGATGTAGGCTAGGTTATGTCACACCCGCAACGACACCTGAAAGCTCAGACGAAGAATGCGACTGGCACTCACACTCAACCGGATCACCCACTTCCGATTCAGATATCAGCATCGGAGACATGCTCAGGCAAGTATGGTCCGTCAATATGGCACTTGCCGATGCCTACGAAGAAAATGAAGACATTTTTGAACTTCTTGAGCTAGAGCCATGGGCACAACAGTTAGATGCACAGTGGGAAAAGCGTTTCGAACAAAAAAAGCCTCCTACCGAGGATGAGGTTGTACAAGTAGATCTCGATGATGAGTCCTCTCTAAAGCCCATCTTCGTCAGTAAGAATCTGACCGAAGAAGAGCAAGAATCACTACTATAACTCATCAGAGAATATATCAACGTGTTCGCCGGAAGCTACGAAGATATGCCGGGACTGAACCCCGAGATTGCACTTCACAAACTCAACATCCATCCAAACACAAAACCAGTCAAGCAACAGCAACGTCGGTTCCGTCCTGACGTCATGAATGCTATTGAAGCCGAGGTAAACAAACTAATAGCCAGCGGCTTCATCTGTGAGGAACAACATCCTGACTGGGTTGCCAACATAGTTCCAGTCCTCAAGAAGAGTGGAAAGATTCGAATCTGCATCGACGTTCGCAATCTGAATGAGGCGTGTCCTAAGGATGAGTTCCCACTCCCTATAACAGACATCATGATCGATAACACCTTTGGCTTTGAGAGTATGTCATTCATGGATGGTTTCTCGGGGTACAATCAGATTAAGATGTTACCTGACGACGAAAAGCATACATCATTCCGAACACCAATTGGCACATTATGCTACACCGTCATGCCTTTCGATTTAAAGAATGCTGGCGCCACCTATCAAAGAGCTATGAGCATCACCTTTAGAGACCACTTGCACAAAACAGTGGAATGCTACGTTGACGACATCACCGTCAAAAGTCGCTCTAAGGAAGATCATCTGCATGATCTAAGGACAGTGTTCGACCTGATGCGAGCGCACAATTTAAAAATAAACCCACAAAATCCTTCTTGGGTGTATCCAGTGGGAAGTTCTTGGGTTTTATCATTACCTCCCAGGGTATCCACGTAGACCCTGAGAAGACGAAGGCGATTATGGAGATGGGTCCCATCGAGAAATCTCCGTAAACTCCGTAGCCTTCAAGGGAGGCTAGCCTACATCAGGAGGTTTATCTCCAACCTCTTCGGACGATGTCAGCCATTCACCTACCTCATGAAGAAGGGCGTTTCATTCGTACAGGATGAAGAATGCCAGCGCGCCTTCGATAGCATCAAAGAATATCTGAAGAACCCTCCAGTTCTGGTAGCCCCGATTGCTGGAAGACCATTCTTGCTCTATGTACGAGCGATGGAACATTCCCTCGGTGCTCTACTAGCACAAAACAACGAGGCAGGTTACGAACAAGCCATATATTACCTCAGCCGAATGATGATGGGGCCGGAGCATTGATACACTGCCGTAGAGAAAGAGTGCCTAGCTCTGGTTTTTGCCATTCAGAAGACGCGACACTACGTCACAGGACAAACCATCTACGTCATATCAAGAGTCAACCCCCTCAGGGTCCTCATGACTAAGCCAGGTGCACTCAGCTCTCGCCTTGCTACCTGGGCGATATTACTGTCCTTCTACCACATAATCTTCGTCCCACAAAAGGCTATTAAAGGTCAAGCTCTGGCAGACTTTTTAGCAGCTCATCCAGGTTCGGAGTCAACCAAAATAGACAAAGAGATACCAGATGAGGTTGCCAATTCAAATGTGGCCTCCCATGGTACCATATGGCGAATGTTCTTCGACAGTGCTTCCAGAACTGGGCCCAAGGGCAACATCGTCGCTGGAGTCGGAGTGGTGCTGATTTCTCCCACCGGGTTAGTGATCAATCGTGCTTATTCCCTCACGGAACCCTGCTCAAACAACGTGGCCGAGTACAACGCTTTGGTCATTGGCCTCCGACTTGCAAAGGAGCTGGGGGTAGACTATCTCGAAGCATACGGTGATTCGCAGCTAATTGTTAACCAGATTCGGGGCTCATACGAAGTTCGTCATGAAGACATGATCCCCTATCACCAAATAGCGATCGACATCATCTCGTCCCTGGAGAGGTTCTTCATAGAGTACATTCCCAGGCTCTAGAACATTGAAGCTAATGCCCTAGCAAGTCTTGTCGCTTCCTTAGCAGTTTCGAATCATGCTCATTATCTGGTTGACGTCATAGGCCGTGAGTCGGTCTGTCCCAGGAATAATGTTCAGTATGCCGAGAGCTACTCCGCCCTGACAGGCGACGAAGTACCAAACTGGAGACAACCATTCATCGACTTGGTTGTCTACGACATTTTGCCAGAAAATACGAAGGAAGCCACTTCTATTAGAAGACGTTCTCTCAGATTCTTCTACGATACAGAGACAAAAATGTTATATCGGCGATCATACGATGGATTACTGCTTTAATGCCTGTCAAATACAGAAGCCAAAGAAGCTATACGTGAAGCCCACGATGGCATCTGTGGGGCCCATCAGCCTGGTCCGAAACTACAAGATCGCCTTCGGCGAATGGGTTACTACTGGCCCATAATGGTTGCAGACGCAATAGACTATGTACGAAAATACAAAGCCTGTCAAGTCTACGCAGATTTCATCCACCAGCCATCCGAATTTCTACATCCGACGGTGGCATCCTGGCTATTCGAAGCAAAGGGAATAGACATCATTGGTCCAATCACTCTGCCTTCGTCCCGAGGACATCGCTTCATACTCGCAATCACAGATTATTTCTCCAAATGGGCGGAGGCTGTTCCGCTTGCAGAAGTAAAGACTTCAAACATGATCAGCTTCCTCAAGCATCACGTCATCTATCGCTTTGGACTGCCCCGAAGGATCATCCATGATAATGGTCTGCAGTTCGTAAGCCACGTCTTCTATCGGTTTTGTGACAAGTACCGCATCCAGAATATTGCTTCAACACCATACAACCCAACGGCTAATGGGCTAGCTGAAGCATTCAACAAAACAATCATCAAGCTTCTCAAGAAGTTCGTGTCATCAAACAAACGAGACTGGAATGAAAAGCTCGATAAATTCTTTTGGGCGTACCGTACCACCGTACGGACTGCCACCGGGAACACACCAATCTCCTTGGTATACAGGAGTGAGGCAGCTCTCCCACTGGAGACTCAAATTCCCTCACTCCACGTGGCTCTCACATATAGATTGACGACGGATGACAATCACCATCGTCTGCTACAAGAGTTGGAGGCCCTAGATGAGAAGCGCCTATTAGCTCAACAACGAATCGAGCTGTACCAGGCACGTATCTCTGGAACCTTCAACAAGAAGGTTAAAATTAGGACATTCCAAGTGGGCGACCTCGTTCTGGAAGTTCAGAGGCCGATGGTTATGACTCATAAAACCGTCGGCAAGTTCCAGCCAAAGTGGGAAGGCCCGTTCATCATTGATGCTGTATTCTCCGATGGAGCTTACCGCCTCGCAAAACAAAATGAAGACTTGCTCATGTTGCCCATCAATGGCAAATTCCTAAAGAAGTATTACGTCTGAAACGACATCCTCCAGGGTGATGAGTTACGTACCCGCTGGTACCGCTGAACTCACATCCCGATTACAAATCTTCCAGAAGGATGAGTCATGTACTCTCTCGTACCGCTGAACTCACATCCCGACTACAAATCTTCCAGAAGGATGAGTCATGTACTTTCTCATACCGCTGAACTCACATCCCGACTACAAATCTTCCAGAAGGACGAGTCATGTACTCTCTCGTACCGCTGAACTCATATCCCTACTACAAATCTTCCAGAAGGACGAGTCACGTACTTTCTGGTACCGCTAAACTCTCATCCCGACTACAAATCTTCTAGAAGGACCAGTCATGTACTCTCTCGTACCGCTGAACTCACATTCCGACTATAAATCTTCCAGAAGGATGAGTCATGTACTCTCTCGTACCGCTGAACTCACATCCCGACTACAAATCTTCTAGAAGGACGAGTCATATACTCTCTTGTACCACTGAACTCACATCCCGACTAAAAATCTTCCAGAATAATGAGTCATGTACTCTTTCGTACCACTGAACTCACATGCCGACTCTAACTCCCCCAGATTGTCAAGTTATGTACCCGCAGGTACTGCTGAACTTACACTCTGGTCACTACAGATAAATCTATATCGCCTCCCTTAGGTAGTAAGTCATGTATGATCATACCTCTGAACTTTCCTCCTAAAAGAGCTTCCTCCTTATGATCTAATACCTGCACTTTCAGTACACAAAAAGGGTAACAGATCCACAGATTTTCCAAAACAACCACGTCGATGTTACCTCTGAGTCGTTTTCATTCCATCAAAAACAAACCGCCCCTCATATAGAACCTCCATGTCTTCATGACCTCTAAATCGTTCTATATTCCCTTCATGGAGCCCACTCCTGTCATGTCCTCATTACCTCTGAGTGGGAAGGCTCCATCAAAGAAACCCTCATATTTGCCATGTCCTCATTACCTCTGAGTAAGTATGTTGGTTCTTTTCTAACTTATTATCCGTATCTAGAACCAGGGTACACCAAGGATAATAGGTCCACAACAAGTCTCCCATTAGGGCAATTACTAAAAGCAAAGAACAAGAGCGAATGTATTCTGTTCAAAATCAGTTACATTCACATGACTACATCTCATGAGCAAGCCAGAAAAGTTCTCTAATATTTTATACAGACAAGAAGGAAAAAGATTACATTGATGTTCCAAAAGAAGCAAAACACAAACTGCGGCTAAAGACAGACAGGAATATGAAGACAAAAGACGGACATTTGCGAAGAGCCCACGAATCCTAGTTGCGGGGGAGCATATACCAATCCCTCAACCATTTTGCATATGAAGGATGTACTTGAGAAAAATCCTCGTCCGAAGTAGGAAGGTCAGAACTCCAAGTACTACCGCCGCCAGACTGGGGCTCCTCCTTTACAGCAATGGACGCCAGCTCTCCTTTCTGTTCCTCCGTTTTTTTGGTATTACCTCTTCCTTAACAAGGGATGACTCTTGTTTGAAAGGGGGCGGCAGTTCTACCTTCACAAAGGTCTCAGCCTTCGGCAGGGTTGCTGTAAGAATCAAAGATAAAAAGAATCAAAGTTAGGAGATGGTCGGAGCCTCATACGGCCCAATCCAGACGAGCTTATGTGGTCCCGTTTAATGGGGGCTCCATGCGGCTCGATTCAGAGGGACTCATACGGCTCTGTTCGAAGTGGGGACAGCAGAGTTGTCTACGGTCTGAAGTAGGGCTCCATGCGGCTCGATTCAGAGTCCAGCATCATAGTGTTTTCTTCTGCCGTACTTGGGGACAGCAGAGTTGTCTACGGTCTGAAGTGGGGCTGCAGAAGAGTCCTTCTCGCCGTCTTGAGCAACAGAGGGTATCCCGTCGAGGGCTTGGAGAGGAGCAAATAATTTTGGCCTCCACTCTTTACGAGCCTTCGTCGTACGGGTACGCTTCTGGACCGGGCCAGCACTTCCTTCGGAGAGCATCTCTTCAAATGCCTGTTGGTCGAAGCGGACGACCATCTTTTGTTACATGAAGCCAAGTTTGGCTGCATCCGACTGCGTCACCAACTCCTCAGTCGTAGAGAAGTTTGTCCCCAGCAGAGTCGCCATCGTGTTTGCCATGAAATATAAAACAACAGAACAATTATCGGAGGACCGGACTTTTACTTCACGTTACAAACTCGCTTGTACAAAGAAAGCCTAGGGACGAAAACCTAGGTACAGCAGTCTAAGTACAATTGTTTATTTTAGATTCTGGAGGGTGACGATAGAGGCTCGGGATGGCGACGGCAGCCCTGCCTTACTCCTTGGACGATCGATGTGCAGCCTTGGCTCCTGTGAAGAGATGGTTGGCGTTGATGAAGAAATGCTCTTCTTGCTCTTCCTCTATTACTCTTCTGGCTTCTCTCTCTTTCTGTGTATTTTCTCTCTGATTATTGGGGGAGTCTCTCTGTATGCGCTTATCTCTCTCTAATCGTATATATTTTTACAAGGGAATGGCACCTTGCTATTTATAATAGTGGGGGCATCATTAGGGTTTAGATGATTACCCATTCTCAAAGTGGCGGCGGCTTGATGCTTAATCAATCTGGACCATTAGCTTTAAGCGTGAAGGATCTGGGCCATAAATGGGGATAGCATCGAATCCTGTGAATGATTAATGCTGATTGCTTTAAATCTTCATGATTGGTTGTATCAAGCTCGGATCTCTCTCCACGTGTCCCATTGGCTTGATCATGAATGATATGACCTGGTCTTATTAATTATGAGGATAATATTAAATATGGTCATTAGGATCTGGTAAATCTCTGATTGATCTTCATCCCATAAGCATCCCTGCTACCAGCTGTCAAGTCATGGGGGCTATTGAATCTCTGCCACGTGTTTTAATGGTGGACTCTGCCAGAGTCGCATGATATCCATGAACTGCATGAGACAGCATCTCAGTGAGCCGCATAGGTATAGCACTTGTGAGCCGCATGGGATGGCTTCTTGGTGAGCCGAAGGCAGATGATTCTTGCCAGCCACATGAAACTGTTCTTCAATTGAGCCGCATGGGAGTAGCCACGTAGCAATCTTGGATCGCATCAGAGATTTTCTTCTGTTCCCGAAGAGTCTGTCATTATGACAGGACCATCATGACACTTCATGTCAGAGCCGTCAGTTGTCAAATCAGAGCATTAAATAAGGCCATTACTTGATGGCCAGCTGTGTGAAGGGATACGTGGTGTCGATCGAGCCGCATATCTCTGTTGGTCGTATGTGAGCCGCATGTACTTCTGAACCGCATGCGGCTGGAAGACTCTTTGAACCGCATGGGACTATCCCTATGTAAGCCGTATGGACTCTCCTGCCCCGAGGGTCTCTCTGAACCGCGTGGGACTGCTCCTGTATGAGCCACATGGGGTTCTCTTGTTCCGAGCCGCATGAGACTGAGAGTCTCTCTGAACCGCATGGGACTGCTCCTGTATGAGCCGCATGGGGTTCTCTTGTTCCGAGCCGCATAGAGCGTTATTCTGATATTTTCCATGCTTCTACACGAGCCTCTTTGGCATCGGTCACTTCTTCAATCTTGGACTCAACTTCGGCAAGTCGATCAATTAGTGCCCGACATTTCTGCTCATACTGAGATGCCTCAGAGACCATCTTCTCTACTCTGCAGTGGCTAGTGTCGAAAGACCACGCTCCAGATTCTAGAGCTCCAAGGCAGTGACTTCCAATCCAGCCAACAGATCTCCTATAGCATTGACCTTAGCCTCACACTCCAGATTGTCGTACAAGGCCACCAACTGGGCCTCCACTATATTCCGGACCCGTCTGAAAGATTGGTTGCTTCAAAAAATACCCTCTATGCCACAGGTCAATGCATGACGAATTATGCTCATAATGAGGATGGTATAATATGCGTTGTCAGCCAAACTCATTGGGGTTACCGGAGATACCGCAATGGAAGGCCCCTGGACGGCAGCAGCAGCAAACATATGCCTAAAGATCGCAACAGAAGCAGGGGGCGCCGTCACCATAACAAAGGTCGTTGGCGGTGCAGAGACAGTAGGAGCCAACACTGTCTGACGCACAACTGACTCCTTAGCAAAATCCCCTACCGGTCCTTCAACCAAAATTACGTTAATTAGGGTCGGAGCAGTCACAGCAGTCGTATTCTGACTCCGAAACACCAGGTGCGAAGGATGAATGGATAACAACCAATAAAAAGTACCGACAGTTAACTCGTCCCTTCTGTCGGTCCAGTCAACATGCTCGTCATTAGCTTCATGACCACCATAGAAAGGTGAACCCCTGCTAATACTATAATTGTCCAAGCGGTTCAACGCCCGTCTAAAGGCAGGAACATCGTCCTGAGACCACTTTTCCTTGTGGTAGTTACGCAAAAGCGCATCCCCCTCCTCGTGACCGTCTATGGTGGCAAAGACAATCAAACTAGTATGATACAATGCCAACCAGGCCATCAAATAATGATAGGGCAACTTCGCTCGAGGAAACTTGCTGGCATACCCACGATACTCTATGATCTTTTCTGAGAGGTCCCGTAGGCCTCGAAGAATATCGCAAACCATAGCTGGAAGCAGCATAAGAGAGTGACCAAAAGCTAACCTCACGGTCGGCATAATAAGTTCCCTACTCAGTCGCCCCATATATCCTGAGCCTCCAGGCGCTACTGCCTTCCTCAACCACAACATCAGGAAGGCGGCTAGCATCGCTTTCGGACTTACAAGAGTTAAATTGTGGTAAAAATAACTATGGACCGTAGAGTCGGATCTTTCCTCAGCATCCAGCGAGGGAGCTCGCGTCTTGGATTCTTCTTCCATCTTCTCCACCTCAGCGGTGGTATATGCCCTACGAGAGGAAATATGAACCGACTTGCGTTCCAACGGATCGTCGCCAAAGAAATACCTCATCTACACATTGAAGTGAGGTTGACCCTCTGTAGAGTCCTGGCGTACACAAACTTGATGATGGCCAAGCAGATCCTTTTACACTGCCATCATCTCCGGATACTGGCTTTCTAACCCCGCGAGCTTATCGGGAGTAGGGCAATACTCCTCGTATGGGTGCTCACCCCAAGGCAGCTTCGAGATGCCAAACATCTCATGGAGAGACAATCCCATCTCCCCATACGGCCGAAAGAAAGTCCCAGTGTGGTGATTAAATAACTCCAACAAAGCCAGAAACAAGTACTGGTTGATAGGGATTCCATACTCAGTACCCTTTTTGGCACGGCGAAGGCCAGTGCCGCTCAGATCCTCCTTAAAAGTACTCAATGCCCACCGAATCAAGTTACCCTATTTTTTGTCGGAATGAACCCAGCCTTCGACCCGGTAGGCACCCGTCGGATATGTACAACCAACCTCTAAGAGTCTATTTGTGAAAATCGAAGCACTAAATGGATGCACATCTGCAGGAATATCACTGAACCTACGAATGGGGAGTAACAACCGCAAGGAGAACGATGAACCACTCCGAACGGCCATAAAAGCATCTCTCTCCTTGGAGCCCTTATCTACTTTGATACAGCCTACGATTAGAACCCTGTCTAGGGGTCAAATCCCACTCCAGATGTCGTCTTTCGACGAAACAGGAAAAAATAGATAGCGGAAGATGACGGTCAGTAGCCGGAACATACAAGGGAAGGCCATTGCTCTCAAAATACCAGACCAACTTAAGTGTATGTAGCTCCGCTTCCTTCAGAGCCAACTGATCACCAAAGAGGAATTAGGGCTTTGACATCCCTTCGTTGGCATCAAAAGAGGGAGTCAGCTTACCCTGATCTAGCATGCAGCAAAAATAGCCCAGACGCTGCTTCTGCATTTTATCCAATCATCCCGCCGATTGAACTTTCACAATCAATCTTCTGACTGGCTTGACGAGTTCTTGCTCAACGTTTGTCTCCAGCGCGCAGATAGAAAAGTCGTAAAGAATCTCATTCAGTGAGGTAGTCACGAAAACTGCACAAAAGTAAGAAACAGGAGTCCAAGACTTGTGTTTAGTCAAAGCCAAGCATCCGTTGAGGTACTACCAGATTACACTGTGCCTTAGCAAGTTATCTTACATGCAGGTATCACCAAATAGCACTGTGCTTCGACAAGTAAGCTTCCGTGCAGATACTACCCAGTAGAGTTGCGTTTCAACGATTAAGCACCCGCACAAGTGCTGCATCCTGTGCGTCAGCAAGAACCACAGCACATCTTACAGTTATTACTTTGTTAAAAGAAAAAACCATGTACATCGGTTGAACAAAGCTTCAGTCCAATACAAACACGCATCCAAAGAACGAGTGACCATGCACATCAGCAAGAAAAGCTTCAACACATCCACGAGATGATACTCCAAGGAGTGACCGCTCATCTACATCAGCAGAACAGGGAGTCAAAGTTTACTACCTGCGACAAGCAGCCGCACTTCGCTATGAACTACCACACAAACGTTCGGTAAGTCATCAAGATCACCGGCCTTAAAAGCAGACCACTTTCCTTTAGCCTTCTTGGAGCTCGCCGTAGGTGCTTTTGGGGTTCTTGATTTGGGAGCCATGGCAGGAAAAGTTAGGGTTTGAAAGAAGAAGAAGACTCTGACAAAAACTTCTCTGGAAAGATAGGTGAAAGTAAGAAAGTTTTTTTCCCTTCCCAATGACCCCTACTTATAGGGTGCAGCCATGTCAGCAAAAGAAGATGAAATGCTTCGTGATAAAGGGAACTCTTCGAAAAATATAGGAACAAGAAGTTGGGTCATGATGACCGTTCCCTAGAAACGAGGAATTAAGATCAATTTTAATGAAGCAACGGTTCAAGGCATTTAATGCAGAAGCCAAAACGTGACGACAGCCTATCAGTAGGCATACCAAGCATTCGCTCCAAAAGGACACGTAACATGCTTATGTTCAAAGTATTTCGAGCTTGATTCAAGTTCGAAACACTTTGAAGGGGGTAGAAGCATGAAAATGCACATATATTGTCAAAAGTGCAGGTAGGTATTCCCGCTACCCACCCAGCTTCACAAAAGTGTAGGTGACTAAACGCGCAGACAGAAAAGACAAAGTCACAGAACAGAAAAGATCACAAAGAGTTCTTTTTATTAAAATCTTGGCTGCAAGGATCTATTACAGACACTACATGATTACATGAAAAAAACTAAAAAAACTCCTAAAAAATCTATAAAGGGGTTAATCTTCACAGTGTGATCGTCATGGACAAACACAAAAAATACATCAGGGGACTGTGGATAGAAGATGTGAATACATTCGCCATCAAAGTCTGCTCCCACATGGCCCCAGATACGTAACCCCCTTCAGACGTGCAGCCTCGCTTGAGCAAACCTCTTCACAGACGGACACGGAGAAACTCTAATATGGCTAATGAAGCAGTTATTATTCCGAGTGAAAACTCAGTCTACAACACGATGGCTGGCTCTTTCCAAAAGTGCGTCAGCTTTTGCGGCTCTTCGAGTATAACAAAGGTACACAACCGCTGATGAGCAGGACAGAGCATAACAGAGGGCTCATCGGGTGGGAAACCCATCCTAACCCCGTAGTTTGGACCTCGAAGACCTCCAAGATGTCGCCCAGGTTCAAACTCCTTATGGTGGACATTTTGGTACTTCCTAAGACCAGTTAGGTGTTCTTTTACAAATATATAGCCTCTTTGAACGAAGGGATCCACAACCATCAGCCGACTTCTACAAGGACAATGGCCATTCGAAGCTAAATCAGGATCAAGCATAACGTTTTGAGAGGAAGACGACGCTTCAGAAAGACTCCGCTTTATATAGGGAGAGTGTGGTGCAAACTCCAGGCTATGTGGCCGTCGGTCAAAGACTCCCAAATGTCGGTCAAAGACTCCCAAATTAATGGGATGAACTTAGGGCTCAGCATAATGAATCTCACTTAATAGGTTCATTTTACTAAGTCCTAGGCCACTAACTTCTCGAATTCCCCAAAATAATAACAATAATTAAAGAAAGGAACAATTGACCCATCCACAAAGAAGAGCAGATATTAAATGCTCTTAAAGACTTCAACAAAAAGATTAGCTTCCTCGATCCAGAAGTGTAGACACCTAACTGTGTCCTTTCTTCGACTAGAGAGCACAGATAGCCGATTTCTACATACGATGCCCTCGCCTTAAAAGTACAGAGCCTCCGCTTCAACCCAGAAGCTTGGCCTATTCAACGGCCCCCTTCAAATGAGACTTTGGTGACACCATTGCCTGAAGCAAAGCCTACTCGTCGCCCCAAAAGCACGAAAGATACAAAATATGGCCTGCTCGTTGCCCAAAAACACAGAGGCTCTGTTGTCTTCAAAACACAGCCTAGTCATCGCCCAAAAGCACAGAGGCTCCGTTGTCTTTGAAACACAAGTCTACTCGTCGCCCAAAAGCATAGAGGCTCCGTCGTCTTCGAAACACAGTTTACTCATCACCCAAAAGCACAGAGGATCCATCGTCTTCAGAAGAACGGTCTACTCGTCGCCTAGAAGCGCAGCAGCACTGAAGCTTCGCCAGAAGCGTAGACAGTATGGTCCCACCTAATCAATTTGTTTAAACCATGGCTTTTATAGATAAGACAGAGGTTGATTCTGTTGATAAGAGCAATATCTTATCAGGTGGTTTAAAATCACGAATAAGGATAAAGTTTGTTCTTATGGATGAAGGTCATATCCAATCGGTTTGTTTAAACCAATGGCCTCCTAAAATAAGACAAAATCCAACTCTATGATGGAATCCAAGATCTACTCGGCTTCATCTAAATAGAAGACTTCGAGCAATAGACACGCACCACATGTCTTTTTCTTCGGTTATATTGATAACTACCCGAGATCTCGATAGAGGGGAATCTCAATATCCGTAATGTGGCAGCTCTGCAGTAGCCCTCACCGTGCAATGACAACAGATTCTTTCATATCATAAATCCTAATGCACATCGCATATGTGCCCCTTCCCTATAAATAGAAGGATTTTTCCTTCAATAGAGAGGCTTCAAAATCTTCAACTTTGGCAACCTCTAGATTAGTAACCTTAGAGTTTCAATCACTAGCACCAGAAAGCCAAAGCAAGTTTAACTCGTCGTCAGATCATCAACGGAGTAAAGGAGCCACTGCAGTGCTCGATCTCCACCGTCACACTTTTTTAATTTTGTACTTAGAACTCCTGTTTAGGAATTGATTGCACTCTTTTTACATTTAAAATATAAAAAGTTCATATAACCTTTGTCATGACAAATAGTCCTATCCACTAGAAAGTGTGCTAACCCCCAACTCCCCAGGTGAGGAGCGCGCTGCGGGAGCTCGAGACTAGACTGAAGCTAAAGAACGGGAGGCGGCTCGAAGCTCTCCTATTTTGAAGTATTTTGAAGTCCAATTCAGATTGAAGGCCTTTGTTCAAATGTATAAAGGGGCATGAATGTATGGAACAACAAAGATTATTTTATGGTAGCTTATCGAGAGTTTTTCTTTTGTGTTTTCAAAGATGTAGCCGCAATGGCATATGAAATGTAAAAATGACCTTGCACATACTTTGCAAGTTGTATGAATGAAAAGCTAATTTTCTTCCTATTCTGCATCTTCAACTCTCTGCACTGTTTAATTTTAACTTGTTGTCTCAAAAGAATTTTCAAGTGCATGTCCTTGCCTTGTACAAGTCCAATAAAGACTTGTAGGGCATCACGCCCCGGCTTTATGGATCGATGTATCTCGAGTCAAGATGAGGACGATCGATTTGGCGAGTCGGGGCGTGACATCACAATCAAGGGTATATTATATCTCATACACCAAGAAATAAAAGAAATAATATTTCAAATGTATTACTGAATCAAGTAAGAAATGTTAATGAACAAATAGTTGGATGAAGACAAATCCACTACCAAGCAACTAATCAAAGTAAAATAAAAATAATAGCAACTGAGGAGATCTATCAATAAAGAGATCAAATACATCTAACTCATACATCTGGATGCAATTTAGAAGACATCTCGGTGTATGAGCAGGTAAAGACCGACTCCCCTATGACCAACTCATAACAGACAATCACACGGACGTCTATGTACTATCAGCCGATATAACTCGAGGCTAGCGGCCCTCGTGATCCATCAGTCCACATAGCTCGAGGCAAGCGAACCTCGCGACACGACTACCATAGTGCATAGTTACTATAGTTTTTGGATTGGATAGCCCATACATCTAACTGTCTTCTCCCTCTACTGACCATGTTGTATCCATGTCTCGTCTAGTTTGTAACTGTATGAGTCTCTAACACACTAGTCACATGTCTTATATGTATCGATGGTAAATCAAATACGCAAAATCATGCCCTATATGAGACTCCCAATTTGTGGGGGACATGCCTCATAGCCAAAAGAGATATAATGACATCCCATAATCATAATATAGTCCGCTAAAACTAGGCCAACATGCATAAAATAAATCAAAGCAACATAAAACGACTAACACAGTCGCTTGCACCCAAGTATGACTTGGATGCATAGTTTATAAAAAATACAATTAAAAACAAATATGAAATAAAATAATAACATGCTGAAAATAAATAAATAAAGCAGTAAATATAGAAATGTATAATTACATGACTGTGGTGTGACGATTTGACGATGTCCAACAGATAAACTTGCCAAGTTAGAAGAAACGACGAAAGTAAAACTTTCGCAAACATCTTCGGATGCTGAAATAGACATTATGATAGAAGAGAAATAGCTAAGATAGGCTACCTATAAGTCCAATTCTGAATATAGGGGCAAAACGATAATTTTTGGTCAAACCGATATCAGCCGAACCGCTTTGTACTGAAAAATATGCCAAAATTAATGCTCTCTAAAGTTAACAAACTATATGTCTACAAGTCTATTTTTTCGATACGAACTCAAGGATATGTCCAATTTTAAATTTTGGTGAGTCATGCACAAAATTGTATATTGAATCGGATCGTAGGACATGCGAAACAACGATCCGGTCAACTATTTCAGATCGGACCAACTTAGCTCACAGAACTAGCATCACACTGAGAATCCAATGGCATAAGTTTTGTCATGATATGACGAACATGCACAAAGTACTTGAATGATTTACAAAATCACCGATATAGTGGTTTTTAACGGATATGTGTCGAATTCATCGTGCACACACAACCAATTCGAATTCTGTCAAAGCCCACATGTGCACAAAGTCCATATGAAGATTTTAATGCAACTCATTCGCGACCAAGTCGTCCGATTTGTCGGGACGAACCCCATATCAAATTTTTTATTACTTTGAAAACATTTTTCGTGAATTTTGGAACTGAATTATAATAGAAAATAATAAACAAAAATTAAAGCTAAAAATAGGGTTTTTAATCTCATATATGTTGTCTAAAAGTCTGTTCAAATAAATTTTCAAATTCCTTAATGTACGGCTCGAAAATCAACTTCCAAACCACTATATGCAATAGTTTTTGTGTCCAAGATTCAGTGATTTTCTTGATTTTGGAACTCGGTTTTCTTTGCGCTACGAAGTAACAAATTCCACTTTATGGGTTTGTAGACGGGTAGGTTGTCTACACTAAATAATTACGGGTTGCAAAATCATTGATAGATGAGGAATAAATGCGAGTGGAAAGTGGGTATTCGGAGTGCTACTATTGTTACTGTTGTTGCATTTTTTTGGCACTTAGATGGGGTTCGCTCGACCGGTGGTAGACCAGGCAGCACGCGGGGATCAGGAGTGGTCGCAGGATCATCGGGACGATCTGGGGGTTAGGATTCAAAGAAGATTGGAAAATTTTGGTTTTTTCTGGAAGAAATCCCGAATGGTTTTTATAGTAACTCCTAGTTTGGTTTAATTTAAATCAAATTCTAGATTTAAAAGAGATTAGGATAGAAGGATTAAACCTTTGAAAGATTTGTTTAAATCTTTATTATTCTTTTTCTTTTTCCTTCCTTTCCTCTTCCGTGAACAGGGCCGGGTTGGGTTATTAATGTTCCGAAAGGAACAGTAAGCTGTGTGTTTTGTTTTGTTTTAATATATAATACTTTATATATATATATATATATATATATATATATATATATATATATATATATATATATTATATATTGTAGTGTTTTGTTTTGTTTTATATATATATATATATATATATATATATATATATATATATATATATATATATATATATATATATATATATATATACTTATATATATATATATATATATATATATATATATATATATATATATATATATATGGTTGAGTATATATAATATATATATATTATATTAGATATAATATATATAATATATATATAATATTATATATATATATATATATATATATATATCTATATAACCATATATATATATATTTTTTTTTATTTGAGTATATATATATAACCATATATTTTATATACATATATAACCATATATATATATATATATATATATATATATATATATATATATATATATATATATAATATATATATATATATAGTTTTATTTATTATATAATATATATTATATATATATATATATATATATATATATATATATATATGGCTATATATGTATAAAATATATGGATATTATATACTCAAATAAAGAAAAAAAAATATATATATATATATGGTTATATATATATATATATATATATATATATATATAAATATATATTTGAGTATATATATATATATATATATATATATATATATATATATATAATATATATACATTATATATATATATATATAAAACAAACACCTCATTTATTCAAAATCCAGATGTAAATCAAAATTATAAAGTAGGCATCTCCACATAAAAGCATCAAGTCATTGCCTTCTTCACTTGACATCTGAATTCGGCAATTAGCTGCACCGAGGCGAAGGAGTAAGCTTCGTACCGCCATTTGTTACGATTTTTTCTATAGCACCCAACATATAGCGCCTACCACGATCTGCTTGACATGCTTCTGTTTTTTTGCCACCAACTTTGTAACCTCTACAGCATATCGGCCCTATTGGACCGAACTCCAACCACCACTTGAAAATATTGCCACACTGAAGAGGCTAAATCTCCCTTCCCGAAGATAGAGCACAGTCTTGCTAGCTGGATTAAAGCAACAGTGACATGCCGAAGCCATCGAAAAAACCCAGTTTTTGAATATTATCTCTGTCGGCAGCTTATTGAAAATGATCCTCCACAACAATATGAACCATTAGATGGCATACATTTGTTCTAAATATTCTTAAAGTATACCTGTTGAGGGAATTGGACACGGATTTGATTCCATGCTGAGCCGATAGAGAATTTCCTTGAAGGATGAGGAATCCAAGTGAAGTTGCCTTGGTCATCTTCCAGAATGAATGCTTCCCCTAGCTGTCTTCCTCTAATGAGATGCTTCCAGACGTGGGACGCTGCCGAAGTAAGCTCCACATGTGGAGGTTGGGAGAAGGCACAGTACTTAGCCTTCATAAACTCGGCCCATAATGAGTTCATCGATCTGAGCTTCCACCATAGCTTGACCGTCATAGCATCCATGATGTCCCCCAATCGTCTGTTACCAAGGCCTCCTTCAGAGATAGGCCGAGCCACACGCTCCCACCGGAGCCATGATCTCTTAGGCATTCCATCTTTGGATCCCCACAGAAAGCTATCGAACATACTTTCAATGCGGTTAAAGACAGTATTAGGGGGATCACAAGCCGATAAGCAATGAACCGGCATAGAGGATAGAATAACTTGATGAGAACTAGGCGGTCACCATAAGAGAGGATTTTGTTGTTCCAACCTGATATACGAGCTAGAATTTTGCTAATCAATTCGTCATACATAACAGCATTCCTTCTTCCAGCCATGATAGGACATCCCAGGTAGACAAGAGAGCCATGTTGCAGCTGGAAACCTCTAAGGTCCTTAATCTTTGCAGCTCTTTGGGATAATACCTTCTCCGATAGCATTATTGCAGATTTAGAGGCGTTAACCGTTGTCCCGAATTAGATTCATATCTTCCAATGACCTGCATAAGCTGAGTACTGGTCGTTTGTCTGGCCCAAGCCAAGAAAATAAGCACGTCATCCACATAGGCAAGATGGGATACTCTAGGGCAGCCTCTTGGCGAGTGATAACCAGAGAATCCTTGAGAAGTATTCAGTTTAATAAGGCTCCTACTCAATGCTTCAGCTGCAATAATAAAGAGCGCAGGCGATATCGGATCTCCCTGGCGAATACCACATTGGCCATGAAAGAAGCCCGAAGATCTCCCATTGATAAGAGTAGAAAACCAGATATTATCAACCAAGTACAGAATCATAGTACGCCATTCATCACAGAATCCAAATTGCTTTATTACCCGAAGGAGAAATGCCCAGCTGACACGATCATAAGCTTTGCTGATGTCAAGCTTAACCGCAAGATTTCCTTCCCAATTTATGATCCAGTACCGAGATCATCTCTTGCGCCATAATAAATTATCCACGATTTCCCGCCCTTTGACAAAGCCACTTTGTTCTTGAGAAATAATGCGAGGAAGAATATCAACCAACCTCCTAGCCAACAATTTTGATATAATTTTGTTAACAAAGTTGCACAAACTTATCGGGCGATAATCGTTAAGGGCTTTGGGATGCTTGTGTTGGGAATCGGAAGCAAGAAAGTACTTGTGATGGACTTTGGTAGAGCAAATCCATCAATAAACTATATGGTTGAGTGTGTATATATATATATTATATATATATATATATATATATATATATATAATAATATATATTATTTTATATATATAAATATATATATATATATATATATATATATATATATATATATATATTTTTATATATATAATATATATATATATATATATAATATATTAATATATATATATATATATATAATATATTATTATATATATTATATTATATTTATATATATATATACACACTAACCAATATATATACACACTCAACCAAAATTCCTAGAAAGTTTCAAGAAGGTATTTTAAAATTGAACATTCTAATATTTATAAAAACATATATTTAATTTATAAAACAAAAGGTTTCATTTAAACATACTATTAATACATAATTTATTAAATAAATAGAATCATATAGTAAAATGTCTAATCAATTTATAAAAAATATAATTTAAATTATACTATTTTCAGAAAATTGAAATAATTCCATTAAATTTAGTAGGGTTTACATGGGGAAACTTCTAGGAATTTCCCACTAACTAATCACATGGCTTTGGCTAACTAATCACCACTATTAGTTAAAGCTTAGTCTTAACTAATAGTTAGTAATGATTAAAAATTAAAACAAAAATCTTTTCTTTATCCTTTTTTTTGTTGAAAAAGCATTTAGAATAAATTAAAGAAAATTCATAATTCATTATTTATAATTAGGAAGAATTTAGGAAATTTTTATAAATTAAAAAAATATAGAATATCGATTATATGGAGTTACAAATCTACTATCTTTAGAGAAATTTTGTCCTCCAAATTTGGATAGATTCAAAGTTAGAAACTTTGTACAATATCACTAAAAAAGATTGAGAAAAACTGCTCTCTTATCTTATCTCGTCCTCATGTTCCCAGGTCAACTTGCCTAGAGAATGATGATTCCAAGATATACGGACTAGATGAATAATCTGGTTGCTCAGCTCCTTCTATTGGCGATCGATGATCCCTACTGGCTTCTCATGGTAGGTGAGGCTTGGTCCCACATTGACCTCTGAATGGTCTATCATATGACTCAGGTAAGGGACGTAACACCTCAGCTGCGACACATATATATGTGTAGTCCCTCTAATATAGGCTGTAGGCAAGCTGTCACGCCCCAATTCTGAAGAATCGATAGTCGTCCTCCAGGAATGATACCGTACAAACTAAGTTGCGATCGCACAAGGCATAGTCATAAGGTTATCCGAAACACAATATCAAATAGAGTACGCAGAGAAATTGAAAAACACATTTCAAATGAAAGAAACTTTGTTTTCATTGATAATAAAACAACTTTTACATGACTCCATTACAATCATTGCCGCACGGGTTACAATATGACTCGATTACAAAATGAACACTAATGAGATAGTCATTCCATACATTACATCCCTATTTACAACAAAATATTTCCAAAGACCTAGAATCGTGGGGAGTCGAGACATCATTTCTTCTGGACTGAGTATGGAGTCTTCAAAAGAATCAAACAAGTCTTCAACACACGGACGAGGCTTCAAATGTATTTGCGTCGCCTAGAGCTTAAGTGGCACGCCCTTCTTGGTTCGGGATACCTGTGGAGAGCGAGGATCAATACATTATACTTTGTACTGGTGTATGGCAAATTAAGTTCTATGCTCTCATTTGGTTGAAGAGTTTATATGTCTTAGTTTGTGAATATTTCTAACTATCCTAATGAATTTTAGACAAGCATATGACAGGCATAATGTAAATTATGCTAGAACTTATCCACGACAGAGCATGCCGTGCAATGTGCGACTTACTATGTTCTTTCCTGTCAACTGTTATCGCTAGTATAGCGTGTGCATGTGTTGGTCACTGTCACAACCCATCTTGGACTTATAGCTTTGTTAGTCGGGGCCCTTTCAACGTAAGTAGTGATCCCCGCTGAAAGTCCCTGCCTAACCCGTGCTATTATCCAGCATAGCTATACCGTGTTTCCATATAGGCCGAAACGGTCCCGTGGCCCTGGGATACCGCTCGAGGAAAGGTTTACCTTGTTGACAAGTTGTCCATGACCGTGTTAGAACAATTTAGTTACATAAAGCATGGTCTATATTTTGGCAAACTTGATCATTTCATCATGTCCCGCCTTATCGTAGCATCAATTTGTTAATGAGTCAATCCTTTGTTCAACACAGTTTTATAAGACAAGTAGACGTGTTCGTGCCCTTACGTCTATCATTTTATTCACGATAATATTATCGATTGAACTAAGAAGGGGGTCAAAAAGAGAAAGGCAGCCACTCACCTTGATTTTTACTCAAGACGTGAGATTTGTTGGTCGTGCTAGTCGTCGCCTATGCGATTACCTAAAATTGCACAAGCAACTGATTAGAACACTGTATTATTCAAGGAGTTTGATATGTAAAGGTGAGTTCAAAAATGCAAGACATAAAAACCATCGAAAACATTCACGAAAATGCATTCAGAAAACCAAAGCCAAAGAAGCAAGTGTGGCATGAAAAGCAGAACAATGGGAGGTCTCTCTCGACTCAGCCGCAGAGTCTAATCTCGAGGCACAACCTGCTGAATATGGGACTTGATTCCGAAGAAACCTTTCCATAACGAAAATGAATCTTAATTTAATCGTTCTCGTTCAACCGTTTCAATAGATCCCGATCTATCGGTTCTGACTGAATCGGTAGCGACAGTGTTCCTTTCTCGCACATCCCATAGACAAAAACGGGGTACGGTATAGGGATAAGGTACTACACCATAATCAACTAAAAAAAATTTGTTCTCAAAACTGAAGAATAGAACCTACCTCGAAGAGAACAATGAAAAAAAATTCCTTCATCTCCAATTCACGCTCCTAGGTCAATTCCTCGACCGAATGGTTTCTCTAAAGAACGCGGACGAGAGGGATAGCATGATTTTGAAGCAATTTTTCCTTATGCTCCAAGATTTGTACAGGCTCTTCTACATATGACAAGTCTGCCTACAGATTCAACTGACCAAAATCTACCACACAGCTCGGATCGTACACATACTTCTACAACTGAGAGACGTGGAAGACATTGTGCACATTCGACAGTGTCGACGGCAATACGATCTGGTCAGCTACTAGGGCGACTCGCTTTAATATCTCGAAAGGACCGACAAATCTTGGACTCAACTTTCCTTTATCTCTAAATCTCGTGACTCCATGCATAGGTGTGACTTTCAGAAACGCATGATTGCCCTCCAGGAATTCAAGGGGTCATCGGTAGGTGTCAGTGTAGCTCTTCTACCTACTCAGTATAATCTTCAGTCCTTCCTAAATGAGCTTGTCCTTCTCTACGGTCTGTTCTACCAGCTCCGGGCCAAAAATCTACCGTTCCTCGACTTTATCCCAACAAATGGGTGATCTACACTTCTGGCAGTACAAGGCTTCGTATGACGCCATTTGGATGCTGGACTGACAGCTATTGTTATATACAAATTCGGACAATGGTAGATGAACGTCCCAGCTTGACTTCAAGTCGACTGCACAGAGGCGTAACATGTCTTCGAGAATCTAGTTCACCTGTTCTGTTTGGCCATCGGTCTGAGGATGGTAAGCTGAGCTAAACTTCAATTTGGTTCCCTTTGCTGACTGAAGACTACACCAGAAGTGTGACACGAACCGTCCATCCTGATCTAAGACGATGGATACCTGTATCCCATACAGCCGAACTATTTTATCAAGATAGATCTGAGCAAGACGATCGACGCTCTAAGTGACTTTAATGGCAATGAAGTGCGCTGACTTAGTTAATCGATCGACGATAACCCAGATGACATCGTTCCCCCGTGGCATCTTCGGCAGGCCAACAACAAAGTCCATAGTGATGTGATCCTATTTCCATTTAGAATGGCAAGGTTCTGCATCTCCCCGCCCGGTCTCTGATGCTCAGCTTTCACCTACTGACAGGCCATGCATTGCGACACGAAGAGCGCCACATCTCTCTTCACTTTGTGCCACCAGAAGGTCGTGCTGAGGGCCTTGTACATCTTAGTGCTGCCAGGTTGCAAGGTATATTTTGCATAATATGCCTCCGTCAATATCTCCTTCTAAGTTTGAAGTCGTCCAGAACGCATAGTCGGCCTTTCAATCGTAGCATGTCGGTGTCATCTTCCGCAAAGTCGGTCAGCTTCCCTGTTGAATCAGCTCTCGCATCTTCTTCAGGTACGGATCATCCTTCTGAGAGGTCTTGATCTTTTCTCGCAAGCTCGGCTCTAACTGTAATTGTGCTAACTGCACATCTCTGAATCTAACTTAAAGGTCGATGCGCATCTCTTCAAGGTCCCATAGTAGTCTGTTATTGATGTACAATAAGGCAAGATATTTATGACTCAGAGCGTCTGTCATAATATTTTCCTTGCGGTGTATAGTCGATCGTCAAGTCGTAGTCTTTGATTAGTTCTAGCCAACGTCTTTGTCGTAAGTTCAGCTCCTTTTGAGTGAAGCGATACTTGAGGCTCTTGTGATTGGTATGGATCGTGCATGCCATGCCATAAAGATAGTGATGCCATAATTTTAACGTGAGTACAATAGCCGCTAACTCTAAGTCATGCGTAGGATAGTTCTTTTCGTGTAGCTTCAATTGTCTCGAGGAGCAGGAGATCACCTTATCTTACTGCATGAGTACTCATCGTAAGCCCTGGCCTGAAGCATTGCTAAATATTTGAAAACCCTCTACCCCATCCAAAAGTATGAGTATAGGAGCCGAAATGAGCTACTGCTTCAACTCATAAAAGGAAGCTTCATATCGTCCGACCACTCATACACGACTCCCTTTTGAGTGAGGCGAGTCAATGGCGATACAATCTTCGTAAAATCTTTCATGAAGCATTTGTAGTATCCCGCCAAACCAAGAAAACTTCGAATCTCACTAGCCGACGTAGGCCGCCTCCAATCAGCAACGACTTTAACTTTCTTCGGGTCGACTACAATACCTTCACAAGAAATGATTTATCCAAGAAAGGATACGCTGCTCAGCCAAAATTCATATTTTCTCCTCTTCGAAACAACTGATTATCTAGGAGGGTCTGGAGTACGGTCCAAAAGATGTTCTGCGTGTTGTGCTCGATCCTTCGAGTAGAAGAGGATATCGTCTATAGAGACAAACACGAACTTGTCGAGGAATAAACGAAATACCAGATTTATTATATCCATAAAGGCGGCATGAGCATTTGTCAGGCCGAATGGCATTACCAAGAACTCATAGTGGCCATAACGAGTGCAGAAGGCTGACTTTGGCACGTCGTCTGACTTGATCTTGAGTTGATAATAGCCTGAGCGGAGGTCGATCTTCAAAAATACTGTGGCACCCTGTAATTGATCGAATTGATCATCTATGCAGGGCAATAATACTTGTTCCGGATGGTGTCTTTGTTCAGCTCGCGATAGTCGATGCATAGGCATATTGACCCATCCATTTTCTTCACAAATAATATGGGTGCTCCCTATGGCGAGATGCTAAGACGAATGAATCTCATGTCAATCAACTCTTGTAATTGGACCTTGAGCTCTTTTAGTTCTGCAGGTTCTATTCTGTACGGGGCCTTAAAAATCGGTCGGATATCAGGGAATATGTCAATGCTGAACTCAATTTCTCGGTCGGATGGCATTCCTGGTAGCTCGTCCGAGAATATGTCAAGGAATTCTGCTACAACGTCGGTCTGACCCACGTTTGTACCATTTCAGGTGTCTCGAACGAATGCCAAGTAGCCATCGCATCCTAAATACAGCATCCTCCGAGCAAAAATTGTCAAAATCACCATACAGGTTGACGATACTTTACCACATTAGTAGCAGAATTTGGGCACTCCAGGTATGCGGAAGGTGACCTTCTTTCCTGTGCAGTCAATGTTGGAATTGCAAGGGCCGAACTAATCCATTCCCAAAATGATATCATAGTCCTTAATGTCTAGAATTATCGCATCGAGATAGACCTTTTCCCCTCCTATACAGATGATTCCGTCCTTGCAGGCTAAGTTTGTGGGTTGTGACGTGCCCGACGATATGTGAACGCTAAAATCAAGGCCTAACGATGTCATAGGAATTTTTGCTCGACAGTAAAGTTTACCGATATAAAACTATGTGTGGCACATGAATCAAACAGTATACAGGTTTATTATTGTAAAGTAGTATACATGTCATGACTGTATCTATGGCAGATGTCTCATCTCAAGTCATAGCGTAGAGCATCCCTGGGCATTAGGTCAGCAATCTTAGCCATTGGGTTGCACGGCTTGAGGAGGTCAGAACACCGGTCCTCGGTTTTCTTGATAGTTTGTTGTGGTAGGGTATTACGATTCGGTCTTCTGGTCATGCAGTCTCATGATTGGTGACCCTTTTTTCTGTAAAAGAAGAATCCCCTTCGGGGACAAAGCAGTTTTTAGCATCGTGTCCGAGGTGGTTGCACCTGGTGCAACGAGGCAATGTATTCTGTCCCTGATAGGCGCTTTGACACATGATTATTGCCTCCCATATAGCTAGGATGTTTGTGGTTGGATTGGTGCACAACGTCGATAGCAAGGGAGGGTACTGGCTCTCAAGGCGGAGAGCATGATTTAGAGCATCGCCCATGGTCTTATACTCCAAAATTGCCACATGAGCAGTAATAGAGGGCCCTAGACCCACTTTGGACCATCCAATACGACACTCCTTTGTATGAAGAAACACACCAGCAAATTTGGACAATTTGTTGAACTCTGTGGCATACTGTTGTACTGTCTGGTTTTTTAGCTTCAACTACAAGAATTTATTTTCCTTCTCTTGACGAACGACTAAGGTAAGGTACTCGACTTCAAAGGCTTTACGGAACATGGCCTAAGAGATCGGTGCTGAGTTGTTGTCGCGTTGGATCACTCATTTGTGGACGGCCTACCGTTCGTGCACGTTCAAACGTAGTTGAAGTTGTGTGCAGGCGACTTGCTTGGATTCTTCAATGCCGAGGAGCTTGAAGTAATCTTCCAGCTCTTCCAACCAGTCGATTGCCACAAAAGGGCCTTCGGTGCCGCTGAAGGAGGTATAGCATGCTTTTTGAATTATGACACTTCAAACTTGTAACTTCTCAGTGTCGCAGGTTGACGCTTGGGCTCCTCTCGATCGACTTCGATTGACCAGTCGGCTCGGTAACAGTAGGCACAGTTGTTGAGTTTCCATTGGCCACAATTTGGACGTTCTGTTGCAGAGTATCAAGCTGTTTTTGCTGCATCTTGGTTTGCGCATCGAAGCGAGCTTCAAATTAGACCAGTCATGCCTCGTCTACTAATATCCGTTCTTGGACTATTTTTGTTGCGCCTCCATTATGTATAGCATCCTCTCGATGTAATTGTTAGAAGGCCCGGCCTGCGAGCTGCTCAAACTGCTCGAAGCACTTTATTCTTGCTTCGGCCGCAGTTTCTGCCATAGATTCCTTTACTTCTACAATACGAAGACACACACATCAGTCTCAAAATATTACGAACTCATTGTATGGAAAACTTATCTCATCGATACGAGGTCAAAGGTTTGAGACTCTAGATGGAAGGCCAAAGGATGTAAAGCCATGCTCTGATAACATTATGTCACGCCTTGATTTCGAAGAATCGATAGTCGTCTCCCGGGTGTGATACCATGCGAACCTAAGTTGCGATCGCACAAGGGATAGTCATAAGGTTATCCGAAATACAACATCAAATAGAGTACGCAGAGAAATTGAACAACACATTTGAAATGGAAGAAACTTTTATTTTCTTTGATAATAAAACATCATTTACAGGACTCTATACAATTATTGCCACATGGGTTACAACATGACTCGATTACAAAATGAATGCTGATGAGATAGTCGTTCCATATATAATATCCCCATTTACAACAAAATATTTCCAAAGACATGGAATCGTGGGGAGTCGAGACATCTTTCTTCTGGACTATGTATGGAGTCTTCAAAAGGATTAAACAAGCCTTCAACACACAACGTGGCTTCAAATGTACTTGCATTACCTTGAGCTTAAGTGGCACGCCCTTCTTGGTTCGGGATACCTATGGAGAGCGAGGATCAGTGCATTATACTTTGTACTGGTGCAGGGCAAATTAAGTTCCATGCTCTCATTTGGTTGAAGAGTTTATATGATTAGTTTGTGAATCTTTCTAACCATCCTAATGAATTTTAGACAAGCATATGACAAGCATAATATAATTATGCTAGAATTTACCACTGCAGAGAGTGTCGTGCAATATACGATTACCATGTTCTTCTCTGTCAATTGTTATCGCTAGCATAGCGTGTGTAATTTATGTGCGATTGGTCACTGACACCATAAGTCATCATGGACTTATAGCTTTGTTTGTCGAGTCCCTTTCAACGCAAGTAGCGAGCCCCACTAAAAGTCACCGCCTAACTCGTGCTATTATCTAGCACAGCTATACCATGTTTTCTCCTAGGTCGAAATGTCACGTGGCCCGGGAATGCCGCTCGAGGAAACTTTTACCTTGTCGACAAGTTGTCTATGAACAATTTAGTTCCTAAAGCATGGTCTACATTTTTGAGAAGTTAATCATTTCATCGTGTCCCGTGTTCAGTCAATTTTTGTTCAATGTAGTTTTATAAGACAAGTAGACATGTCTTTGCCCTTGCATTTGTCATTTTGTTTGCAATAATGTTATCGATGAACAAAGAAGGGGGTCGAGAAGAGAATGGTCAGCCACTCACCTTAATTCTTGCTCGAGGCGACAGACTTGTTGGTCGCGCTAGTCGTCGCCTACACGATTACCTGAAATCGTACAAGCAACTGATTAGAACATTATATTATTCAAGGAGTTCGATATATAAATGCGAGTTCAAAAACGCAAGCCATGAAAACCATCAAAAACATTCACGAAAATGCATTCAGAAAACCAAAGCCAAAGAAGCAAGTACGACATGAAAAGTAGAGCAACGAGAGGTCTCTCTCGACTCAGTCGCAGATTCTATTCTCGAGGTGCAACCCACTGAACATGGGACTTGATTCTAAAGAAGCCTTTCCATAACGAGAAAAGGATCTTAATTCAATCGTTCTCGTTCGACCGTTTCAATCGATCCCGATCTATCGGTTCTGACTGAATCGGTAGCAACAATATTCCTTTCTTGCACACCCCGTGGACAGAAATGGGACACAATATAGGGACGAGGCACTACACAAGCCAGAATGCTACTGTGTCGATTCGCTCCATGACTTCGAATGGTCCAATGAATCTGGGTCTAATATTTTTGGCTCTACCAAACCGTATCATGCCACGTCTCAAGGATATCCTCAAGAACACAAATTCTCCAACCTAAACAAAAGACAACATCTATTACGACTCGAACCAAAACAATCCTAAACCTCAAATTGGAATGATTTTACCTCAAATCTAGTAGTCTCCATTGACTATCAGCCTAATGCTTCTACCTATCTTGTGCTATACGAAGCTTTTCCTGATCAACTTCACTTTCTCAACTACATCAACTACCATTTCTGGTCCCAATAATGGTCTTTCTCCAACATCGTCCTAAGACATCGAGTATGACACCTTCTACCATATAAAGCCGTAAACGATGATATTTTGATGCTGGTTTGATAGCTATTATTATATGATAATTCTATCAAGTGAATATCTTCTCATGATCCCCCAAAATCAATGACACAAGTCCTCAATACGTCTTCAAGTGTTTGAATTGTCCTTTGTCTGTCTATTAGTCTGTAGATGGTAAGCAGTGCTAAACTTCAACTGTGTTCCCAAACTATATTACAAGCTCTTCCAAAAGTGTGATGTAAATATGTTATCTCTGTCAAAAACTATGCTTAATAGGACTCCATGGATTCTAACTATATGCTTCATGTATAACTTTGTCAGCTTCTCAGTAGATAGCTAAAATTTGAAGGAAATAAAGTGTGTCGATTTAGTCAATCTATCGATAATTACCTATATTGCATCCTTTACATTCGGGGTTTAGGCAAATTCGAGACAAAAACCATGGTGATATGCTTCCATTTCTATTTGGTATTGGCAACGATTACAACAACCCACCTGGTCTTTGTCGCTCAGCCTTGACTTGCTAGTACACCAAGCATTTGGAAACAAATATAGCAACTTCTATTTTTATTTCATACCGTCAAACATGCTCTCTTAAATCTTTGTACATTTTTGTTGCTTTGTTGCTCTAGGGTGAATAGAGTATAAGGACCTATGAGCTTTTTGTATGATTTTTTCTTGAAGTTCTCAAGTAGGCACATATATTCTGCTTCCATATTTCAATGAGCCATCTTCATCTATAGAGAACTCTTCTAGCAGTCAGCTTGTATTTGTGCTCTGATACACCTCAAACTTTCACCTTTATTTGGCCTTTAATTTCTGGAATAATAACTTTGATCCCTAAACTTTCCAAGTCTTATAGCAAATGTTGGTCCCTTGTTAAGAACATAGCCATTGGGTAACGACTAAGTGTATCTACTACTATATTGGCTTTCTCTGAATGATATTGAAATAAATATCAAATTCTTTCATCAATTCTAGCCATCTTCGTTGTCTCATATTCAACTCTTTTTGAGTAAAGACATACTTCAAACTCTTGTGATTTGTAAATATTTCTAATATTTTACCGTAAAGATAATGCTTCCACAACTTCAAATCAAAGATTACTGCTGCCAATTGTAAGTAATGGACAGGATAATTCTTCTCATGAGACCTTAATTGTCTAAAAGCATAAGCAATGACTTTCTTATTCTGCTCTAATACACATCCTAATCTTTTTCCTGAAGCATCACTATAGATAGCAAAACCTCATATTCCAGATGGCAGCGTTAAAATTGGAGTTGATGCCAATCTTTTCTTTAATTTATCAAAAGTAGCTTGGCATTCTTCAGTCCATATAAAATTTTCATTCTTTTGAGTCGACTTCGTCATAGGTTCACAAACCGAGAAAAATCTTTCACAAATTTTCTATAATATCCAACTAGACCCAAGAAGCTTCGAACTTCTGCAACCGAGTCTGGGGTAGGCTATGACTCAACTGCTGCTACCTTCATGGGTCTACTGTGATTCCATCACCAATTATAACATGCCCCAAGTATTCAACTTTATTTAGAAAAAAAATCATATTTGGATAATTTCCCATAAAGTCTCCTTAGCGTCTCCAATATAAGCCTCAAATGTTCTTCATGCTCCTCCAGGGTCTTAAATATATCAGAATGTTGTCAATGAAAACTACCACATGTTTATCTAGGTATTGGAGGAAAACTCTATTCATCAAGTTCATGAATAGAGTTGGAGCCTTCGTCAAACTACGTAGCATCGCTAAGAATTCATAGTGTTCGTAACGAGTTCTAAAAATAGTCTTGTGGATGTCTTCTTTCTTTACCTTTACATGATGATCCCGACCTTAAATCAATCTTCGAAAATACTCTAGCTCTACTAAGTTGATCAAATAAGCAACCAATTCTTATCAAAGATATTTGTTCTTAATTGTCAAAGCATTTAAAGCTCTATAATTAATGCACATAGATGTTCCATTCATCTTGGGACAAATAATAGGGAGCCCCCTAAAGTGAAACATTGGATCTAATAAAATTCTTGTCTTCTAGCTCCTTGATCTGCTTCTTCACTTCTTTTATATCATTCATGAATTCTACAAACATGTTGTGCTTCTGGTTCTGCTCCTGGTACTAGATCAATAGAGAATTCGATTTTAAGTTGTTACAAACATACCCTCCTTAAAAAAATTGTCCTCAAATTTTAAAATTGACATGGTCAGTAGGCAGATTAGATCAGATAAATAACAAGATTTTAGTTTGCTTAGGGGAGATGGAATTTTTGTATGAGTTGATTGATGTGAATGAGGACAGAGAAGAAAGATAGCTATAGAGATTTGGAATCATGCTATTGCTAAAGATTATCCATGATTCCTATGGGTATAAATCCAATAGAGGTGTTATAAGTGTCAAATACTTATGTTATCATCCAATTTCAAATATTTAACTTAACTTTAAATCGATCCTCTACTCAAATGCTAGTTAGCTTGACCTTGATTATTTCCTCGGACAATCCTTGACTCTATGTTCAGTTGATCCACAATAAAAGCATTGCTTCATTCTCTTCCTACAATTTTTTATTTATGTTCTGGCCTCTTACAACAGGCACAAGTAAGCTGATTTGGCTGCTGGTCCAGAGCTTGATCTTGAAAAGTCTTTTGTTGTCCATTGTGATGCTTTGTCGGTCCAGGATTACTTATGGAACAGGGGATTCCCAGGACCCTTACTTTGGTGTGCGTATTGATTGATAGAAAGTTAAACAATTTAATACGTGTTCTCACTACAAGAAAACATGGTTTCTGTGACAAGTAACGTTGTCACAGAAGTTATGAAACTCGTCACAACACATCTTCTGTGACGAGTACAGTGACGACTTACTTTTGTAGCCTATACCTCCGTAGCTAAAAGTATAAGTGACAACCAAAAGTCGTCGTCACAAAAAGTTATCTACTGTGACAAGAATATGTTGTCAGTGATAGTAAACTTTTCGTGACAACAAATGCGTCACTAAAAATATTATAAGTAACGCATGATATTCTCACAAATGGCATTTTATGGTAATTAAAAAAAATAAATATTTTTTTGACAAAAAAATAAAAATTATTTTCGTGACGACGTTTGATATCACAAAACAATTTTAGTAACACTTTTATTGTTGTCACAATAAACGTATATGTTTAGTGACAAGTACATGTCATCATTGTAAACACTTCCAGTAACATTTTTATTGTTGTCACTATATACTTATATTTAGTGAATGTAAATATTGTCATCGTAGTGTACACTTTATATGTTTTGTGGCAAATCAATATTGTCACGAGTATTTTTTTTGTCATTGTCATTATACATTGAAACACAAGAACACACAATACAATATAACAATTCTTGTAAAGGGAGTATGCATGATTGTATCATCTTCCAAGAACACCCCCATCGACTTTCCAATGTAAACCAGAACTAACATTCACAAATTTTAAAAGGCCTTTATATAGGCGACTAACTCTAAAGTAATTATAGACACAACAACAACATGAAATGTATTTATATGAATCCTCCAAAAGTAATTATATTGCTCCACAAAATTCAGTACATATAACATGAAGAGAAGTAATATTGAGTACTTAAAAAATAAAGAGTATCCAAACTGCTGGTACATAAAACCTAGAATAATCTATAAATATAAACTGATGGTCAATTGCATATGCAGTTCCTGTCTTGGTGATGATCAATCTTTAATGACCTGCATAAATGAATAAAAATGATTGTTTAGAATATTACGTAAGTATATATATATATTATGGAAGAAATCCAAGCTTCTAAACATCAAGTATAAGGAAACAGAGGGAGCTGCGCAACCCAATGGATTGGCAGTCACAATGTACTACGCTGACATTATCTTCAAAGTATGAGTAATCCATTTAATGCTTGACATTTACTTCTGACAACATCAAATAAAACATGATCACAAGGAAGACCGACATGCTGAAAACTAAAAGTAACTTTGTATTAGAAAGCTATCAAAGATTTATATGGCGGCAAGTTAGCTTTTACATGGACTGGATGTAATTTTAGTCTTGCTAATAGTAACTATTTCTTAAGAGACATGAGGATCCCATCAACTTTAAAGTAAACGTATGAAGCTAGATAAAACTTTGAACATTCTCAACCCTAATAATTTATAGAATGACCAATTAAAAACTATGTCCCTAGTGCCCCCCCATTTATAGAATGACCAATTAAAAACTATGTCCCTAGTGCCCCCCATTATGAGTGACAACAAAAATTATTTGTCACAGAAATATCCCTTTCAGTGACAAGTTTTACACTTGTCACAGATTACTTGTCACGGAAACCCGAATTTCTTGTAGTGTCTAACCCTTCATAGGCGAAACTAGGGTTCACAAATTATACATGTGGCAGGAAGAAGACAAGTAGTTCCTAGCAATCTCGAGCGGACCCCCAAGATCTTATGCACGTATTCCTTCTCGAGTTGGACTTCGTGTGGGCGACGATCACCCAACATTTTCTTCTTCTTGGCAGCCCTCTCTTTCTCTCCTTACGTGAATCACGAATTTAGAAAAGCTTCAGATTTCTGATCAGTAATTTGCGACCAGAGAATAAAGAATATATAGCTACGACAAGGTCCATGAGGAGAAATTAGGTTTAGGCCTCCTAACGGATCTGGATATCCCATGTTCAGCCCGAACACACAATCCAGGCCCATTAACAATAGCTCGGTCCACTAATGAGCTATTGTTGCACTACCTCCATAATCCTAAATTATGTTTGTGGGCTCCTTTTATTATATGCTCGTTCGGCTTCCCATGTTAAGATATCGAATGTCCGTCGATCAAATTAAGTTACTGACAACTATATTGATTCGACATATTTTATCCTTAAGTAGTACCGCTCAACTTTATTTGTCATGTCGGATATAATCCACCTGCAGGGTTTATATGACAATTCTTATGAGCTCCTTAAGGGGACATGTCACGACCCGCACCCAGTGTAGGGGCACGAAAGTGGGTATCTAGCCTACGCTACAAAATCGACGGTAGAACGCTGTTCAAGGTCGCTAACTAAACAACTCACGTAATATATATAATGTACCTGTCATAAATCTCAACTTCGAACGGCGAATAAGTATAAGATATGATATAACTCAATCACAGTCTAAGCACGATAGGATAACACAGAAGTCTATACTAAACTCAAAGCAACAACTTAAATAAACTTCTAAAATAATAATATCTCAAACAATCTCAAATACAACTCAAATCTCCACTTATTATAATACAAGTTCCAACTGAGAAAACTAAACCATAAAGCAATCTACTCCAAGCTCTACTGGTCCTCTAGGCTAGCTATGAATCTCTATGTTACCTATAATATTTTTAACAGGTCCAATCAGGACAGGAACAAGCACAATACATCTCATGTAGTTCATATCATGGCAGAAAATAAAGCATGCAAAAGAGTAAGATACATGAACTGTAAGAAGATGTACATGAAAACAAGAGAGATATTTGTAAACTGGAAATATACATGATAAGTAAGAACTGTAAGTGACTAGTGATTCAGAGCACAAGATGGTTATATAAACGACACGATGTTATACATGAGTAATCTACAGAGGTTATACCCGAGTAAACTACAAGAACGATCACATAACCACTTCTACTCTCCCGTCCCCAATCAATACACAAGGATCCAGTCAAGTTATGTTATTGTACATGAAGTTTAGTTTGTACACGAAGATCATGTGAGCAGATAAGAGTACACGATTTCAACAATTTATATACGAATAACACGAACACAAGGAGTACACGATGACCATAATAAAGTACACAATACGAAATACCGGATGTATCTGATGAGGGAATAACATCGCATGAAAGATCCATATAGTACTAATCCATGATAACAAGTGTCAACATCAAATAAAGTAATCTAGAACATGAATACAAGTCCTAACAAGTATGAAATGATCAAAGAATGTACTCGCCTATATCCTGAGCAGCTGATGTATATCGGTGTCCGAACTGGAGTCACAGAGTCTTATTTAATGAGATACAGGTTACAATGTGTTCTATAAAGAATAATTGAATTAAACAATAAATTCTACATGTACTAGGCCTCTCTAGGTCAAAAGTTAACCCTTGGTCAAACATCTAGTCAACTTAGTAAACTTGGACTAGGTTTAGCCAACAACAAATCTAACCAACTCCTATATTTATATACCATATTATACTAAGCTAGCTAGTATATAGGACAAGGCCTATATAGATACCTATAACCCAAAAATATATATTCCTATCTATATAACCCTTCCACAATCTAACATCACCTATTCAAACTCAAACAGTTAGACACTAACCACCAACACTAGGATACCATATCAATCTTGGTCACATTGGCATCCCAATACCAATATCTTGGTTGAATTCAATACCTTAACTTGGGTAAACCTATACCTTACCTTGGTATCTTGATATCATACCTTGGTCATAAAGTAAACTAATCATTTACCTTGAAGGTAAAGGTAATTCATATTTAACTTAAGATACTAACTTGGTTTCATGAGATACCAAGATACCCCTCAATTATCTAATTAACTATCTAATGTACTTATATAATATCTTAACTAATACTAATATATAAACTATAGAGACTAACTTGCTAACATACCAATATCTAGAACTAACATAACCTACTAACATATCAATATCTAACATACTAGATATCTAACATCAAACTTCTAACAACCTATCAAATATCTAACAAAATACTAACCTTTACTATCTACTAACACTCATAGTAACAAATATAACTTACACTAACATATTACAAACTCTAATATATCTAACCTTCTACTAACCAACATCTAATAAACATACTAACATATATAACTTACACTAACATATAACAACTCTAACATATCTAACCCTCTACTAACCAACATATAACAAATATACTTACATATTTACCTAACAATATATTAATTATAATATATATATTATATATATATATATATATACTACATCATACATATACTCGACAACCTGTGATACCTACATTCACTTAATATCTATACAACATAGGCTCATAGGTTACACAAAATACCTATATCGTATAGTCACTCTTCTACTTAAAATCGATACTGTACTAATTGGGCCTTCACTAAATTCTAGGTAAAGTATGTTGTAGCCCTTCGTACTAGCTTTTTGAAACTTTAAACGGATCGCATTTTCGTGTTCGGAAGCTCCCAGAATTACAAAAACACCGAAACGTGTTATTTTTTTGTATAGCTGACACTCAAACAGTTCTACAGAAAGTTCTAGAATACATTTGACCTATTAATATATATTTGGAAAGCTAACTTCGATACGGTTCTTTCAAAACAATGGGAGATTAATCGAGTTCTAAACTAAAAGTTATGATATTTCTAACTTGCTATGGCTACTAAAAACGTGGATGAATATTATGACAATTTGGTTTGTTTGGACAAAAGAAACACACCTCACTCTCTACACAACTCAAGACACACATCAAACCACACTCCCCTCTCCTCTAACACAAGCACACCACTAACAACATATCCACACACATCTAAATATATGAAATATATCTAACATACCTGTCACGACCGCTACCCAAATTGTTGGGCCAGGCTGAGTCATGCCCAGCCTACGTTGAGATAAAACGTAGTAAGCTGTTCTAAAGACAACAGGATAAGACTAAATGTGCTGACAGTTCTATAAGTGAAGAAGAATCATAAATGCTCAAACACAAAAGTCATCGTATATAGTAAACGTCCAAGTACAAGTAAACTGAAATGTAAAACTGGATACATGTCCAGTTACAAAATGATATAGTCTAATACATGTCTACTCTCAAAAGTCTAAGTGAACAAAAGACAACTAGGCGAGGTTCCCGCAGGAACATCCTCGTAAAGCAGAGCCGGGTCCTCGGCAGTAACTCTATAGTATGAGTCGCAGAGTAACTCCTTCTCAGTAAGGACACCTACAACGTTCCTGTCAGGACGGGAGCAAGTACTAAATCTAGCAAACTAGCATATGAAACATGAAATGAATAAGAGGAAATAACTGGAAAGCATGGCATCACAGTCTATCATGGCAAGGACACATATGTCATATAGACACATGTATATGTAATGTTTAAAACTGTAGCAAGTACGTGATCGGTCAATAGATGTACAATGTGCTGGAGGGCACATAATAAAATGTACATACGTACAAGTTAACAAGCATAGGTGTACATCCGTACAGACATGCGGGTAATGGCCTGCGGCAAGTATGTATATAAAATGCGACCTCGCTCGCTACTGTAGGGGGGTCGTGATCACGTACAATACTATCAGTTTCCCCTAACCCATATTCTAATCATGTGAGAGATACATCAAGACTGTTCTAAGCATGGTAGTAACTGAAAGTACAACATGTAGAGATCTAACTTTCTACCCCAAGGATCAGCATTTAACATGGTGGGGTTTGCAGTTCATTTATGTGACAATATGTAAAGTTTGTAGAAAGCACTTGCCTCTAGCAAAGCAAAACAAAACAAGCGATAACAGTGCTATGGATGTCCAGTAACTCGTCACTAGAAATAAATGCAATAACTTAGCTTTTACACTAAGCTAAAATACTAGAACACTAATTGCGACACGACTTGTGACTGGGCACCTAGCCAAAATATGACTTGGCATAGGAGACCAATGTGGGGGTGACACACTATGTTAACTAACTTTCTAGGGTCTTTACACTAGTGAGGGATGAGGTTTAACACGGCTAAAACTCAAAAATAGCACAAAAACTATAAGTCGTAATTAATCAACAAATAAATCAAAAGACCATGGTGTTCTAACAATTTTTGAGATAGGCAAAAAGTCTAGTTTTTCTTAAAGTAAAGTATCAAAGTGATCTTTGTTAATCATAAAATTTATTATAATTTTTTGGAATTTATTAACCAGTACAAATATTTTATAAAAATCAGTTTTCCTAAGTATACAGAAAATGAGTTTTGGTTTCATATGCCAAACTAGTGGCAAAACAGTAAATTAAATACTACAAAAATTATACTAAATTAGCTAACTTAACATAGTATCTAAAAACTATTTTTCCATAATTTTAGCAATACTTTAAGTATTTTTAGAAAATCAAAAACAGCAATGCACACAATAATTAATTATCTGCGTATTTTGTCTGTATGTAATTTGAACCAAAGTTCAAATACAGGACCCAAGGCCATGAATCAAGTCCAATATGACTTGTACAGGTCCTGAATGTGTGAAAACATTTGAGCCCAAATACCCATGCTAGGCTCGGACACCAAATGGTTGCAGTAATTTAAATACAATAAAAATAATTTGGTAACAGTCAAAATAAATATTATTATTTTAATAAGGTAAATTTGTACAAAAGAATATATATATACATACTTATGCTAAAAATATATATATAGGTATACAAGGAAAAATACTTAATTTGTAAAGTATATATATATATATATATATATATATATATATATATATATATATATATAATATATATATATATATATCTATATATATAGATATATATAATATAATACTTTACAAATTATATATATGTATATATATATATATATATATATATATACAAATTATATATATATGTAATATAATATATATATATATATATATAATATATATATATATATATATATTTGTATATATATATATATACAAATATATCTATATATATATTTGTATATATATATATACAAATATATATATATATATATATATATATATATATATATATATATCTATATATATATACAAAATAAAAAATAAAAAAAATATATATATATATTAAAATATATATATATATATATATATCTATATATTATATATTATTCTATATATATATATATATAAGAAACACTTAATAATATAGTGTATATATATAATATATACGTATGAAAATATATATATAATACAAACATATGCATATAGAATTTACTAACTACAAAATATATATACATATATATTAAATACTGTTAAAATACAGTATATACATATATATATACTAATATATATACCTATATATATAATATATAAATAAAACAGAAAAAGAAAAAGGAAAAAGGAAAAGAAAAAGAAAAGAAAAAAGCAGCAGTGGCCGGGCTCGAACCCAGCCAACACAGCGCGCGGGGGGGGGGGGGGGGGGGGGGGGGGGGGGGGGGGTGGTTAGATAATAAGCAGCTAGGCCCCTTAGTTTTAGGAATTTGCATAAAGGAATTATCAGTGAGGATTTGCAAAACAGAAATTGCATTTCTAAATTAAAAACATTTCCTTAATTACAAACCGATATAAAACAAATCTAAAATTGCAGAACCTATTTAATTAATTCCAAATAATTTGCAAAGTGATATTTTTATTTAAAACTCATTTAAAAATTATAGAAAAAATTCCTAAAAATCCTAATAATTATTTTAAGGCTAAAATTATCATTAAAAATTAATTAGCACTAATAAAACTAAAATTGAAAAATAGGGGCTTACAAGTCTTCCCTCCTTGAAAAATTTGTCCTCGAAATTCACAAGGATTGAAGACCTAACAATATTCTAACATAGCAAGCAATGCAATAAATACTAAGGCTGCGATCGAAACTAACCTCTAAGGTATCAAGCGGGAACGGTGGTTCCCCTGCAGCGGTTGGATCGAACAAGTAAGGGTATCTCTCCCTCATGTCCGACTCCCTCTCCCAAGTTAATTCACCTGGGGAGTGACGGCTCCAAGCTACTCGTACTAGGGGTATAACCTTGTTCCTCAGCCTCTTCTCTCTCCTGTCTAATATCTCCACTGGCTGCTCAGAAACTGTAAGGCTCGGTCCGACCTCCAACTCTGAATGATCTAGCACATGACTGGGGTCTGGAACATATCTCCTCAGCTGAGATACGGGGAAGACATCGTGAACTCCTGCTAGGTTGGGTGGAAGTGCAACCCTGTAAGCTACCTCTCCGATCCTGTCAAGTATCTCGAACGGCCCAATGTATCTGGGGCTCAGCTTCCCTCCTCGTCCGAACCGGATCGTCCCTCTAGTAGGTGATATCTTTGCTAGCACCATATCACCGTCTGCAAACTCCATCGGTCTGCGACTAGTATCAACCCAGTGTTTCTGCCTGTCCTGAGCTACTCTGAGCCTGTCTCTGATCATCCCGACTTTCTCTGCTGCATCCGTGATCATCTCTGGCCCAAGCATAACTATGTCTCCGACATCATCCCAAAAGAGCGGTGTACGGCATCGTCGCCCATATAGCGCCTCGAAAGGAGACATACCAATACTGGCCTGGTAGCTGTTGTTGTATAAAAAACTCTACCAAGTGCGATGGCTCTCCCATGATCCTCCGAAGTCCAGTACGCAGGTCCTCATCATATCCTCCAGTATCTGTATCGTCCTCTCGGACTGCCCGTCTGTCTGTGGGTGGTACGTCGTACTGAACTTGAGCCTACTGTCCAACTCTTCCTGCAAGCTCCTCCAGTAGTGGCACGTGAACCTGCTGTCTCTGTCTGACACGATGCTCACCGGCACTCCGTGTAGGCGAACTATCTGCTGCATGTATAGCTCCGCTAACTTCTCGGTGGAAAGCCCCACCTTGAAGGGTATAAAGTGCGCACACTTCGTCAGCCGGTCTACAATGACCCAGATGGCATCCTTCCCTCCTTGGGAACGAGGAAGCCCTGAAACGAAGTCCATCGTAATATGTTCCCCTTCTACTCGGAAATGGGTAACGGCTGCAACAAACCAGCTGGCCTCTGGCGCTCCGCCTTGACCTGCTGGCAAACTAGACATCTCGAGATAAAATATGATACGTCCCTCTTCATCCCGTGCCACCAAAGATGTTCCCGCAAGTCATGGTACATCTTGTTAGCACCAGGGTAAATAGAATATCTCGATCGGTGCACCTCCTGTAAGACTGCCTCTACCAGCTCTCCCTTCGACACGCACAATCGGCTGCCATGCCTCAGGGATCCATCCTCTGCTATAGTGAAGTCATCCAGCAATCCAGCTAATGCCTGGGGTCAAAGTCTGCGAAGGCTCTCATCTGTAGACTGAGCCTCCCTGATCTGCTCCATCAAACCTGACTGTATGTCAAGCGCCATCATCTGTATCACTGATTCTGGCCGAACTAGCTCGATACCGAGCTTCTCTAGATCCTCCCGCAAATGCCGATCAATCATCAGGTACCATGCCATCGATACCAGCTCAGCGCATCCGCTACCATATTTGCCTTCCCGGGGTGATACTGTAAATCGATGTCGAAGTCCTTCATCAACTCCAACCATCGTCTTTGCCTTATGTTCAGCTTTTTGCATGAACACATACTTCAAGCTTTTGTGGTCAGTAAAGATTTCCACACGCTCTCCGTATAAGTAATGTTTCCATAACTTGAGTGCAAAGATCACCGCAGCTAACTCTAGGTCATGGGTAGGATAATTCCTCTCATGAGTCCGCAATTGCCTAGATGCATAAGCAATCACTTTCCCATGCTGCTGTAGGACACATCCTAGTCCCTTCCCAGAAGCATCACTGTAAATGGTGAAACCTCCAGAACCTAAAGGTAAAGTCAGAACTGGAGCGGTCGTCAGTCTCCTCTTCAGCTCCTCAAATGCTGTCTGGCAGTCCTCAGACCAAATACTCTGCGTCCTTCCGCGTCAGCTTCATCATGGGTTCAGCTATCCTAGCAAAGTCCTGGATGAACTTTCTATAATAGCCTGCTAAACCCAGAAAACTCCTGATCTCTGAAACTGACGTCGGAGCCTTCCACGTCTCAACTGCAGCAATCTTCTTGGGATCCACCGAGATTCCATCTCCAGTGACTACATGGCCGAGAAACTCCACTCGGTCTAAAAAGAACTCGTACTTCGGCAATTTGGCAAACAATCTCTCCTGCCTCAGAATCCCTAAAACTATCCTCAAGTGCTCTACATGCTCCTCTGGCGTCTTCGAGTATATCAGGATGTCGTCGATAAACACCACAACGAACTTATCCAGATACTGGTAAATGTCTTATTCATCAAGTTCATAAAGACAGCTGGCGCATTTGTGAGACCAAATGGCATCACCAAAAACTCGTACTGCCCGTACTTCGTGTTGAACGCCGTCTTCTGGATGTCTGCTGGCCTAACCTTCACCTAGTGGTACCCGGATCTTAAGTCTATCCTGGAAAACACCTTTGCCCCGCTCAACTGGTCGAACAAATCATCTATCCTGGACAGAGGATATTTGTTCTTGATAGTGATGGCATTCAAGGCCCGGTAGTCAATACACAACCGGACTGTACCATCCTTCTTAGGCACAAAGAGTACTAGCGCTCCCCATGGAGAAGCACTGGATCGAATGAAACCCTTTTTCAACAGGTCATCAATCTGCTCTTTCATCTCTATGGCCTCCTTGGGATTCACTTTATAGCAAGCCCGGGATACTGGTGATGAACCCGGCACTAGATCTATAGTGAACTCCACATCTCTGTCAGGCGGAAGTCCTGGAAGATCCTCTGGGAATACATCCATAAACTCCCTAATGATAGGGTGTGGCGGTGCTGCGTCCCCGACTGTAGCACACAGTTCGGCTCTAGGCTGATCTCCGGCCCTGTCCTCCTGACACTGAATGGTACTGTGCCTGGGGAACTGAACAAAATACTACCCTCATGACAATCTATAGATGCATGGGCATAGCTAAGCCAGTCCATCCCCAATATGATATCATAACCGGGGAGTGGCATCACAAGAATCGCCCCTCGAACTCTCTCCCGGCTATCATAATAGAGCATCTATAGCTAGCTCTAATAGGCACTGGTCCTCCTCCCGTCATTACTCTACTAATCTCCGCAGTAGGTGTAGACACTAAGTGATGTTCTTGCATAAACTCTAATGATAGGAAGCTATGAGATGCACCAGAATCAAACAAGCATAGAGCTAGAAAAGTATGCAAATAAACATGACCTGTAATGACGTCAGCTAAGTAATCTGGCTCCGAAACCTGCTCCGGCTCCGACTCAAGGGCTAGGCTATAAACCTTCCCCTGAGGTCCCTTCTGCTGCTGCAGATGCTGCCCAAACCTCTACTGCTGCATGTTTCGATTAACAAAATGCCTTGGAGGAATTGGCTTTTGAAAACAAAAACAAGAAGAAAGTACGAGAAGTACAAATTTGATTCTGGAAAGTATTGCTATGGAAGTCTGATTCGTAAACGATCACTTTATTCCATGGACCATATGATGATGATGAAGATCACTGCTTGAAGTAGAACAATTTGGAAGAACTAATGCACCAGAAAGGTATCGATGCACTTGGGCACTGATGGCGAGGCCGAATGCTTTCCTGCTTTGCTTCACTTTGTTCTGAAAGAAAGTTGAAGAAGGATGCTCTAGAGAATCAAATCTCGAAGCTCTGATCTCTGTATTCTCTCCTGTCTCTCCCTCTGTGTGTCTGTTGTATGAGAAAAAATGAGTCTATTTATAGACTGGGGCTTTCGTGCGTAAAAGAGTATCAACATCTGTCTTTACGCTAACAATTGCCCTCCACGATCAGAATCATCCTCTGTATGTGCTGACACGTGTCCCATTATTTCAGTAAGAATAGGATACATGTACACACGTTCTTCGAAATAGGTGGCATGAAGACCACGTAGGCACACCACGTTCCAGACTGGCCAGAACGAATCGGCGTAAAAAGATGAGCGTAAACTAGCTCTGTCATGGTTTCCAGTGTAAAGCAATTATCGAATAACCTTGAGCGTAAAATGGCTCAAATATACTTCACGCACACATTGTTTTTTTATGAGCGTAAAGACTCATGTAAACCCCGTGCGTAAAAGAAACCATTCAGTGAGCGTAAAGTAGCTCGATCTCTATAACGACAACAATGGTCTTTGTATGAGACAAATTCCATTGAATTCTGTGGTAAATGCCATCATTGATATCTTCATGTCAAAGTCGGCTTTAAATGCGAGATTTGATGGCTTTTGTCCAGCGTGAAAGAGGCTGCCTCAGTCCTTGGCGTAAAATCCACCGGTGTAGACCCAAGCGTAAAAAGATCAATCTGCTTAGGCGTAATACAATTAGCCTTGTCTTGGGCGTAAAAATTCCCTGCTCTGTTAGGCGTAAAGCGGGCCACTTATGACTGAGATGACTCCCTTATTGAAACACTTTTTACGCTCCTACAAGACCCCCTTCAAAGTTTTCAAATGTCCCAAAATTTGAAACACTTTGAACAGAAGCGTAAAAGTTGAGATTTGCTGAGCGCAAAATTCGGGATACGCAACAGTCAACCGCGTAAGAGCGGGGATATCCAACAGTCAGCGTAATGTTCAAGAGAGAAAAATAATGTTGGTTAACACTTTAACCGCCACAATAAATTTTCTTCTTCGTAACTTTCAAATGTATCTTCATCTTCCCGAGTGAGCGGTTTCCAATGAGGAATGTGAAGAGTCATTTTAATTTGTATAAATAAGGACAAACTCTTTACTCTTAATATTCATCCTCATAGTTGATATGGCGCCAAAGAAAGAGCCAATTGTGGAGGTGCCTCGGTCGCCAGGCTTAACCTCGAGATAGAGAACGAGCGAGCACAAATCTTCTAAAGTGCTTTGGGCTGACCCCAGCAGTCTTCAGTCGTATTGATGGTGGTCCTTCAACTGCATACGAGGGACCGGGTGACGCAGAAGCATTCCTTTGTCTGATGCGTCGCTCTGGATTCGCAGTATGCGTGAGTTGGATGCATCCCTTTGTCAATCCAAAGAATAATAATATTCTGTGTACTGCGACTTTTATATGTAGGGATCCGCTTCCATCCTTTATAATAAAATATTTGATGTTTTAACCCCATCTATGAACGTGCATTTGTTTATGCACTTCTGTTGACGCTTCCATGATTGTTGATTCCCAAGAACAACCAACACGTGGTATCTATCTTATGGTTACAAGATCCTTTAAATAAGATCTTCTCCCGAAATAGACTCATCTTAATAACTTCTTCAGTCTTATAAATAGCCGAGAATGTTTTATGTATTCTCGTACTCATCCTCCTGAAGATAGCTTTCTGCGATGTTGTTCTTCAAATAGAGATGGCGGAGCTTTTCAACGTTGTTCCTTTGCATGGCCGATCATTAGGCGTAGATTCAACCATCATTAGAGCCAACCTTTCGACTCAAATGGCAAGTTCGACGGTAAGTAAATATCTGTCTTCGAATTTCTTATTTTTGAAAACGGCTATTTTACGAGCGTAAGGCCTTGCTGAAGTACTGGCGTAAAAGCCTTGTTTGAAGCACTGGCATAAAAGCCGTGCTGAAGCACTGGCGTAAAAAGCCTCGTCATATCACTGGCGTAAAAGCCTTCGTGAAGTGCCGGCGTAAAAGCCTTGTTATATCACTGGCGTAAAAGCCTTTGTGAAGCACCAGCATAAATTCTTGCTGAAGCAAATGGCGTGAAAGCCTTTATGAAGCACTGGCGTAAAAAGCCTTGTTGAAACACTGGCGTAAAAGCCTTGCCATATTTCTTTAGTTAGCGTTCGATATGCATTTGATGACACTTCTTCTTCTTTGTTTTTCTGCAGAAGCCTGGCTGAAGAGCTTTTTCAGACTGGCATTGATGACTTCGACGCTGTGGAGAGCGTTCTTCTGACATCAACATCAGGGAGCTCATGCGCTTTGACGCGCAATCAAACAACTCAGAACTCTTCGTGAGATAGAAGGGTCTTCCTCCGTTGGTAGAAGAGCCTTTATACACGAGAGTTGGACGGTGGAGTCAACTCTACCCCGAGGGATCGGTAGTAGAGTTCCTTTCACGGCAGAACTAGGAATCGTATCCCAATGCTGGATACGTTCCTATCTCCTTTGAGGTGCTGCCCCTAATCCACCAGTTGTATTGGCAGCGCCACGCCTTCGGGCTGCCCTACTCTGGGGGTTC
>JANAVB010002355.1:0-44156 GCA_029216955.1 Iris pallida
TATAATTTTATTAAAAAATCCAAGATTATCAACCATGCATGGTTATGGTCTCCACCTATCACAATATTGAAGTCTCTATCAACGATTACTACTAACTATATTATAGCACAATATTACTAATACAAACTATAAGATACTAGGAATCACACAGATCAATAGATAGAAAGGAAAGAAAATGAGAAGATCAGAGCAAAACCTGCTAACCTATCACCTATTGATCGGTCCCCTTGACCATTATCACAAAAGCACTGCCCTGCTGGGGTATCTTCCTCTATTTAACCTATAAAAGATTTTATATAAAAAAATTGCTCGTCGAGTGCGAATATGTGCGAAGTACATATTTTATAAAAAAATATTATTATGGATTTCGTTATACAGGAAAAGTATAGGTTCAAATTTCATATGGTAATATCTTATTTACTCATATTATCTTTATTATTCGATTTACAAACTGTATCGATTTAATATAAAAAGTTCTTTTTACTTTTATTATACAAATATAATTGATAATTTCAAAAATGATGTGTTAAATAAATAATCTTTTACATACGAGATACATGACTTTAAATTTATGGATATAATTGTATTTTGGAAACTAATTATTATTATATTTTATTATTTATGAAATAATATTTAAAATTTTGTTTGAATTAATATTAGATTAAATAATATAGTATAAGTTAAAAAAGATTTTATTAAATAAATGTTTTATCTAGGTTTTATCGGATTTGATTAAATTAATTTTCTAAAAGAGATTGAATTAATATGGTATTTATCTATTGGGGTTTTAAATCAATTCTAATACTTATCCTATTAGGAAGTCCACCTCCTATATAAGGAGAGACTCTTACTCTCTTTTTCCCGTAATTCTATAAGCCAAATATCTACAAACCAGATGTGCATCGTGACTATGTCGCCGATTCCATCCACTATATATCTTCTACATATACAAAGTCCTCTCTGTGTCCGATATGCCGGACACAACATCGTCTCCGTGTCGTGTAGGATACAATCCAACTGCACCACTAAGTCTATCTTTAACTACCCCCGGACCACCAGGCCACACCCTATCCTTCCCGCTCTTCCTGACGACCCCTCGCTGCCGTCAACTCCGCAACCACAACCTCCTCGACCATCACCGTCCCCGACACCACAGCACACCCGTCACCATCCCTATTGTAGTCGTCCAACCCGGCTTACAGCCACCCCGTTGTCGCTAGTAAACAACTTCATCACCACCCTCCTCTACTTTCCAAGCTCCGCCATCATCCGAACATCACCACCATTATCCCAAAGCCGCCCCCATCATGGTCATCGTAGGCCACAGCCGCCCCTAAAACCAAATAGACCACCATTACCACAAAATAACAAACACTAAAAAGATGAAGAAGATAGCCCTAAAACCTAAACCAAATCCTCACCTGGATACCTCATCGTCGTCGTCCGCCAACAGCACCGACACCAGACTCACATGCTCCGCCCCTCATCGCAGATCTGGCGCCGACTCACCATGTTGAGTGCTGCGAGCCTTCGGGTGCCTTCGTACCTCGCCCACCACCAGCGAGCTCTGCTCCGCGCCACTCGCGCCGAGCCTCCACCTAGCTTTTTCGGCCGCCCAGCCACGGGAAGCCCCACTGTAAGTCCTCCTTTCTCCTCGCTTTTCTTTTCTCCCAACTCTCCCTCTCTCTCCTGCTTCCTTCTTCCGATGTCCCCATCTCTTCCCCTCTTTTAATTCAAGTCTTTTAAGCTCCTCATTCTCTTTCCAGCATTTAAGAGAAGACAACAACTTCTTGATGTTTACAATCATTTAGTTTAGTTATTTCATTTATTTCATTTTATTTTTGTGTTTCTTTTTTGTTTAGTGGTTTGTTCCTATGTTCTTTTGTTTCCTTTATAAAACCCTAATATTATATTATAATTATTTCATGAATTATTATTATCATTTATTATATATTGAGTATCATTAGAAAGAAAGATTTGATTAGTTTGTATCCTGCATCTAGGAATAGAAAATAATAAGTATGGCTTTCTATTATATTAAACCAATATATATAATTAGAACTATATTTAGTTACTTTCATTATTTTTGTATTAAAAATAATATTTGACAAAATATATTTTGTAGAAAAATTTTATTGAGACCTAAACTGTATTCATAAATTATGATATTTCTTTTTTCATTATTGTATGATTTTATGTCTAATTTCAATTATAGTTTTTGACCTAATTAGTGTACTTTGACAAAACTAAGTTTTACAAATGATATCTTAGATTTCATGATTTTTGACTAATAAAATATAGTTATAAAATTTTTATAATATTAGTATAAAGTATTTCTAAAAATTTGTATACGCATCTATCTCCAAAATTCCTCCTCGATTATCGCCATCGATCACGACTGATCATGCATTTATATTTCTCGTGAATCTCGGACCCTTACACCGTGATCACAGCTATTGAACAAAACTGGGCTTGTTGGACCATCGCACCACACCAGACGTAACATCAGGCAAGATACCTTACCATAATTTACTGTTTATAATTAGTCTGTATTTTATTTTGGTTATTGCATATCACTATTTATTTATTTCCAGTTGTACCATTATTATAGTTCATGATTTAATGCCTGCTCGGTGATATTAGCTTTGCTATATTTATCCTTTGATTGCATATGGACCTAGAGTTAGGAGACTACCATTAGTTTAGCACCTCTACATAAATTTGACACAGAGGTGGCACGAGATGTGTGTGAGTTGTGATTAGTATACGGCCTCCGGAGTTGCGTGTTGGCTGATCACTTATGCCTATATGACGTGCGTTAGGTCTAGCTGTCAATAGATGCATGTTAGAAGACTTGACGGTTAGTAGTGTTACATGATCGCGAATACGACTTGATAGGTGCATCGGGTGGGGAGAATATTTCCTTGTCGTATGGGCTTCTATTACACATTCCCTTGTAACCCGAAAGCTTCTCTAGAGATACGGGTATGATGACCCCCTCAGGTTGGCCACTGTTGTTTTTGAACGTCATGCGCTTAGGTCACTGGTGCCCAAGTGGAGACTATACCAGATCCCATTTACAGCCAGGGCTCATGCGACGAAAGGTTTGTTCTTAACTGCATGTTCACTTTAGTTTAGTTAGATTACCTTATTGGTGTCTTATCACTTACTTTTATTTGTGGCATATTTTATATTCAGTATTTACATAGCATGTTCTTTATGTATCTTGTACGTCCCTCTGAAGACTTGGTGAACTCTCCAAGTGTGTCTTTTGTGGTTTTCGCTGGTGCTCTAGCCAAGGCCATTTCTTCGAGGATGATTACCCTTGGATCATCTTCTCTTCGCTCGACAAATTCCTTTACCTATCATGTATTTTTCTCTTTTTAGTTGGTAGTGGATTTGTCTCCGCTCAACGATTTATAAATGACAATTTATGAGTTGAATTATAAATTCCTTCCTCTTATTTATGGATGAGATTGTGTCATGGTTTACTATATTTTACAGCTTATGTATACATATGATGGATCCATATATTGGAGTATACTTCGTATGTATGTAGCTGGCATGTCGACGTACTTAGTCCTAAGTATTTTGGGACTAGGACTTTACACTGGGTATCTCCCTATGCTGGTGGTGGGCATAATGTTATGCCACAGGGGGCATAGCTAGACCCTTACGGTCCGGGGCTACACATTGGACTGGACGATATAGGAGATAATCTCCCACTTGATGTCTAGCTATTACAGAGTTCAAGCATACTCTGAGCCTCTTTCTGCAATTTTCCCAAAAATGCCTAGACTTTTTACATAAGGCACAAATGGGAGTCCGCTGAGTCTGTCCCTGAGGCTGCTATTGAACCTGCTGTCACGCCCCAGAACCGGAATACCGGAGAGCGGGGGCAAACATAGCCAGCTACGCAATCCCAAAGTACGTTAATACTCTGAAATCACGTATAAGCTGTCAAGACATGGGGGTTACTCTACATGCCATCAGTCAATCCTATGGTTTAACAATCCTAGGTATCTCAATCACAGGCAATTATACAAGAGCAAGAGTACGATCATCATACATACAATAGTAAGGCGTCCCGAACCATATATACATGACTGATCATGAAGCCAGTACCACAGAACTGATGACTAGCTAGAATATTAGTCGTACATGATAAGGACTAGCTATAGTCTAGAATACACATCATGTTTATGCCCGTAGGCTACAATATCAAGGAAAATACCAAAACACGAGCTAAACACGTACTCGGGGCTAAACGTTACAAGAAGAGAATTTACATATCAGTGGAAGAATGAAGAAGAGCCCACTGAGGCACTCCGGTGCTCCGGCTGGTCACCGTTTTATGAATGGTACGGTAGATCCTTCGGGCTCTTCTATCAGAACCTGGCCATGCAAAACCAGGGGTCAGACCCCAAATAGCAAGTACCACAAAGGAGGCCGAACAATGAACTTAAAACCAGCAATCATAGGCAATCAACAGAGAGAAAGCAATAAATAAGAGAGGATCGAGATTCGTGTAGTACCAATGCACTTAACCCGAACATAAGAAGGAAGTAAGTAAAGCATTTAGTAAACACAATTAAAAGTAGACTTGTTAAGCAAACGATCTTTTAAGAGTTATGTAAAGCAAGTAGTCATATGAACAGGTGAGATAAAGTAACTAGAGAACATATTAAATAACTAGCTAGGCAATATACAAAGAGAGGACGAAAGTACTATTCCGGAAGCTAGGTTACAACCCTTAAACCAAACAAGGACCGAGGTTGTAACCCTTCGCCTGAACAGAACTTGGTCTCTGATCATTTATTGCTAAAGGTGACAATCATTAAGTGACACTCAGAGAGTGACAAACAGGGAGTGACAATACAGAGTACATACATTAGAGTGACAATCATTACAATCATTATCCTGGAAACAATTAGGAACTGGATCTAAACAAGACTTAGACTGGGAAGGTGATATACGATGAGATAACCATGGGACTATTCAGATAACCAGGTTACAACCCGTAAACCAAACAAGGACCGGGGTTGTAACCCTTCGTCTGAACAGAACTTGGTTTCTCCCACCATTTATCGGCAAGATAAAGTAAGAAATCAGGACATGTAACAACCAAGTACAAGATCAAGATAAGACTAGACTGATCGAACTTCATCCAACATTCACGGCCAAGCAATAAGTACGGCTTGATACTTTAACTAACTAGGGTTATCACAGGCCTAATTACTAGCAAGATGCAGTGAGATTATTCCACAGCCACAAGCCCTGCAGACCATCCAGGTTATCCAGGCGAATATTAGTACAATAAGGGTACAACACATGACAGTGTGCTGGAAGTGTGCCCTACTCGTCGGCAGGCTACAAATCCACAAGCGCGCCCAGGTAACGGATTGCCTGTAGCTGGGAAATCTCTTCATGACTACTGGATTATTCTAGTTGTTAACCTTAGTCGGTTTCAGTGGGTGCCCCTGACCGTGGTACTCAGGGGTCCCCGTCCTAGACATGATGCAAGACAAGTCGGGTTTATTTGTACAAGCACAATCGTCCACGGTGTCCAAGTTATTCAATCTTGTCAAGTCGTGTTAGCCGTCGCAACAGCATTCTAGATATATCATGTCAGGTTTATCACGTCAAGAGTGCGCCACGGCAGGCCACTATCAAGAATTATCATTATCACTTATCAAGAGTGCGCCACGACGGGCCACTATCAAGAATTATCATATCAAGTTATCATGTCAAATTTGTCAGGTCAAGTTATCATGTCGGGAGCGCACCACGGCGGGTCACTATCAGGTCATGTCATTTATCAAGGAGGGAAGAACTTACACAATTAAATAATAATATTATAAATAATATATATTCTTGAAGCTAAGGAGAAACTCTACAACTTTCATGTTTTGAGTTTTCAGATTCTAGCTATAAACAACTTAAACATGCAAAACAGCAAAATAGAGCAATTCCGGCGCATGGGATTCCTGCACAATCGGCGCATGAGATTCCTGCACGAATCGCACATGAGATTCCTGCACGAATCGGCGCATGATATTCCTGCACGAATCGGCGCATGAGATTCCTGCACGAATCGGCACATGAGATTCCTGCACGAATCAGCACATGAGATTCCTGCACGAATCGGCACATGAGATTCCTGCACAAATCGGCGCATGGGATTCCTGCACGAATCGGCGCATGAGATTCCTGCACGAATCGGCGCATGAGATTCCTGCACGAATCGGCGCATGGGATTCCTGCACAAATCGACGCATGAGATTCCTGCACGAATCGGCGCATGAGATTCCTGCACAAATCGGCGCATGAGATTCCTGCACGAATTGGCGCATGAGAAACTCACGTTGCGTCTTCAGTACATGCGCGTAGGAAACCTATGCGCATGACACGCTCGGAGTTAAGGGATGCGTTGCCGGGACTTCACGCGCATGGCCTCCCGGCGCATGGCCTCCCGGGCGCATGAGGTTCATCGTCCCCAAACAGCAAGTTCAGCCATGAAAGTTCTGAAAACTTGTAATGGCCATAACTTCCTCATCCGGAGTCGAAATCAAGCGAAACAAAAGCCAAAACTGCATAAAATTAAATTCTCTGCAACATGGAACTATTAGTTTTTGTAAACAAGTAAGTTTGGTAGATCAAAACCCAAGAAAAACGAAAATAATATAAACTTAGATCTATAAGCATCCACCCGATAAAATCAAAAACTCCAAGTTCTAAACATGCTTAGAATCATGCAAGGAAGAAGATGGAACAATCAAAGGCAAATTGTTCAAGGTCGGCAAGGTGTACTTGCCTCTCCTCCTTGGGAAGAGAAGAAAGAAGAGAAGATGGAAAATGAAAATGAATAATGGAGGAGAGAGTGGTAGGTGGCTTATAACAAGCCCAAGCAATCTCCACCATTCATTCCTCTCCACTCAATCTAAACCATACACCTCTCTCATAAGAAACCAACTAAACCAAACCAAGTCCAAGCCAAACCAAACCATGTTAAACCAAACCAATAAAACCAAGTCAAATCAAATTAAAACCAAGTCATGATTCATACCAAAAAAAATAAAACAAGCCAGTATACGGGTCACCCGACAATTGTCAGAAATCCGTACAATGACAATTCAACAACTTTAAATATCTCAAAATTCAGGAAATACGAAATACAGCTCAAATAAATATGTATCCGTATAAAATACTGATACAGTGAGGCGGGCCTCACACCTGCTAAACGGAAGCTTCAAGCTTGGTCCTTAGACCTCAGAGTGTGGTTTCTGAATCCTTTTTGGTGGTGGATTTGAAGAGTTAGACTCGGAGCTTTATTAGGCATGTACATCTTGCCGAACTACTGGAAGTATTATATTTTACTGTTGATTTTATTTTCTTACTGTCATGATAGTCCAGTATTCCCTAGTACTTGCTTTACTAAATATGTTTCTATCATTATTATTGTTATTTTGACTGTTTTAGAATTTAGTTTGAGCTAGGTTTTTGTTATCTTGTTATTTCTAGTTATTTTTCTAGCAAGAAACTTTGTATCGGGAATGATACCGGAGTGATTGCCATAAGATTTAGCATACAGGCCATTCAGGACCTTCCTCTAGTATTTTCATGGTTATACTGAATTTCTGTAACTTTCAGAACGAGTTTTGGTTTCCTGAACTTGTTTTATGCCCTTATTCATGTTTCTCAGCTAGAAACGGCATACCACCGGTATCCCGGTGTATACTGATGGCATACCAATTTATGATCCCTCTTTTTAGTTTAAAAGCCGTTGTGACACTTTTTGACATACCGATGGTGTACCAGTCGAGTATTGTACTGGTGCGACATATAAAATTTGACATAAAGTTTTTGCTTATAGAAACCGGCATACCGGCGGTTCCGGTATGTACTGTCGTATACCAATTCAGTGCCCAAGTTGTTTATTTTCTAATTTTGATTAAACTTTCTGATTTCTTGTTTACTACTTTACTGTCTTGTTTTGCCCAGTTTACTGCCTTGCCCTGTCATACTTGGTTGGACCCGGTACTTAATCTTGTCTCGTCTTGATAGTGGCATATCATGCTGTACTCCTGATTCCTGTATATGTCTAGCTTACTTGATAATGGACTGTTAAGGCACATCTTGATTCTAGTACATGTCTAGTTTACTATAGTGGCTCGTCGTAGCACACTCCAGTCTTGATACTTGCCTTGTCTTCTCTTGTAGTGGCTTATTATGTGCACTTTCTTGCTTGACTTGTCATATCCAGTCCTGCATGTCTCATGTTTAGGATGGATTCTGCGGAATGCCACACCCAAAATCCTGAGTGAAAATGTTAAGGATTAACAAATAGCTTGATTATCTAGATCATATGGAGGGAGAACTCTCCGGTTACCTGCAACCCTTTTGTTCCGGCCCTTTTATATATATATATATATATATATATATATATATATATATATATATATATGGGATTTGGTTTGGAGCTATCTGTCATGATGAGCATACTTACAGCGCATCGTCGAGTATTGCACTTGTCAATAAGATACACTTGTCTCCCAGACAATGTATCCTGCTAGCCATGATAACATGTCTTTCGGGCAATGTATCCGTTACTTTTCTTCTTTTGGCCTAGATCAGTCGGGTAATCTGCAGTGCAGGTAACTGGATTAGATTTCTCAACTTGTATATGTCAGTAATTAGGATTGTGATAACCCTAGTTAGCTAATTTGTCAAGTCCTACTCGTTTTTTTTGCCATAAATGATGAATAGAGTCCATTCATGTCTAGTCTAGTCTAGTCTTGCTCTAGTTTATCTTATTTCAGTACTTAGATTCTCGTTCTTCTAGTGTATGCTATTAATCATAATAATACATGCCTGGCTTCACTATGTCCTATATGCTCGATTTCACTTTATGCTTACATGCTCATTTCATCCTTATATGTTTATATGCTACTTCTCTTACATTTTTCAATTTTCTTTCATATACACTGTGGTACCATTTTACTATTAACGTCTTGTTTATTGCTTTACCTTAGTGTTGTTAGATTTATATACTGGTTTTAGTTCATAGTTTGGATTTTTTTATGGTACTTGCTATTGTGGGTCTGACGCTACTGGTTTTGTTTGACCGGATCTAGTTGAGGAGCCCAAGGATCTACCGAACCTTCCACTCGATGGTGACCACCCGGAGCACCAAGGTGCTTGAGTGGGTGTTCTTTCTCTTACCAATTCTTATCTATATGTATTTTTGAGGCGTTTAGCTACCGAGCACGTGTTTATGTCATATTTTGGACTTGACATTTGGCTTACGGGCTTAGACATGGTCTGTATATTTCTAGACTACAGCTAGAGTTGATCATGTATGACTTAGTCATGCTAGTTCTTTATTTTTTATTACTAGGTTCATGATCATCCATATATGATAGTTTGGGATGCTTTACTATTTTATACTCGTGATGATCATACTTTTTGTACTTTGATTACTGCCTGTGATTGAGATATCTAGGATTCATGACCTAGGATTGACTGTTGTCTTGAAGTAGTAACCCTCATCTATACAGCTTATACGTTATTTTGGAGTACTGGAGTACTTTGGTATACATAGCTGGCCTGGTCCTTCCCTACTTGCTAGTATTCTAGTTTTGGGATGTGACATGAGCTTTAGTCGCGGCCCATGCAGGTCTAATTTATTAGATATGTAGGGATTACTGGTAGTTATCTCAGTCACAAATATTCTGATAGAACTGGGGATTCCCAAGACCCTAATTTGGTGTACGTATTGATCGATAGAAAGTTAAACAGATATAAAAATGTTCTAACCCTTCATAGACAGAAATTAGGGTTCATAAAGTATACCTGCGGAGGAAAGAAGACAACAGTTCCTAGTAATCTCGCGCAGTCACGACCCCAAGATCTTCCACGTATTCTATCCTCAGGTTGGATGTCGTGTGGGCGACGATCCCCCAGTCTTTTCTTCTCTTGGCATCCCTTCATTTCTCTTCTTACATGATTCACAAATTTAGAGAAAGTTTCTTATTTGATAATCATAGAACGGCCAGAGAATAGAGGATATATATATATATAATTATATATATATATATATATATATAAGGCTACGACAGGGACCATGAGAAAAAATTAGGGTTAGGTCTAATGTGTAATACCTGTGGTTCGTATTACGTATTTCTAGAATACGTGTACGTATTTATTCTTGTATTGCATGATTTTCTTGCTTAATTTCCTCCCTGGGCTTGGTTTATTCTTGGTTTGGGTGGCTTGGTTCGGTTTGGGATTGCTCTTGGTTCATCATGAACCAAGGGGTGAACCCCCTACCTACCACCACCACTACTATTTATTAACCCTTCTCCTTTCTCTCTCTTATTTATCATCTTCTCCACCATTACTTCCTTACCTACCAGAGAGAGGGAGAGAGAGGTCTAGGCAAGTGCAACTTGTTTCATGGAGGAACTCCAATTTTATTGCCTCATTCACTTCCTTATAGCTTTTTACTTACTTTAGTACTTGGCATTTTACTTTCCATGGCCAGATTCTTGTAGATCTAAGTTTGCATTATTTTCGGATTTTTGGGTTTTGATCTACTTAATCTTGTTATTTTCGAGTTTTGATGGTTCCATATTGTAGAGCATTTCATTCTGCCCTATTTTGACCTATGAAAGTTCGAATTTGGGCTCCGGATGATGGAGTTATGGAGCTTGGAAACTTGGCTCTCATGGCGTTCTTCTTCTCAGAATTTGGAGAAGAAGAACAGTACTTGACTTGACCGTATGAACATTTCATGCGGCAAGTGTTCTTCCAGCCGCATGGACTTTTCCCCACTTAGCCGCATATGCGCCCTTGCCTTCCTGGCCGCATGAACTTGTACTCCTAACTAGCCGCATGCATATTTGAGCCGCATGAGACCCTTGCACTTCTAGCTGCATGAACTTAGCCCCAGCCGCATGAGGCTGAGACCAATGCAGCCGCATATTCCCACTCTTCGCGAACCGCATAATCCCTCTATGTTCGGCCGCATATGTAGCCACTGTTTCGGGCCGCATGAGGCCCATCTACCAGGAGCCGCAGGGACCCTCAACCGATCATCCGCATATACGAGGACCATTTGAGCCGCATAGACTGCTCCCCATTACTCTTAGTCGCAGGCTCCCTGTGCTCCCCAGCCGCATGAGGTTCCCCCTTCCTGACCGCAAAAGCTCCTGCAGCCGCATGTGCCGCGCGCCCGCGCTGCCTTGAGACCGATTTATCCGAGCCGCATGAACTCGGATTTTGGCCCGCATGAACCCATATCAATTCAGCCGCATGGACTGTTCTCTTTCCGGCCGCATGGGATCATTCCTGGCCGCATATGCCTTAGTCGTATGGCTCTTCTATAGCCCTGTATATTGATACTTATTAGATATTTTACGTCCATTTTATATCCTTATGCCTTTTGTCATGAACTTGATAATCATGAATTCATTTAATATGTTTGGAATTGATAATTGAGCATGACATGATAGTGACCCGTAGTGGTGCACTCCTGACATAATAACCCGACCTGACCTGATAGTGGCCCGTCGTGGCGCACTCCTGACAAGTACACTTGACATAATAAACCTGGCATGATATATCTTGATAAGCTGTTGCGACGGCTACCTGACATGACATGACCTGTATAATTAATCTGGACACCGTGGGCGATTGTGCTTGTATAAATAATCCAGTCCTGTCTTACATCATGTCTAGGAGGGGACTTCTGAGTACCAAGGCCAGGATTACCTACTAAAGTGGACTAAGGCTAATAACTAGATTAATACATTAGTCATGACGAGATTTCTCAGCTACAGGCAATCCCGTTACCTGGGCACGCCTTGGGATCTGTAGCCTGCTGTCGAGTAGGGTACATTTCCAGCACACTGTCATGTGTTGCACCCTTCAAGCTACCTAAGGGTACATTTATTTCCTGGACGATGTACCCACCTGAATTCAACTCTAAATCCTTCAACCCGGGTAACCTGGATGGTCTGCAGGGCTTGTGGCTGTGGAATAATCTCACTGCATCTTGTTAGTAATTAGGCTTGTGACAACCCTAGTTAGTTAAAGTATCAAGCCGTAATTCTAGCTTGGCTGTGAAATTATTGGATGGAGTCTAACCATTCTAGTCTTGTTCCATATTACTGCATGACCTGAATGCCTGTATTTATTTTATCGATAAATGGTGAGAATCCAAGTTCTGTTCAGACGAAGGTTTACAACTCCGGTCCTTGTTTGGTTTACGGGTTGTAACCTGGTTATCTGAATAGTTCTATGGTTATCTCGTCGTATATCATCCTGATGTATTTTCTTTATTTCCAGTTCTTACTTTTACTTATATCTCGTGCTGATTGCTGGTTTTAGCTCCTAAGTGAACCTTCCTTTGTGGCACTTGCTCTTTCTGGGGTCTGAACCAGCTGTTTGTGTGGCCAGATTTCGAAGCAGCTCCAGAGGATCTACCGACCTTCCAGCCAGATGGTGGCCATTAGACGGAACCCTGGCAACGAGTGGGTTATTTTTGGCTCTCCCACTCTATTGTAAAAATATTTTGAGGCGTTTAGCCGACGAGCACCTGTTAGCTCGGTTGTACTTTACTTATTGTCTGCCTACGGGCTGTAACATGATTAACAAATCCTAGGGTTGATCATGTATGACTAAACTCTTGCTAGTCCTAACATTTTGTAACGACTAGCTTCATGATCAGCTGAATATGTAATATTTGGGATGCCTTATTATTGTATATTTAATGATCATATATCTTGTAATATTTACTAATTTACTTGTGATTGAGACACTAGGCTTGTTCATGACCATAGGAGACTGTTGGCTTGTAGTAAACCCTCATGTATCTAGACAGCCGTGACCGTATAGCGAGATGGAATCCATTTCATATACGTAGCTGGCTATGTATGTCCCCTCTCTCCAGTATTCTGGTTCTGGGGCGTGACATGGTTTAAGTGGTGGCCCATGCAGGTCTTGTAAATCAAGATATGTGAGGGTTTACCGAATAGATGTCTCAATCAGTATTCGCCATTGATCTCTGCTCGTATCTTCTGAATCCCTGGATTCTTGTCCTGATCATATGCTTGTATCGTTGATCTGTCTTGGTCCTCCCTTATTGTTCCCCATGTCGTCTTCTTCAACGGCACCGTTCCTGGACCTGCCGTCAGTCAGTAGGCGGAGCACTTCCCGTGGATCAGCAACAACACAGAGATCAAGGCCAGCATTCAGGAGTGGCCTCCAGAGTCGTGCCTTCTGGCGGAGAGCCACCAGTCCAGCCAGTTCAGCATGTCGAACCAGATGATGGCACTTTGGTAGGACTCGTCAGGACCTTGTTAGCTTCTCAAGATCGTTGAGGAGATGCCTTGCACCAGGCAGTGACAGATGCCTTGACCAGAGGAGGTCATCAGGGTAACAGCGCGGCCAACAGCTTCAAGTGCTTGAACCCTCCATTCTTCGATGGTAGTGAAGATGCTATCGTAGCAGATGCATGGCTTCAGGACACAGAGGTGATTCTAGAAGCAGCCAGGACCCCAGAGAACGATAAGGTGGCCGTGGTGCGCCTGCAGTTGCTGGATCTTGCCCGCAGCTGGTGGGCAGCACAGGCCGTTGGATTAGCAGCACCCATTGCTTGGGCAGTATTCAGAGAGAGATTCCAGACCAAGTTTCGATGTCGTAGCTCGGTACGATCTACAGACGAGGTTCACCAATCTGAAGCAGATGGGAGGACGGTCGACGGATATGCGGCCGAGTTTTCCAGACTCAGTCGGTTTGCTCCCACTTTGGTGGCAACCGAGTATGATAGAGCCCAGCGGTTCCAGCAGGGACTTCACCTGGAGATCTTGTTGGCAGTTGAGCAGTTTGAGCATCAGACTTTTGATGCAGTCTTGAGAGCAGCCCGGAGGCATGAGTATACCTTCCAGAGGATTGTGGATAGGGCCAGAGGTCGGAAGAGATCCCACGGCCAGATGAATCAGTCTTCAGCACCAGCTCCGGCAGCCAGGGCTTTGACTGTTGGAGCTCCAAGGCGAGCGGCCTCAGTAACATCGGTCCAGCATTCCACCCCGACGTACCCTCAGCAGCAGCAGAAACAGAAGCAGTCTTCCGCAGTGGAATGTTCTCATTGTGGGAAGCCAGGCCATGTGGTGGCAGAATGTCGCAGGGTACAGGGATTGTGCCTGGCTTGTGGAGCACCAGACCATAGGGTTGGGTCCTGCCCGAATAGGGGTGGTTCATCATCGTCCAACCTTTCTAGCACTTCGGTGAGAGGACCAGCACCGGTCCAGCAGCAGCAGCAGCAGTATCCATTGCCGAGGCCCTTGTCGCCTCAGTCCCAGATGTTCCAACAGCAGAACCCCCAGCAGCATGTTCAAGCCCAAGTCCAGAGTCAGAATAGGCAGCAAGGATTTCAGTAGAGGAGACCAACACCCGAGGGCATGGTCAGGCTATGGTGATGACCGCAGAGGAATGATTGGCACCAGGAGAGGTAGTGGCAGGTATTATTCTCGTCAACTCATTTCTAGCTTCACTTTATTTGATTCTGGTGCATCGCATTCTTTTATGTCTGCACGATTCGCGACACGGATAGGATTGGAGCCCGAGTCATTATCAGTAAGGCTCAATATACTTACTGGTAACGGACTTGTGGGAGTCGATAGAGTGTTTCCTCGTGTCGGATCGTAGTTAGCGGTAGGGAATTCCCCGCTAGATTGATAGAGTTCCCGATGGCTGATTATGATGTGGTCCTAGGGATGGATTGGTTGAGGAACCAGTATGCTAGGATAGACTGCCATATTGGCAGGATTGTTTTTAGCATTCCAGGCGAGCCAGAGTTTTCTTTCTCCCGAGGCGAAGTTGAGTCATCTCCTCTGATATTGCGGATGGCAGTAGCAGCAGTTCAGTTGCCCAGGATAGTCGAGGAGTTTCCAAATATTTTCCAGAAGAACTTCCAGGTATGCCTCTGGAGCTAGAGATCGAGTTCACTATAGACTTGATTCCCGGAACGGTCCCAGTGTCAGAGAGAGTCTACAGAATGGCGCCGTCAGAATTGAAAATCTTGTATAAGATGATTGAAGAACTCAGAACCAAGGGATTCATTCGTGCTAGTGGATCGCCTTGGGGAGCCCCGATGCTTCTTGTGAAAAAGAAGAATGGTACATACGTTATGTGTTGATTATCGTACCTTGAACTCAGTGACAATCAAGAACAGATACCCTCTTCCGAGGATAGCTGACTTGTTTGATCAACTCATGGGGGCTTCACTATTCTCGAAGATTGATTTGCGCTCAGGTTATCATCAGATCAGAGTCAGAGAGCAGGACATCCCGAAGACAGCTTTTAGATCGAGATATGGGCATTGGGAGTTCCTTGTTATGCCCTTTGGAGCGACCAATGTGCCGGCAGTATTCATAGACCTCATGAATCTCATCTTCATGCCTTACTTGGATCAGTTTGTGATTGTGTTCTTGGATGATATCCTGGTCTACAGCAAGAGTGAAGCGGAGCATGAGCAGCATCTCCGTATAGTTCTTCAGATCCTCAGAGAGCACCAGTTATATGCCAAGTTCAGTAAATGCAAGTTTTGGCTCGACCGCATTTCGTACTTGGGTCACATCATCACCAGAGAGGAGTACAAGTGGATCCCCAGAAGATTGTGGCTATTGAGTCGTGGCTGTTGCCCAGCACAGTTGCAGAAGTTCGCAGTTTTCTTGGATTGGCCGGCTACTACCGGCAATTTGTTTCGGATTTTACTCGAATTTCAGCGCCATTGACGCAGTTGACCCGCAAGGATGTGCAGTTTGCTTGGACAGCAGAGTATCAGAGTTCATTTGAGCAGTTGAAGCGAGGCCTGATAACAGCTCCTATTCTCACACTTCCAGATGGGACCGGAGGATTCTCAGTATATTGTGATGCTTCAGACAGAGACCTAGGATGTGTTCTGATGCAACATGAAGGTAATAGCTTATGCGTCATGACAACTTCGTGATCATGAGAGGAATTACCCAACCCATGACTTGGAGCTGGCAGCAGTGGTGTTTGTACTTAAGTTGTGGAGGCACTATTTATATGGAGACAGGGTGGAGATCTTCACCGACCACAAGAGCCTGAAGTATGTTTTCACTCAGAAGGATCTTAACATGCGTCAGAGAAGATGGTTGGAGCTTCTTGTGGATTATGACGTCAACTTGCAGTATCATCCTGGGAAGGCCAATGTTGTTGCGGATGCATTGAGCAGAGAGCGGAGTTTATTTTCTAACAGCGCAACCAGAGCTGTTAGCAGATCTTAGAAGATGGGTATTAAAGTTGTTCTCCCTTCCAGTGTTGCATTGATGGCCAGTATGCAAGTTCAGTCCACTATAGTCGAGAGGATCCGGATGGCACAGTCAATAGATTCTAAGCTTCAGCGACTCAGGGCAGAGTGTGAGGCAGGACGAAGACCAGAGTTATGCATTCATGAGGATGGTACCCTTCGATATGGTAATCGTCCTTGTGTACCCAGTAGAGATATCAGACAGGAGATCATGTCGGAAGCGCACAGTTCTCAGTATTCCATCCATCCCGACAGTACGAAGATATACCGTGATATCTGGCAGCATTTCTGGTGGAATGGTATGAAGCGGAGATAGCTCGGTTTGTCTCTCGTTTGGTTTGCCAACAAGTTAAAGTCGAACATCAGAGACCGGCTGGACTTCTTCAGCCCTTACCGATTCCAGAGTGGAAGTGGGAGCATGTGACCATAGATTTTGTGACTGGACTACCTAGATCCCCAGCTGGTAGGATGCTATCTGGGTTATAGTTTATCGGTTCACGAAAGTGGCTCACTTTCTTCCATTCAGAGTTGGTCAGTCGACGGCTCAGCTAGCAGAGATGTACCTCAGGCAGATTGTCAGATTGCACGGTGTGCCAGTCATATCACCTCGGACCGAGATTAAGACTTACGTCGCACTTTTGGCGTAGCTTGCAAGAGAGTTTGGGAACTTATCTCCAGTTCAGTTCAGCATATCACCCGCAGACAGATGGCCAGTCGGAGCGCACGATCCAGACTCTTGAAGACATATTGCGATCTTGCACACTTGACTTCGGTGGTTCGTGGGAAGATCACTTGCACCTGGTAGAGTTTTCATACAACAATAGTTTCCAAGCTAGTATCCAGATGGCACCATTCGAGGCACTGTATGAAAGGAAGTACAGATCTCCGTTAGCCTGGGATGATGTTGGGGAGAGGCAGATGTTCGGTCCAGAAATGATTGCCCAGACAGTTGAAGTGGTCAGGAGAGTCCGAGATCATCTTCGAGTTGCCCAAGATCGCCAGCGCCATTGGGCCGATTCTCATCGGCGTCCTCTCGAGTTTTCGGTCGGCGATCATGTATTCTGAGGATTTTGCCTAACTGTAGCGTCATTCGTTTCGGCATACGGGGCAAGCTTAGTCCTAGGTATATAGGACCGTTTGACATTCTGGAGCGAGTAGGAGATGTATCCTATCGTCTCGCTCTTTCGTCGTCGCTAAGCGAGGTGCATGACGTGTTCCATGTATCCAATTACGAGGTATATCCCGGACCCGAGCCACATCCTGGATCATTCGGAATTGGTTGTTGGTACCAACCTTTCGTATGAGAGAGGGCCGTGTCTATATTGGACCGGAGAGAGAAGATCCTCAAGAATAAGACTATCAAGTTAGTCCGAGTTGCTTGGGGTCATCACTCTTTGGGGGAGTCAACGTGGGAGCGTGAGGATGATATCCGATCGCGATATCCCGACTTGTTTGACTCGTGAGGTATAATGTCTTTCTTATGCCTCATGCCTTCGATTCCTTGCTTGAATGAGTGATTGTCTGCCTAGTTATAGCTTGCATGTGATTAATGTAGCTTGTCATTGCTCCTCTAGACTCTTGATTAAATTCCGAGGACGAATTCTTTTAAGGTGGGTAGAGTCGTAATGCCTGTGGTTCATATTACGTATTTCTAGAATATGTGTATATTTATTTGTATTGCATGATTTCCTTGCTTAATTTGCTCCCTGGGCTTGGTTTATTCTTGGTTTGGGTCGGCTTGGTTCGGTTTGGGATTGCTCTTGGTTCATCATGAACCAAGGGGTGAACCCCCTACCTACCACCACCACTACCATTTATTAACCCTTCTCCTTTCTCTCTCTTCATTTATCATCTTCTCTGCCATTACTTCCTTACCTACCAGAGAGAGGGAGAGAGAGGTCTAGGCAAGTACAACTAGCTTCATGGAGAAACTCCAATTTTATTACCTCATTCTCTTCCTTATAGCTTTTAACTTACTTTAGTACTTGGCATTTTTACTTTCCATGGCCAGATTCTTGTAGATCTAAGTTTGCATTATTTTCGGATTTCTTGGGTTTTGATCTACTTAATCTTGTTATTTCCGAGTTTTGATGGTTCCATGTTGTACAGCATTTATTCTGCCCTATTTTGACCTATGGAAGTTCAGATTTGGGCTCCGGATGATGGAGTTATGGAGCTTGGAAACTTGGCTCTCATGGCGTTCTTCTTCTCAGAATTTGGAGAAGAAGAACAGTACTTGACTTGACCGCATGAATATTTTATGCGGCAAGTGTTCTTCCAGCCGCATGGACTTTTCCCCACTTAGCCGCATATGCGCCCTTGCCTTCCTGGCCGCATGAACTTGTACTCCTAACTAGCCGCATGCATATTTGAGCCGCATGAGACCCTTGTACTTCTAGCTGCATGAACTTAGCCCCAGCCGCATGAGGCTGAGACTAATGCAGCCATATTCCCGCTCTCCGCGAGCCGCATAATACCTCTATGTTCGGCCGCATATGTACCCACTGTTTCGGGCCGCATAAGGCCCATCTACCAGGAGCCGCAGGGACCCTCAACGATCATCCGCATATACGAGGACCATTTGACCCGTATAGACTGCTCCCCATTACTCTTAGCCGCAGGCTCCCTGTGCTCCCCAGCCGCATGAGATTCCCCTTTCTGACCGCATAAGCTCCTGCAGCCGCATGCGCCGCGCGCCCGTGCTGCCTTGAGACCGATTTATCCGAGCCGCATGAACTCGGATTTTGGCCCGCATGAACCCATATCAATTCAGCCGCATGGACTGTTCTCTTTTCGGCTGCATGAGATCATTCCTGGCCGCATATGCCATAGCCGCATGGCTCTTCTATAGCCCTGTATATTGATACTTTATTAGATATTTTACGTCCATTTTATATCCTTATGCCTTTTGTCATGAACTTGATAATCATAAATTTATTTAATATGTTTGGAATTGATAATTGAGCATGACGTGATAGTGACCCGTAGTGGTGCACTCCTGACATAATAACCCGACCTGACCTGATAGTGGCCCGTCGTGGCGCACTCCTGACAAGTACACTTGACATGATAAACCTGGCATGATATATCTTGATAAGCTGTTGCGACGGCTATCTGACATGACATGACCTGTATAATTAATCTGGACACCGTGGACGATTGTGCTTGTATAAATAATCCAGTCCTGTCTTACATCATGTCTAGGAGGGGACTCCTGAGTACCACGGCCAGGTGTACCTACTAAAATGGACTAAGGCTAATAACTAGATTAATACATTAGTCATGATGAGATTTTCCAGCTACAGACAATCCCGTTACCTGGGCACGCCTTGGGATCTGTAGCCTGCCGTCGAGTAGGGCACATTTCCAGCACACTGTCATGTGTTGCACCCTTCAAGCTACCTAAGGATACATTCGTTTCCTGGACGATGTACCCACCTGAATTCAACTCTAAATCCTTCAACCTGGGTAACCTGGATGGTCTGCAGGGCTTGTGGCTGTGAATAATCTCACTGCATCTTGTTAGTAATTAGGCTTGTGACAACCCTAGTTAGTTAAAGTATAAAACCGTAATTCTTGCTTGGCCGTGAAATGATTAGATGGAGTCTAACCATTCTAGTCTTGTTCCATATTACTGCATGACCTGAATGCCTGTATTTATTTTATCGATAAATGGTGAGAATCCAAGTTCTGTTCAGACGAAGGGTTACAACTCTGGTCCTTGTTTGGTTTACGGGTTGTAACCTGGTTATCTGAATAGTTCCATGGTTATCGTCGTATATCATCCTGATGTATTTTCTTTATTTCCAGTTCCTACTTTTACTTATATCTCGTGCTAATTGTTGGTTTTAGTTCCTAAGTGAAGCTTCCTTTGTGGCACTTGCTCTTTCTGGGGTCTGACCCAGCTGGTTTTGTGTGGCCAGATTTCGGAGCAGCTCCAGAGGATCTACCGACCTTCTAGCCAGATGGTGGCCACTAGACGGAACCCTGGCAACGAGTGGGTTATTTTTGGCTCTCCCACTCTATTGTAAAAATATTCTTTTGAGGCATTTAGCCGACGAGCACCTGTTAGCTCGGTTGCACTTTACTTATTGTCTGCCTACGGGCTGTAACATGAATAACAAATCCTAGGGTTGATCATGTATGACTAAACTCTTGCTAGTCCTAACATTTTGTAACGACTAGCTTCATGATCAGCTGAATATGTAATATTTGGGACGCCTTATTATTGTATATTTAATGATCATACATCTTGTAACATTTACTTATTTACTTGTGATTGAGACACTAGGCTTGTTCATGACCTTAGGAGACTGTTGGCTTGTAGTAAACCCTCATGTATCTAGACAGCCGTGACCGTATAGCGAGATGGAATCCATTTCATATACGTAGCTGGCTATGTCTGCCCCCGTTCTCCAGTATTCTGGTTCTGGGGCGTGACATAATGGATCTGGGAATCCCGTGTTCAACCCGAACACACAACCCAGGCCCATTAACAATTTTTTGGTCCAATAAAGAGCTATTATTGTACTACCTTTCTAATCCCAAATTATGACTGTGGGCTCCTATTATTATATGCTCGTTTGGCTCCCCAAGTTAAGATATCGAATGTCCGTCGATCAAATTAAGTTACTAACAACTATATTGATCGACATCTTTTATCCTAAAGTATTACCACTCAACTTTATTTATCATGTCGGATATAATCCACCTGCAAGATTTACATGACAATCCTTATGAGCTCCTTAAGGGGACATCATCAACCCTATATCGGGATGGATTCGTTTTATAATTAATATCACATTATACATACAATTATTACCCAATGCATAAAGGTTGTTGACCCATAATGAATCCCTCTCTTTTATGAGTCAAAGTAACGCACGCAGCATATACATGTCTGTTATATCCGGAGTAAGAGCACAAGCATCCATAATAACAGAGATGTTTGTTCTCTTGTGTAGTCAGTACAAAGAGAACAACCTCAAGTGGTCATGTTCAATACACACAAAGTGTACTAGTGTAAACCAATAGTCAAGATAGACTAATACCAGATTACACTACAACCTTTCCAATGGATTGTCCAAGTCCATCTAGTTTGTGAACTATTTATATATTTATAGAGAACTGATAATATGATCATCTGTGTGACCCCATACACCATATTATCTACAATATAGAATATCGGACACTTGCATTAACACTTGTGCCAACAGGACCGTATCAATTACTTTGCGCACGTTCGTCAAATCGAGACGAAACTTACGCCAACAGGTCCATATCATTTTTCTGGTCCTGTATGCCAAGTTTGGTCCGATTCTGAGACAGTTGACCGGATCGTCGTTTTACGGGCCCCGCGACCCGACTCAACGGACGAATTTGTGCACGGCCCACCGGAATCCAACTTTGGACATATGGTTGGGTTCATCTTGCCAAACTGGACCCTAGACATATAGTTTGATGACTTTAGAGACCATAGGCTCTGACATGTATTCGGTGCGAAGCGGGTCCAACGGCAGACACCGTTTTGACCCAAAATTACCGTTTTGCCCCTGTGTCCAGAATTGGACTTATGGGTAGGCTATCCTTGCTATTTTGCTTATTTTGGGAATATTGGCAATGTCTATTTCAACATTTGGAGATTGTTGCGATGGTTTGACTTTTGTGGTTCACTAAGTGTTGGATTGTTGGTTCTACGCACTACACCAGACAAGTACACCTTGCCAAACTTTGTACAGTTTACTTTCATGCATGCTCTTAGTACTATTTCTTATTCATATCTTACTTTCTATTCCTTATTTGTTATCCTTCCATGATTTATTTCTATCTCTTACCAGTTATCACTAATTGTTATCATTATTTATTTCTTTATATTCCACCCAAACTTTGATAGAATTATTTTCTGGAGTGATTTGATTTGACCACATGTGACCAGATACCTTGACTTGATCACGTGTTCCTGGTTACCTTGACTTGATCCTATACCGATACTAGGATTGGCTACTTGACCACTCTCGACTCGGGAGACCCACGGCCTGGCTACGATAAAGACTCACTATAGTTAGGAGTACCACGGCAGGGCTACTAGCTATAGGACCGGGAGTACCACGGCAGGGCAATGGTCATTCAATTTATTATAGTCATACTTAGTATCATTTTTATATGACACGTCATGATCATAGAGTCTTTCCATGAGATCTTTATTCTTGTCGCAGTTGTTATCCCTTTTTTCTTGCATGTTCTTTAGTGTACAGTAGGCACATATATTATGTGTCTTGCTAGTCCCCTGAGGCCTAGTGATCTCTCCAGGTATTAGTTAATGTTATCGAGGTAGAATGCATTAGAGGATTGATGATTATTTCTCGGGATTTCAAGTATATATATTTAAGTTAATATTTTTATTATTCTCTCGTGCTGCATATTCTATTCTTGATATATTCTGATTATTAGCCTACTTTATTAGACTCATATTTCCTTTCGAGTCTATTCGGCCGTGTATGTAGTGGGCTGCAGACCACGAACCGTATTGTTCATTCTTGATTTTTTATATTATGTGGATTGAGATGTAGTAGATTCTAGAACAACTAGACAGCTTATACGTATTCTAGCTGGACTGAAGTCCTCTCGATTCGTAGCTGGCATGTATACGTATTATAGTCCTACATATTTTGGGACTGGGGTATTATATTTTTTTCGGTGGCCCATGCAGGTCGAGTTAGCCGTTTCGGTTACGTTATTGTACCGAGCGAGCCGACGAACATGAATAAACCCTTAGGAATCTCAATCCATAACTGCTTGGCAATACTTTTAGAAATTTCTCTACTGCCCTTGAACTTCATATTTACTCTCGATTACTCTTCCTTTGCTTTCTCGTATCATTGCTTCGTGTCCCTTTCTATTTCAGAGTGACGAATAATCGTGCAATATAGGATTTATTAAAAATTCTTAAGTATTAGTGTAAGTTTGTTTGCTTATTGTATTGTGATTGCTTGATAGATAAGGGGGATTAGAGATGCCATATGTCATAGGGCATCATGTGTTTGATGAGGTAGTTTGACCAAAGGTGGGTAGACGTTCTAGAAATAGCTAAATGATCATACTAGGTTATGCCCTTTATGGTAGTCGCTTGATCAAGAATAGAGTGGTAGTTTTAGTGTAGAGACTGACCCTCTAAAAGGAGAACCTAAACATAGGCTAACCCAACCCATTTACCATTATGCCCTATCAGTTGCAAAGTTAGGATTAGACAGATTGGTAGGTATCACTTAGATTGATTTGGTCAAATGAGACTTATATTATTGTGATAATAATATGGTTGGAGGACAAGCCTTCAACATGATTATTACAAGATCGTCGGTACCAAAAAGAGTGACTGGAGATGACCATATAGGTTTATGATATAGATGTTGCAAAACCAAATTGTTTAGGATTGATTATTACTTGAGTTATTAGGAGACACCATAGTGACCTAGCGTATCCCTTGAACTATTCCTAGTTATCTAGCGCGGTTCTTCTTTAGTGAGCCTTATTTTAATTTCGAGGGAAAAATTCTTTTAAGGTGGGTAGATTATAAGGACCCTTATTTTTGGGGATTTTTTTATTTATTTTATAGGATTAGATGATTGTATATTTATTGTATTGTATTTTCTTATTAATTATGATTATAGATGTAATTTTCGTGTCTTTGATTCTTGGAGCACAAGACATGCCCATCTCTTGAAACGTCCTTCATGAGTTTTATAGTAGAAAGGATGACCTTCAATTTGGTATATCATGTCACATCTAAATTTGTCCCCTAGCATCATTGTGACTTCGCACAACTTTGAGTCAAATTTAGACAATTAGATTATTTACCATAATTTCAGACCTAACTATTTGCAAAAACAAAAGTGTTCTTTATTTCAAAAACTTTGTAAGAAGATTACAATTGAATTTTGGGAAAGTACAACTATAGGAATCCGATCTGAAGACGATCGCTTTATCCCTTGGACGATGTGAACTTTGAAGACGGTAGCTGTAGTGCCCCGCTCCTTGCGGTCCACTATGTAATACCTACGGCTTGTTGACTCAGTCATGAACTGAGTACATGGTGAAACCTTTGCCGGTATCGATTGATCACGGATGAAATGCAATGAACCTTTCCAATTGATGGATTGGCTTCTATTGAAATGAATCCAAGAGTTTTACTGAATATTTTCTCTTCGCTGCTTGGTTTTGATGAATGCGTTTTCGTGTTGGTTTTCGATGATTGGTTTCCATTGTTCGCTTTCATCGCATTTCGCATTCATTCTGAATCTTGAGAGAAAGAGACGAAGTATGCTAATCAACTTTTGGTGCCATTGTAGGCCGCGTGAATTGTTCGTGAACGGCGCGTGAAGTCCCTCCATCTCTCTACTAAGATTCATCTCGGTGAGTTGCTTCAACCGAACAAACATTGATCTGTATGCCTAAGAAAAATGATCTCTAGTCTACTCTGTTGCCTTGTCCCAATGATCAACGATACCACATCCACTAAAGATAAGAGAAGATAATTGAATTGAATCAAATGCAAGAATATGTGTGGCTACTCGACCTGCTCAATAAGAATGATTATCTGCTTGTCACTAGTCCGCTTGAAATTGTAGACACGTACAGAAGAACTTGTACGTGTTGAGAAGAACCTGAAGGCACGAAACAAACGTGTCGTATATCTGTGCATAACTCCAAATGTGTCTCATCTGATAGAACGGCTAGAGCATGCATTTGGTCTCGGACAACTTGTATACAAGGAAACTTTTGTCTCTCGGGTGGTATCTGGGGGCACCTGGAACCGCTCGGCCTAGGAGAGATTAGGGCCTCCATGTGAAAATGGGAGTCGATCTGAGTCCTTAGCGACGAGCTGAACCAAAGAGTCACAGCGGCTAATCATGGGAAAAACCCATGGACCAACATGTAGAATAGTCCACCTGCATGACCCGAATGACCACTTTAATATCTGCAAGAATAAATCATGAATTACTCATTATGCAAATTGTGCTAAAGTGGTTTTGTGCAGGGATGACTGCCGACGAGGGTAAGTTGCTTATGATATATTCTACTGTCATGTTCTTATGAATTGTTAAAAAGAACCTAGACAAGTAGAAAGATTACTAGTAAATGTTAGCTCAACATATTGATTTAGTGCAGAGATTTGCGAGTTCGGCCAAAAGCCGCTCGCCAGTACATGATGTGTGCTGACCCACGTTGTGGGCATCCTTTTCAAAAAGCAAAGGAGACAGGGGGATTTCAAGGAGGCACTAAAGCTCGTCTAGCCCAGTAGAGCTGCGGACTGCCTCAAAGCTTTCTTTTATTTCAAGTCAAGTTCAAGTTTCTTTTCCTTCTGAAGGCGTCTTTCAATTCCAGCTTGTAATAAAGGAATATCATGTATGGGCATTGTGGCTATTTTCAAAAGAGTGTTTCAAAGAAAGTCTTGTAGCCAAATTATAAGGCAAATCTGAGTTGCAAAGCTTTGTACTTGTATTCCAATCAAGCTATCAATAAAATGAGTATTTCCATTTCAAATCTCTGTGTTCAATATTTGGTTTTCTGCAATGGGTGCGTGCGTGTGTTTTTGCTTGACTAGTTGTTTTGTGCAGGTACATGGCCTTGTGCAAGCGCAACTTAGGCTTGTACGGCATCATGCCTTAGCGAGGACGATCGATCCCGCAGGGATCCAGGTAAGACGGACGACCCTAGCGGGATCGGGGCGTGACAAAGTGGTATCAGAGCACAGTTTTACGTCCTCGGCCTCTTGCAAAAATCGTTTTCAAAAAGTATATAAAGTACATTGACGGCTTTCAAAAGTGTCCCGATTTTGAGTTATGAAAACCAATGCCCCATACAATAAGTCCATAATATTTTATGAGACTGACAGAACTTATACTATTTTGTAGAGAAATGGCTCCTCCTCGTGCATCTGGCTCGACCGATCCGGTAGAACGGATCATGAGAATGTTAGAGCTGCAAAGGCAGGATAGTGAGGAAAACAACCAAATACACCAGGCCCGAGCGGCTGCCTAACAAAAGCAGTTGGATGCCCTGACCCAGCTTGTCACGGCGCTTGCGGTAAATCGAGATGCCACCGCAGCGACGGAACAGACGGGAACGCCCGAGATCGAGCCCGTAGAGGGTGATGAGTCCCAGCCAGCGCAAAGGCACACTGTCTTTAGGCCAAAGGACGTCTTGGACGCGAAACCTCCGGAATTTGAAGGCAGGACGTCACCCGACAAGGTGATGGACTGGATAGATAAAATGGAGAGTCTGTTCGCGTTCATAGGAGTTCCAAGTAGCAAAAAGGTAGTTTGTGCCGTTATGCTCCTACGGCTGCGGGCGAAGGATTGGTGGAAGACGAAGAAGCCGGCGCTACTCGCAACAGCTAAGAATAGGAAGATCTCTTGGGCCTCCTTCAAGAAGGCGTTTCTGGATTAATATCTGCCTCCAGCCATGAGCAAGAAGATGGAGGATGACTTCATCACACTGAAACAGGGAGATATGTCCGTGGAGGACTATGAATCCGAATTTGCTAAACTAGCGAATTTTGCCGCTGCTTTGCTCCCCACGGAACAGGCTCGTATAAATCGATTCGTTGATGGTCTGAATTACGACATCCAGTTAAGTGTGCTGAATCGAGAATGCGGGTCCTATTCTCAAGCCTTTGAGGTGGCGCTACAGGTGGAACAGTTCCAGCAGAAGAAAGCGTCCAACAAAGCGCAGAATAGTCGGAATCAGCCCGCCAAAAGATACCATGACGGAGAGAAAAAGACTGACGGGGAACAAAACAACAAGCCTGTATGCGGCTTCTGCGGTCGGCGAGGGCATGTCAAAGTAGACTGCCGCTATGTGAATGGCCAGAGTTGCAGTCACTGTGGCAAGAGTGGGCACGTCAAGGAGGACTGTCGTGCCGCTAACAACGCTTGTTTTCGTTGTGGCCAACAGGGCCACTCAGTCAAGTATTGCCCGAAAAAGAATAGAACGGATCAGAATAAAGATGACACTGAAGAGCGTGGGCAGCTGCCAGGCCCACCGCCGCTTCGAGACCATCCGCACAACCAGCCGCAGCGGACTAATGCACGCGTCTACAATCTCTCCACGTTGCTTGACCAAGAATGCAATACTAGTGGAGGTGAGTTTTGTTTCTTAAGTTTTGAGGACAAAACTTTTTCTCGGTGGGTTATTATGTAGTGTCCCGCTCCTTGCGGTCCACTATGTAATACCTACGGCTTGTTGACTCAGTCATGAACTGAGTACTTGGTGAAACCTTTGCCGGTATCGATTGATCACGGATGAAATGCAATGAACCTTTCCAATTGATGGATTGGCTTCTATTGAAATGAATCCAAGAGTTTTACTGAATGTTTTCTCTTCGCTGCTTGGTTTTGATGAATACGTTTTCGTGTTGGTTTTCGATGATTGGTTTTCATTGTTCGCTTTCATCGTATTTCGCATTCATTCCGAATCTTGAGAGAAAGAGAAGTATGCTAATCAACTTTTGGTGCCATTGTAGGCCGCGTGAATTATTCGTGAATTGCGCGTGAAGTCCCTCATTCTCTCTACTAAGATTCATCTCGGTGAGTTGCTTCAACCGAACAAACATTAATCTGTACGCCTAAGAAAAATGATCTCTAGTCTACTCTGTTGCATTGTCCCAATGATCAACGATACCACATCCACAAAAGATAAGAGAAGATAATTGAATTGAATCAAATGCAAGAATATGTGTGGCTACTCGACCTGCTCAATAAGAATGATTATCTGCTTGTCACTAGTCTGCTTGAAAATGTAGACACGTACAGAAGAACTTGTACGTGTTGAGAAGAACCTGAAGGCACGAAACAAACGTGTCGTATATCTGTGCATAAGTCCAAATGTGTCTCATCTGATAGAACGGCTAGAGTATGCATTTGGTCTCGGACAACTTGTATACAAGGAAACTTTTGTCTCTCGGGTGGTATCTGGGGGCACCTGGAACCGCTCGGCCTAGGAGAGATTAGGGCCTCCATGTGAAAATGGGAGTCGATCTGAGTCCTTAGCGACGAGCTGAACCAAAGAGTCACAGCGGCTAATCATGGGAAAAACCCATGGACCAACATGTAGAATAGTCCACTTGCATGACCCGAATGACCACTTCAATATCTGCAAGAATAAATCATGAATTACTCATTATGCAAATTGTGCTAACGTGGTTTTGTGCAGGGATGACTGCCGGCGAGGGTAAGTTGCTTATGATATATTCTACTGTCATGTTCTTATGAATTGTTAAAAAGAACCTAGACAAGTAGAAAGATCACTAGTAAATGTTAGCTCAACATATTGATTTAGTGCAGAGATTTGCGAGTTCGGCCAAAAGTCGCTCGCCAGTACATGTGTGCTGACCCACGTTGTGGGCATCCTTTTCAGAAAGCAAAGGAGACAGGGGGATTTCAAGGAGGCACTAAAGCTCGTCTAGCCCAGTAGAGCTGCGGACTGCCTCAAAGCTTTCTTTTATTTCAAGTCAAGTTCAAGTTTCTTTTCCTTCTGAAGGTGTCTTTCAATTCCAGCTTGTAATAAAGGGATATCATGTATGGGCATTGTGGCTATTTTCAAAAGAGTGTTTCAAAAAAGTCTTGTAGCCAAATTATAAGGCAAATCTGAGTTGCAAAGCTTTGTACTTGTATTCCAATCAAGCTATCAATAAAATGAGTATTTCTATTTCAAATCTCTGTGTTCAATATTTGGTTTTCTGCAATGGGTGCGTGCGTGTGTTTTTGCTTGACTAGTTGTTTTGTGCAGGTACATGGCCTTGTGCAAGCGCAACTTAGGCTTGCACGGCATCACGCCTTAGCGAGGACGATCGATCCCGCAGGGATCCAAGCAAGACGGACGACCCTAGCGGGATCGGGGCGTGACAGTAGCCTCTAAAGAATGCAGCAGTACTTTGGCAAGAACTCCTGATCTTTGGTGATGATCTTGAATGATCTGATGTTGATAATAAAGGACTTGAAACTCTATTTATAAAGTTCTGGAAAATAACTAATTAGTAGTTATTTCTGGATTGTGCAGGCTGGATTGCGCAGGTATTGGACTGCGCAAGCAGCGAACTGCACTGGCAGTTACTCGATCGTGGCTCCACTGTATTAGACATGTAGCATTGTTTGATTGAAATGCGCATGGTTGTATACAAACGGTTGCCACATGGTGAGCAATTGATGGCATGTAGGCCACGTATAAATTGTCAGTTATCTTGATGGACTGCACTGCTTAAACTGTGCTAGCATCAGACTGGGCTTCCAATGGGTTGCGCTAAGACTCGGATTGTGCTGAGGTTGAGCTGTCAGACTGTGCTGGTTGTATAGCTGTCATCGAGTGCGGCGCGGCTCGAGAAACGAACAGACTCTTCGCTTTTGTCAGAAGATCTAATTTTCTGTCAGATAATGATGACGTTGCCACGTCAGCTAGCGCGCTCGGATGAGTGCGCAGTTTCGCTTGCGCAGTTGATTAGTTGTGCAGTCTGTCTCCTATGCAGTTGATTAGAAGGGTGCGCAATTTGATTTTCATTGCTTTTTTGATGGGTGCAACTTGATTTTTAGGACCTACAAGACCCCTTCAAAGTTTTAAAAATTTAAAAATATTCAAAGTTTTAAAATACTTTAAATTTTGAATTTAAAATCAAGTTGCGCAGGTGGCGCTTTGACTGCGCGTTTGGAGGAATCAGCTCCTAATTTTTTGGCACAATCTGAGATGACTGTTACTTTTGAAAAACTATAAATAGTTTCCATTCTTCTTTCTTTCATTCTTTACTTGTTTTCAACTATTCTCAAGAGACAAGAGCTCATCTTCTCCGACTACTTCTCCTTCTCCCGACGATAGTGATGGCTCCTAAGCGAACTGCCACCGAGAAGGACAAGGCTCCCGCCGAGCCTTCGACTCGGGTTGCGCCCGAATCTCTCGCCACGAAGTTGGCCACCCAGCGCTGCAAGTAGATGAACTCGATCAAAACCCTTTTTAGGGTTCTTGACATTTTTGAACTTTCATACCTCTCTCTTTTTAGAGATTTGATGGTATTGCGCCACCCTGTTTAGGGTTTCGGTTGCACACACACAATAGTTTTTATTTTTATGAAAACTATTCTTGTGCAATCGGTTGAAAAGCGCTGGCAGATGTTCGGCGCAATCTACCAATTTGCGTAAGTCTGTTGAACCAGCGCAACCTGATGTCTTGTGCAAGTGGATGTGTTGGCGCAACTTGATATTTTGTGCATGTAGGCTGCATTAGCACAATCTGATGCTTTGCACATAGCGCAATCTGACATTGCGTAATTTGCTGATCTTTTGAACAGACTCTTTGATTTTGTATGTACTGAATTTTGTCTCTTTGTCTGATACAGTTAACCTCAGGGAAGACCCAGAATATGAGGTCTTTGCAGGGACTTTGGCTGAACCTGAGTTTAAGGAGGATCTTTTCTATGTGACATTTCCTCAGTATACCCTGCCGTCGTCTCGACAAGCCATCCTAACAGCACAAGACAATGAAATATTGCTGAGTCTGATGAATGGGCAGCCTCTGCAAACTGCTGATGCCGTTATTCATAAGAAACTCTATTTCTGTTTGGTGAGGCTTTCGAAAAGAACTACCAGCCTAGACCCCGTATGGAGCAAAGACTTTTTCAAAGATGCAAGAAGATGATACATTTATCGGAGATTTTCAGATGCCTTCCCCTGTCTCGCTATGCTTTTGCGAGCTATCCTAGGAGGATGGAATGTGATATAACTCCACTCCAGCAAGCTCGAACGAGGAACATCTGTGTGAAGAAGGACCGAACAACAAAGACATGTTCTACAGTTCCTCGGAGCGTCACAGCTCTCTACTCAGAGGACTGAAACCTGGGTGCATTTATCATGACCCACACCCTAGTGTAAGGGCACGAGTACGTAACAGCGCCCAGGCTACGCCGTAGTGTCGGCGGTAGAACGCTGTCCTAGGTCACAATATCTAACATTATAAAGCTAAGCAGTTTATACTCCCCGAATGGGGGTGACATAGCAGAATGTAAACTCAATCACATCTAAGGTAGAGCATAATGGAAGATAGATAAAACATAAAATCCAGAAGAGATACCGCTGGTAGAAGTCTATGTGAAGCTACACAAACCCAGAAATACATCTCAAAGCTCAAATACAGTAATCCATAAATACAACTCAAGGCAACTGAAAACAAGCTATAAGCAAAACCCTAGCTATCTATACAACCTCTACTGTGTCTCCTCTAGGCTAGCAGGCAACCTCCAGGCTATCTGTAAAATTTATAAACAGGTCCAGTCAGGACAGGAGGGAGCACAACACATCTCAACAGTTCATAGCTGGTTAGAAAATATAATATGCAGTAAAGTAAGATATAGATACTGAAGAAATACAGTATGTAAACAGAGAGAGAACTGTAATAGAAGTATCTACTATAAGTAAGAGCTACCAGTGACTAGTGATTTAGAGTACAAAGTCGACATGTGAACGGCTTGATTTGCACATGGCTATACTAAAGAGTGTACATGGCTATTCTACTTTGGAATTGTTCACATGACTATTTAAACTCCCCCGTACCCCCAATTAATACACAAGGATCCAACCAGGTTATGTTATGATTCTATGTAACAGCCCCCGAAGGGTGGTAAGCCCCCAAAGGGTGATAAGCCCCCAAAGGGTGGTAAGCCCCCAAAGGGTGAAGGCCTCCAAAGGGTGGTAAGCCACCGAAGGGTGGTACATAGTAGTCCCATAAATGGGGATTCTGGAAAACCCAATAAATGGGATAAGGATTCAAAGAACACTCTGTGATCATATGAGTATATGTCACAAGTGATCAAAGTACCAAAGAAGCATAGTGATACGTCATGTAAGTGAAACGCACAGAACATAGGTACCCCGATGCTCCCTGAAGGGATAACATCTCAATAAGGGATCCATATAGTACTAATCCGTGTGACCAACGTGGCAGTATCAAGTAAAGTAATTTAATACAGGAAATAATTCTAAGCAGGATAAAAATAATCAGAGATGTACTCGCCTGCTATCTGAATGTCCAAAGGAAATGTACTGTCTAAGGAGAGGTATTTGGCTCCTATTTAGAACAGCACAAGTCACAACAAGTCCAAAATGGTAAAATAAAGCTCTACTATGCATTCTACATGATTCTAGGTCATTCTAGATCAAAGTCAACTCTTGGTCAACTCTGGTCAACCGTACTAGTCAAATTAGGTTAACTAGGCAGTACTAGGTCTAAACCTAGACTAACAAGTCTCATTAGGCCTAACCAAGCCTAGACTAACACTCACACAAAATTACAAAGCAACACAAGTTATCAAACAAACACTACATATATATTCATATATATTTTTATTACAAGCAAGATGCATAAAGACAAGGAGTGGGTGATACATGAATGTCGATATGGCAATGTGTACATAGCAGTACAATGTGTTCAAGTGTGAGGGTATTATGTTAGAAGGATAACATTTAGCAAAGGTTCATTCTGTCACATAGAAAATAACATGTAAAGCATAGGTTTAGCATGTGTGTGTGTGGGTGTTAATCATAACAAAAAGGGTTTATTTATACATCAAAGGGTTTACTCATAACAGTAAGTAGGTTTTATGTGTATTCATGCTTGGGGTTACTGTCAACATATAGAAGGGGGTTTTAACATATGAACATGGTGCTAAGTGCTAATATGGCATCATACATTCCTATCATGTTGGCATTCATATATAGCATACATTCATACTTGATTACGTTACTTACTTACATATGGATACTTGCATACATGTTTCAATACCTTGCATTACCCACATGCTTTCATTTCATCGATTCATTCATGCATCGCATTCATTCATTCATTCATTCATTCATTCATGCACCTATACATACATATTTGAATATATTATATACTTTCATACATTATATCATTTATGCATACTCTATATTATATTACATTCTCTTAACACACACACACATATATATACACATGCATACATACATATTTGTACATACAAGGATACATAAAATACATATGACATATAGTAATCTTCTACTTAAAATCAATAATGTTCAAATTAAGCATTAATTAAATTCTAGGATTAAAGTGTGTTATAGATCTTTGTGTTAGCTTTCCTAAACTTTAAATGGATCATATTTTCGTGTCCGGAAGCTCCCAGAATCGCAAAAACACCGAAATGCGTTCGTCTTTCGTACAGCTGACACTCAAATAATTTTACAGAAAGATTCAGAACGAACTTGTGATTATTAAAATATATTTGGAAAGCTAACTTCGATACGGTTCTTTCAAAAAAATAGGAGATAAATCGGAGTTTTAAGCTAAAAGTTATGACATTTCTAAGTTGCTATTGCTACTAAAAACGTGGATAAATATTATGACGAATTTGGGTAGTTTGAGACAAAAGAAACACAAGTATATAACATAATATATCAAGAACTCACTCTCTACACTAATATATATATATGAGACACTATAGAACACATCTCTAATACAAAAATATGAGATTAAACATGTAATAATTTATTCATACATAACAACAACACATAGTGTTCAAATTTGGGGTTTTTCCATATGGACACAACCACAACACAAAGGACACTCCTATGACCTCCAAATGGACACAAATGGAGATACAACCAAGGGGATCATTCCTATGGGTTCAAAATATTTCTATATGCATGTAGGGATGGATTAGAGGAGAGATTATATCTTCCGAGAGAGATTCAAAGGAAATTCCTTCCGACACGACACCGACACGTAGAGATTCTAAAAGGACACGAACGAGCTCCGAATCCTCCCAAACTAGGCTAGCACCCTCTATCCATGAAGTAGAGGAGAATAAAAAAGATTTGGTGGAAGAAATGATGGATTTGGAGATGAAATCAATGGAGGTTCATCTCTAAATTAATTTGGGAAAGAACAAGAGAGAGAAAGTGGATAAAACAAATGAATGAAGGAGTGACTCACTCCTTATCCCCGCCATAGGTGGCTGCCCAAAAAGGGTGAGGTGTCCCCTATTTGAATGTCCAAAATAACCTCCACTAATCTATTTGATTTAAATTAGGAATGGGTTAAAGGTTGAGGTTAATTTAGTCTAGTTTAAGTCTCTAATTAAACTAAACCTATCCATAAATAATTAGTCTAACTACTAACTAAAATTAATATCATGTGGACTAAAATTAATATCATGTGGGCCATACCTAACTAGTGTGTGGGTCCCACTAGAGTCAAACTACCCTCCGAGTCCCCGTTTCAAGTCGGATAGAGTTGAAATTCGAACCCGACTCAAATAACCTCAAAACAATATCATAAATAATAAAATAAATTTCAAACCCAAAATAATATCATAAATAAAAATAAATTTCAAAAATATTCAAAAATGTAAAATGACAAAAATACCCCTATTTTTGAAAACTGAGGGTGACAAATCTATCCACCTTAAAAAATTTCGTCCTCGAAATTAAAACAAAGAAATTACAGGAAACACATGCAAAAAACAATCTCATTCAAATACTTTTCTAAAAAAAATCAGCAATAAAAAAATTCTTTGAGGCACATCAAACATTTGTAAATAAAAACTGATACGTGTCCGCTACGGACACAAAACCATCAAAAAATCACACCTATCAAAGGTCAAAATCAACAATCACCAACGCAATAAATATCAAAATAATTCAAAGAGGTCAAATACAAAATATCCTTAGGCCAGAAATGACATTAAACACATGGTTAGGCTCTAGGTCAAACAGTCTCTAGGGTTTCACTAGCAAAACATCAAAATCATAAGTCATGATTTTAAATAGTTTTAAAATAATTTAAAAAATTACCAAAAATCATATAATGATTTAAATGTCAAATCAATAAATGATTAAAATTACAAAATTTCAAAATTACCCTCTTCTGGAAAACTGGGTGTGACAGCATTCCACCAGAAAACTCTTCCTGCTGCTACCGGTCAGAACACCGATATTTGCAAACGAGTTTGCGAAGGTTGAGGGAAGATATCCAGACCAAGATATTCTATTGACTGGTCTTGTGAATCCCGATAACAAGAGGTGGAGCTGCATAGCCAATTGGATATTGGCTCAATTTGAAGACAAGCTCAAGGAGATTGAGCTGTACCAAGTGGTGTACGCCACCGTTTATGGTTTTCCACCTAATCCGCATCTCTTCCTTGCATTAGCAGAGAGATATAATTACAGAACCGGGACCTTTATGACACCCTGTGGAGAGATCGGATTGGCTTTACATGAGATGAAGTACATCTCCAGCTTGCCCATGGGGGATATCCCCTACGAAGAATTTGTCCCAACCAAGATGAGTTGGACAAATTACGTCAAGAGAATGCCGACATGGTGGCCGTCTTCGAAGAGCTGCTATGCCACTATAAAATCTGTTCCTTGTACTACAAGAGCGGAACATCCGGCACCTGTTACTCAACTAAATGGTTGTCGTACCTCTTTCTCGACCATATCTTTAAGAAAAAGAAAAAGGAGCATGATAACTGCCAACCCTCCTTCTTCAAACCACTTAGCCACAGCAAGTGATAGGGTTGATGGAGGAGAATAAAGATAAGGATATCAAGATCGAAGATGATCTTCAATATCCCCCTCTTAAGAAAAATGATATTATTATTGAGAGTTATATGAGGATGGGCTATAGGCCCATGTCGAAGGAGGCCCAGTTGGCGGGTTTTCTTACTTATTGGCTCCGAAGATACGTTGTTCCTGGAGCCAGCACCGTCGATCGCTTTCATCGAGACATGCTGTTTGCTGCCGTCCGCTTAGTCTTCGACTACTGGATGGATCTATTATCAGGGATGACTTGCAGAGTAAAGGCTGGCATCCACCTTTTTGTTGATCAAATGCTTCAATGAAAGGGTGAGAAAGGAAGCTTTCCCCGGCTGGAGCTACCATATACTTATTTGTTCAGTGGCTGCTTCTGCACTATCCTTCACTGATGAACCCCGATATGGGAGCGGTGAGCGGCAGCTTCTTGAGGAGATTCTCAAAAAGTAAGTGGATATACACCACTTTAAGAGATTGCAGACGCGCTTTGATTCTTGGAAAGGGATGGAACTTCTATTATGTTTCGCCTCCGGCTGGCTACGAGCATATGTCTACCAACCTGGTCGATTCTGGGAGAGCACAGCTTCTGGGCCACACAATTTTCAACTGGTTGAAGACAATCCGGCCATCTCATTTAGTATACCAATTTGAAGATGAGTGCTATCTGGAGCCTTATCTTCCGAGCCGATTTGTATGCCAATTCGGCTATGACCAATTCCACGTAGGAAATGCCATAACGTGCCAACAAGGAAAGGGTTATCTGATCGATGGAGCTCGGGCTTGGGCTTACTATAATGCTCGGGACACGAGGACGATGTTCTCGATGCCGCTAAAGAGCGATCACGGCCCTCGTATGCTATATACATATTCGCTCTTCTACACATCGGCGAACACTTTTGTGGAGAACTTTAGTCTGGTGGACAGTTTTGGGACTGCGGCCCGATTAAAGAAGGGAGCATCTGTTGTGGTGGCTCCTGGAAATGATGAAGAAGATGTGCCAGTTGATGCTCCGTTGGAAGCTTCAAAGGAAGCCAACTTTCCTGAAGAAGTCAACGAGCCACTGCGGATTTCCTTGAAAGTCGTCAGATCTCCCATCAAGGAGAAGAAGAAAAGCAAGGCAGAAGAACCTTCTTCTCCAGTTGCTAAGAAGAAGCTTGTCTTGGAATCATCAGAAAGGGTTACCACCCGGTCATCTCGGCAGCATGCTGAGTCAACTCAAATAGAAGAGGCAACAACTCCGATATCTCTTCAAAGGCAAGTAGATGTAGAGAGTCCGGAGAGACCTCTACGCAGAAAGAAGGTAGTTTTCAGAAAAAAAGTAGCCACTCCTCCAAGACCTATCTTGTCATCAATCATTACCAGTACTGTTGTCGGAGTCATAATATCATCCCCTACACCTGCTATTGAACCCAGACAGGAAGCCTTCAGTCCAGAGAGAAGGGACGAGGTTGTAGGGACCAGGGAAGATATGGCGGAGACAGCAGAAAGCTGAGAAGCCAAATGAGCTAGAAACAGAAACCGCCCACCTTCCGGCTTCTCCTCGATCACTACGTGCCGAAAAGGATAAATTAATGATTGAGGCACTGGACAATTGTGACTTTGGCTTCCACGATGATGCAGATCCAGTTGCCACAACTGGTAATGAAGGAGCACGAGAGGAGAGTGCTAGTAATAAAGATACATCAGTAGAGGCTGTTGATGACACTCTTAATCCAGAAGAGGATGCTGATGTACCCGCATCCCCAGAGAAGAATGTTATTAAAAAAGTAGCACCAGAGGGAGATACGGTCACTCATCAAGGAGGTACTGGTATTGATGATATTAATACCCTTCTTTTATGGATTAAGTGGCTGACATCTTAATTTTATCTATGCAGAAATTCAACTTTCTCTGATTCCTCCGACATGCACTGATATAGTGCCAAAAAAAGAGATAGCCAGCAGTAGCCGTCACTTGTCAGGCGGCTCTGAAGTGGGTAGTAGCCAGGCAATAATATCTGAAGCTACTTCTGTGAGGCTACAACCCATATCAGCAGATGACAAACTTGTCACTGGTCCCAACAATGGTAAGATTACCCTTACTCTTGATCCTTTTCGATAATTGCTAATGACAGCAAGCTGATAGGGTTTTTTTGAGTCGCAGAGGAACATCTGGGAGGAGCAACCAGCTCTAGTATGGATCCTTTGTCGAAAGAGACTACTGTTCATGCTACTGAGCTTTCGTCTATACAAGCACCTGCTGCTTCAACATCCATGGGAGTAGCTGCCACACCGGTGCAATAGCTACGAATAGATTTATAATTGGCTCTTTCACCAACCTTTTCTTCAATTCTCTAGGAACCTTAGTAGAAAGGGTAATGGAGAAGGAAGATGTTGGGTTCATCACTGTTAGGGGTCCGACCTCTTATCTGATCACTGCCATCCAAAGTCAAGGTGATGAAGCGCAAGCTGCTTACCTTGAACATATATTGGATGAGCTAGAAGAATCAGTTAAGATCTATAAAGATCTCAATCGGGCAGAGGTGGAATCCTTGGTACATGCTAAGTTCGAGAGGATGTCTCGAGAGGCTGCAACTACAAAAGCTGAGTTCCAGGTTTTCTTGGACACTTTCGCTGCCAATTCTTCAGAGTACAACTCCCAGATGGAAATAATAGCATCTGCTGCTGGAAAGAAGGAAAAGAAAGTTGCTGAGCATAAAGCAGAGTTCGATCGACTTCAGGAAGAGTTGAAAACTGTTCAACTTGCTCTAAAAGAAGAGACCACTCATCATCAAGCTATAGTCCAGCAATTGGACATTCTGACTCACGAAAGAGATGAATATGTCACGACTCATCAAGCTGAAATCTCCCGCCGACTAGTAACCTTACCGACTTTTGATGAAAATTCGGGAATGGAGGAATCTAGAAGACGAGTGACGAATTCTTGGGAGGAGCGACTTTAAACTTTAAAGCAGCAGATGGCTAGTTTGATGACTCCACCAGCTGAATAGGAAGACTCTTTTGTATCTTCTATTTTGTGACATGTAATTTTGTAATGCCTTTAAATTTTGATCAATAAAAAGATATTTTCTTTGTGGCTCTATTATTTATTGTATATCTTATTCGGATATAAATAATAGCGATAAAAATATATTCAGAGGTCCGGGACATGATATATTTCGAGATTTAGAAAATAATTATATTTATTATATCTTCTCAGAGGTAATGTGGACATGGCAGAATATAATTGTTGAATACCATTATTTCAGTAGACAAATTAATCAAAGATGACAAGTTGCTGATATGATTGAACAGATAAATCGTTAAAATGTGTGAACGAAATGAATTGTTAGAATGAACGGATGAACCGTCAGAGGAATTGAATGAACGGATGAACCGTCAGATGAATAATGAACGGATGAACCGTCAGATGAATGAACGGGCGAACCTTCGGATGAATGGAGTGAACGGCGAACCGTCAGATGAATGTAATGAACGGATGAACCGTAAGATAAATGTAGAGAACGGGCGAACCATCAGATGAATAGAGTGAACGGGCGAACCGTTAGATGAATGTAGTGAACGGGCGAACCGTCAGATGAATGGAGTGAATGGGCGAACCGTCAGATGAATGTAGTAAACGGGCGAACCGTCAGATAAATGTAGTGAACGGGTGAACCGTCGGATGATTTGAATGAACGGGCGAACCGTCAGATGATTTGAATGAAAGGGCGAACCGTCGAATGATTTGAATGAACGGGCGAACCGTCGAATAAATGGAATGAACGAGCGAACCGTTAGATGAATGGGATGAACGAGCGAACCGTCAGATAAATGTGATGAACAGGTAAACCGTCGGATGAATTGAAAGAACGGGTGAACCGTCAGATGAATGTGTCGCTTCGTTGTTCCACGAATCTCTGTCTATAAATAGAACAAAAAATTAGATGGAATGATCACTTTCACTTTTCAACATAAAGATGTCGTCTGGAGATGCATCCAAGAAGACTGAGATCACCCCAAAAGTTGATGTGGGCACTGAAGAACGTCCTGCCGAATCGATTCAGCCAAAGTAGACGGAGGTAGGTGAAAATTCGTCTGCATCTAAGCCACCGCGGGATATCCTGGACTTCCTACTTGAACCAAGGAAGACTGAAGAAGAAGAGGCCATGAGGATAGCTGCTTGCAAGTTCCTGGTGGGTTCGAGCCACGATGTTCTTGGCTCTTTTGCTGATTTTATTTTTAAGAAGGGCGGCAATGGTCATCATCCTGTCTTCAAGAAGGACGATAGTGATCTCGTCCATGATATCTTGTAACACCATTTATGATGAAATAAAATAAATTTTTATTTATGAACTGTTTTGTCATATTTACAAGAAATTTTTGTCACATCTATACATAGTATTTCTTAAGAAATTTGCCATTGATAGGCATCATAGCAACTCGACCGTCCAGCTCTGAGAGTTGATAGGCTCCATTTGAAAAGACTTTCCTCACGATATATGGACCTTTCCATTTCGTATCGAACTTGCCTTTGCTCATGTGAGTCATAGTTATAGGACGTCTGACTGTTAGAACAAGCTCTCCTTTCTGAAAGGCTCTGACTTTAACTTTGCGGTTGAAAGTCTTCGAGATGCGGGCTTGGTATAACTCAATATGTTGTTGAGCCAATAGCCGCTTCTCGTCAAGTACCTCCAATTCCTGAAGTCGAAGAATATCGTTGTTTCCGTTGTCAGCTCATTAGCGACGATAATCCTTAAAGACGAAATTTGAAGTTCCAGGGGTAGAACTGCTTCACAGCCATACACTGAAGAGAAAGGTGTATAGCCTGTGGAGTTACGGACCGTAGTACAATAGGCCCAAAGACATTCTCCAAGCTTTTCACTCTAATTTTGTTTGTTAGTAGATACAAACTTCTTAAGGAGCTTGATGATAGTCTTGTTGAAAGCTTCAGCCAAGCCATTAGCAGCAGGATTGCAAGCTATCGAAGCGACATTGTCAATTCGATGATCGTCACAGAACCTTGTAAACTTTTGACTGATGAACTGAGGTCCATTGTCGTGAATGATACTTCGAGGTACACCAAATCTATAGATGACATGATGTTTGACAAAGTTGATGATGTTACTGGTTTTGACTTTAGCCAGAGGTATAGCTTCGGCCCATTTGGAGAAGTAGTCAGTTATTGCTAGTACGAACCGATGTCCTCTAGAAGAAGGAGGATTGATGGAACCTAATAATCCAGCCCCAGGCTTCAAAAGGCCAGGAAGCAGCAGTCGGATGAAGGAATTCTGATGGTTGATGGATGAAATTTGCATAGATTTGACAGGCTCGACACTTCCTTACATATTCGATGGCATCATATACCATAGAGGGACAGTAGTAACCCATACGTCGGATACGATCTTGTAGCTTAGGGCCGGGTTGATGTGCTCCGCAAACACCATCGTGAGCTTCACGCAATACTTGTTTCACTTCGTCACCAGCAAGACAGCGTAAGAGAAGACCGTCATAAGTCCGTCGATAGAGAGTCTTAGTAGTCTGATTATAGTATAATCGGAGAGATCATCGACGAATACTCGTAGCCTCCTTGGGATCTTCGGGAAGTATGTTATGGACCACGAAGTCGATGAAGGAAGTTCTCCAATCTTTACTGATAACATTGGCTTCAATAAGATTACTGAACTCAATATTACGATTGTTTTTGATGCAAAACAATTCTCGATTAGAGACAACCACACCTGCTGTCTTTTAACAGGGATGGCTAAGACTGCTGCAAGATTAGCCAAAGCATCTGCTTCAGTGTTGCAAGCTCGACGGACATATTCGATGAAGAAGGCTTTGAATGATGTAGCCATGTTGATTACCGCTTCATAGTAAGGCACTAGATCTTGATGGCGAACTTCATAGGTTCCTCTAACCGGGTTAACAACTAGCTTGGAGTCACCATAAACTTCAAGATATTCGACGTCCAGTTGTTTAGCTAACTGAAGACCAATAAGCAGAGCATTGTATTCTGCTACGTTGTTGGAGCAAGGTTTATCTAGAGAATAGGCTCTTTGGATAGTTGACCCGTCTGGAGAAACGAGAACAACCCCAACTCCTACAATAATGGCACCATTCGATCCGATCCTGGATGCATCGTTAAAGAATAGACGCCAGGTAGGAAATTCGTCGGAGATCATATTTGATTCCAATGTCTCGTCTGGAATTTTATCATAGAGTTTAGATGTCTCCGGTATAGGATGAGCCGCTAAAAAGTCTGCCAGTGCTTGACCTTTAACAGACTTTTGTGGATCATAAACCATGTCATATTGGGCGGGCAGAATGGCCCATGTAGCCAATCGAGAGTTGAGTGTACTTGGCTTTTTCATCAATACCCGAAGAGGATTAACTCAGGATATGACATGAATAGTTTGGCCAACGATGTAATGCCGAATCTTTTGGACAGCGAACATAAGAGCTAAGCATTCTTTTTCGACCGGACTATAACGGTCTTCGGCACCAATCATAGTATGACTGAGATAATAGATGACTTGTTCATGACCTTCTTTATTCTTTTGGCAAGTAAAGCACCCAATGAATGATCCATAGCACGGACGTACATTAAAAATGATATGCCCGAGATTAGTGGCACCAAGACTGGTGGTTCATGAGATACTGTTTTATGTCGTCAAATGCTCGTTGACATTCTTCAGTCCAAATGAAAGATACACCCTTCTTTATTAGCTGAGTAAATGGTCTGCAACGTCCAGATTGATTTGAAATAAATCTCCTGATGTACGCAAGTCGACCCTGGAATCCTCGTAGCTCTTTTAGGTGCGTGGAGGACGCATCTCTTGAATGTCTTTGATCTTTTCGGGATCTACGTGTAACCCTTAGAGGTAATGACGAAGCCGAGAAATTTGCCACTAGAGACACCCAAGAATGACTTGATGGATTCATTTTGAGTTGATGTTGGCGCATTAGATTGAAGATAGTTCTCAAGTCTTGGATGTGATCTTCCTTTAGACGACTTTGACAGCAATATCGTCGACGTAGCTTTCGACAGTCTTGCGCAGATGATCTCGAAAGATGGTACTCATGGCTCGTTGGTAAGTTGCACCAGCATTCTTGAGACCAAATGGCATCACAGTATAGTAGTAGACTCAGCGAAGAATGCGGAAAGAAGTGTGCTTTTCATCTTCAGGATTCATCCAAATTTGATTGTATCTGGAGAATCCATCCATGAAAGATATTCGCTCGAACCCACAAGTATTGTCGATCATGACATCTGTGATAGGAAGAGGAAACTCGTCTTTTGGACAGGCTTCATTAAGATCCCGGAAGTCAATGCAAACTCGAACTTTACCAGTTTTCTTCAAGACTGGGATAATATTGGCTACCCAATCTGGATGTTGTTCTTCTCGAATAAAGCCACAAGCTATGAGCTTTTTGACTTCATCATCAATAGCGTCCATCATTTCTGGCTTGAATCGCCTTTGATGTGTTTGACTGGCTTTGCATTAGGCAAAATATTCAGTTTATGAGTGGCAATTTTTGGATCTAAACCTGGCATGTCTTCATAACTCTAGGCGAAGATATCAATGTATTCTCGAATAAGAAGAATTAATTCTTGCTTATCTGTCTCTGGAAGGTTCTTGCTGATAATATCGGACGAGGTAACCCGCTCTCTCCTACATCAATTTGAACTAATTGATCTTCGGTAGGAGGTTCTCGTTGTTCGAATCAGAGTTCCATTGGGTATCCATTCGTTGAGCCCAAGGATCTGTTTCGAGATTTTCTTCAATATCCTCGTCATATCCTTCTGGAAGTTCGACGGAGACCATGTTAGAAGATACGATCAGCCGATGAATTTGACCAATACTGGTATCAGAATCCCATGATCTAGAATCAAGAGTTAGCGCTCCTGACTATCGATTCGGAGACTACTGGGATAATACCGGAGGTGAAGCATATCCAAGACCTCTTTTGTCCTGCTGTAGTACATCTCTAATTTTCCTTCCGGAACAACCGTACGGATAGGACTTCTTCTAGCCTTACTGTAGTTGAGGCCATTCTTGAAGTCATAACCCATCTTTCGGATGATGTCTTTTGATTGTTGACTATAACGACGGAGTTGGAGACGTCCCGTATCGTTGCATTTACTATCATCCGTATAGCTGAATTTTTGTTCTACTCCTTTACTAAAAAGTATTGGACTCTCGCCTCTCTTTCGAGAAGGGACAACAAAGT
>JANAVB010002356.1:0-49494 GCA_029216955.1 Iris pallida
ACCACTCTACCATCTAACTTCTTTGTCTACATGCACTCAATATCTACCAAAACATTAGCTTTCAGAGGTTAACTTTGCTCCCTTTAGCACATTAGAAGCTTCCCTAGTTGCCACTAGGGGTGTTATTAGGTCAAGTTGTGACCAGATGGTGCTGGATCTGAACCCAGCGCTGTAAGTCCTACAGGCCCATGTTAATACAAGGGGAAGTTGTCATGGAGTTCCCACACTTCTTTTCAGGATTTGTTGTGATTTTAAAACAATTTTGGAAGGTTGCTTAAACCACATTATAATTATGGTCAAAATATGAAATTAAAATTTATCAACCTCTTACTATGTGGAGCTACATCTCTTCATAAAAAATTGTTGAATGATTCGAAGCTTACCCATCTCAAATTTTATATATATAGGTGAAGATGAAGATTAATGTTAATTAAAATCAACTTATTTTAGAATTGTGGTCTAATTTTTGAAGTGAGGGGATACAATTTAAATTGGTCTAAAATTCAAATGATAGGCCTAAATTGAATTAGGCAACACGGTTTCATTGCTAGTAATGATATAAGCTTTAGGTGAGGTCTGTATCCTATCCATTTCCTACTAGATTCGAGTTGGGTTAGGTCTGTGTCAGGTTATTTCACTACAATTTTGTATTGAACCTGGACATGGATTAGGGTTGGGTACGCTTTACGTGAAGCTGAATCTTATCTATTTCGAGGAGCTACTGGACTGCTCGGTTCAAGTTTTAGAGGTTGGGTATGTATGGGATTGAGAATTGGAAGAGAATATGGGAGGCTTCAGCCCACATGCCCAGAAAAATAAAACTAAAGCTCCCTCTTGGAAATATTTTTGCTTTCGTGGGAATATTAGTTCGGTGCATTAATTATAATTTTTGGACGGTAATACTCTCAATGACACCAAGTGAACTTAGGTAATAATATTATGAAATTATTGGAAGGGTACTTATGGAAAACTAAACAAAATGAGGTTCCGATTCATGTGTGAACTAAGCATGAAAATGGAAAAATTAAATTTTTAGAGCGACATATTTCCAATATAACCAAGTATTCACAAAACCTTCGTCCAAACGCCACTTACGAGTCTAAATCCGGGGGTGATCGGCTCAAGTCCAAATAATAGCGCTAAATCCATGTGCTAATTTAATGCCTCGCCAAATAGCAATGACCTGAATCTATATTGGGAATACAACCGTTAATGTGTGTCAGCAAGTATCTTGATACCCAGAGTATCTTGGTACCCAAAAGAACCCAAGTGTCGCAGCAAGCATCTTGATGCCCAAGGGACACTTTCTTGAATCTTCAGTTTCGACAAATTTACCTGCACTAGAGGAGGAACCGTCATCTGCAATGGAGACAGGGGATGTGTTTCGACTAGGGAGCATGCGATCGAACAGTTTGTCGATATGGAGGAGAGGGGAAGACATCTTCTCGAGGTCGTCTAGAGAGGAGGACGACGAGGAGGCTCTGAAATGGGCTGCTCTGGAGAAGCTACCGACCTACGACCGCATCCGCAAGGGGATATTAACCATGGCCGAGGGGGGGCACAAGGAAGTCGACGTACAAAACCTCGGGTACCAAGAGAGGAAGAACTTGGTGGAGAGGCTGGTTAAAGTTGCAGAGGAGGACAACGAGAAGTTCTTGTGCAAGCTCAGGGATCGCATCGAGCGGTAACAACGAAGCTACCACACTTTAATTTTGTTGCACAAGTACATACTAATAGGCTGAAGTTTGATTAACAAAGTCTTCATTCCTCAGAGTTGGAATCGTGATTCCTACCATTGAGGTTCGGTATGAAAACCTCAACATTGAAGCAGAAACTTATGTGGGTAACAGAGGATTGCCCACGATTCTAAATACCTTGATCAATATCTTGGAGGTAGTTTAATCTATACTTCATATATGCAAAATTTATGTGTTTGAAACTTCAGACTGACATAAGCGTTTGTCCGTCCGTCCATGGAGAAGACCCTTGCCAACATTCTCCATATACTGCCCAGTAGGAAGAAACCAATATCGATTCTTCAAGATGTTAGCGGAATCATCAAGCCTCGCAGGTAAACAAGGGGGTTTTGTTTCGGACAAATCGACACTATCAGAGTTTCTTGAAGATTGAAATGTGTTGGTTATTGTTGCATATGTAGGATGACTCTGCTTTTAGGCCCTCCAGGCTCCGGAAAGACAACCTTAATGTTGGCTCTAGCAGGAAAACTAGGCTCGGATCTAAAGGTCAGTGAACTCCCACTCTCCATCTTTCATTAGCTAGAGAGTTTCTAGGAGCAATGAAACACCAAATACTCAAGTAAAATCGAAGCAATATGAAACAGGTATCAGGAAAAGTTACTTACAATGGTCACGAAATGGTCGAGTTTGTACCGCAGAGGACTGCTGCCTATATCAGCCAGCATGATCTCCATATAGGCGAGATGACGGTGCGTGAAACTCTATCTTTTTCTGCCAGATGCCAAGGAGTCGGTACTCGCTATGGTGAGCATCACCTGAATATGTTAATTCAAGGTGGATTTATTACATATTTATCAGGTAAAATGCATCATTATAATAACTTACAGATATGTTAACTGAGTTATCAAGAAGAGAGAAGGCAGCAAATATAAAACCTGATCCTGACCTCGATGTCTTCATGAAGGTGAGACCAAAAACAAATGTTATATGCAATCAAATATATTCTTCTGAATGACTTCTTCAGTTTCCAATATAAATGATGTAACAGAATTCCCGTTTCTATTACTACAGGCATCAGCAATGGGAGGACAAGAAACCAGTGTAGTTACGGATTATATACTCAAGGTATGTCCCCTGTTCATATAAGATATATGTTGGGGTTTTGTGATCTTCGGTTTTCACGTATGTCTGTACTGATTACTTACGGATAGAAGGTTTTCTCGTGTCAGATGCTACTTTCAGCAACGGTACTAAGAATTTGTTTGTTTTTTTCTCTCCTCTCACAGATATTAGGGTTGGATACCTGTGCTGATACTATCGTTGGCGATGAAATGAGGAGAGGCATCTCCGGAGGACAAAGGAAGCGTGTTACGACAGGTATATCGAAATGTTAAGATCATGTTTCTTCACTTCTTTCTACTTTTGTTCCGAGTTCCTTTTGGGACACCCCTCAATTCATCTGCGGGTCTTTGAATTATTCGATCGCAGGGGAGATGCTTGTCGGACCAGCAAGAGCACTCTTCATGGATGAGATATCCACTGGCCTCGACAGCTCCACAACCTTCCAGATTGTCAGTTCATTTAGGCAGTATATTCACATTCTCGATGGGACAGCCGTTATCTCCCTGCTCCAACCAGCACCAGAGACGTATGAGCTCTTCGATGACATAATCCTTCTCTCGGATGGGCTGGTCGTATATCAAGGACCCCGTGAAGACGTGCTCGAGTTCTTCGATCACATGGGCTTCAAATGCCCTGAGAGGAAAGGGGTTGCAGACTTCTTGCAAGAAGTGGGTAACCGCAGGAAGATTTTTCTTTTCCATCAGGTATGAAGTTCTTCATAGAAGATACTGAGGTGATACCTTCTTTGAATCATAGGTGACGTCGAGGAAGGACCAGCAGCAGTACTGGGGAAAACACGACGAACCTTACAGGTTCGTGCCGGTTAGAGAGTTTGCAGAGGCATTTCATTCGTTCCACGTTGGTCAGGATTTAGGAAAAGAACTCTCCACACCATATGACAAGAGGAACAGCCACCCAGCCGCCCTGACAACTTCCAAGTACGGTGTCAGCAGAAAGGAACTGTTCAAAGCTCTGACCGCAAGAGAACTGTTGTTGATGAAACGGAACTCTTTTATCTACTTCTTTAGGGCTGGTCAGGTACGTTGGCGATCCCAACAACCAACGACCGATCGGTTATGAACACAATCCATGCCTCTAATTCGCGATTTTCTGTCTTCAGCTCATAGTCATGGGTTTTGTAATGATGACGGTCTTCCTAAGGACCGAGATGCCCCGTGATTCAATAACCGATGGCGGGATCTACATGGGTGCCCTCTTCTTCTCGATGGTCTCAATCATGTTCAATGGGTTCTCGGAGCTCGCCTTGACCATTCTTAAGCTACCTGTGTTCTACAAGCAACGGGATCTTCTCTTCTATCCGCCATGGGCATATGCCATACCCACATCGATCCTTAAGATCCCCATAGCCTTCCTAGAAGTCGGAATATGGGTCTTTCTCACCTATTATGTGATGGGATTCGATCCATATGTAGGAAGGTGAGGAAAAGGTGACTGGTCGTTCAACGTATTTTCAGAATAATGACATTAGATCTTTCATTGCAGATTGTTTAAGCAGTATCTACTGCTCCTGGTCATCAATCAAATGGCATCCGGACTGTTCCGATTCATCGCTGCAGTGGGCAGAAACATGATTGTTGCAAACACATTCGGATCCTTTGCATTGCTCGTGCTTATGGTGCTGGGTGGATTCCTCGTAGCAAGAAGTTAGTTACTAGAACACAAGTAGATGCATATCAGCCTATTCTTTTCAGTGAACCGACACTAATGCAAATCAACTCATAATTTGAATAACTAAACAACTATCATCATACTCTGACAGATGACGTGAAGAAATGGTGGACATGGGGTTATTGGATCTCGCCAATAATGTATGCCCAGAATGCAATATCGACTAATGAATTCCTTGGCAAATCTTGGAGCCATGTAATAACGAATAACCGAATGTTCAGAAAGTAGAGAAATAATCTACCTATCGAATGAAATCAACCTCTCATACCTGTGCTTTGTATCATGTCATAGATTCTTCCTGGAATGACGAAACCATTAGGAGTGTTGGTCTTGGAGTCCCGTGGAATCTTTCCAGAAGCGAAATGGTACTGGATTGGTCTGGGTGCATTGCTTGGATATATGTTTCTATTGAACTTCCTTTTCATTGTGGCTCTCACCTATCTCAATCGTAAGCATCCTTCTTTCATTTTCCTTGCTAAATTAAAACTCGACTCTAAGCCGAGCACCGTCTTCTGTCTGTCTACAGCCTTCGGAAAACTGCAGGCACCAATATCCGAAGAGACATTAATGGAAAAACATGTCAATATAACAGGGGAAATGGTAGAAGCATCATCACGAGGAGAAAGCTCTAGCAGCATTCACTCCACATCCAGAAGTAAGTCTGGCAAGCATGTTAAACTTAAAATGTAGCCCTCTCCTGACAAATTTCATTCGAGTCAGGTTTCTGATATTGCAGATGATATTAGTAGAAGAAATTCTATGTCAAGATCCAGACATTCAGGTCTTAACATTAATCAAGACAAGAAGGGCATGGTCCTTCCATTTGTACCACTTCCAATCACATTTGAGGATATAAAATACTCTGTTGACATGCCACAGGTAGCTTCCTACAACACACAAAACCCACACAATTGGCAGAGCTTGTCATACTGGGGATTAAGACTATTTTCTTGTAGGATTTCTAAAGTACCAAACTTTTTTTTTGCAGGAAATGAAAGAAAATGGAGTAACTGATGACAGATTACAGCTTCTGAAAGGCGTTAGTGGAAGTTTTAGACCAGGAGTTCTTACAGCACTGATGGGGGTTAGCGGAGCCGGAAAGACTACAATGATGGATGTACTTGCTGGGAGAAAAACAGGTGGCTACATAGAAGGAAATATTACCATAAATGGATATCCTAAGAAGCAGGAAACTTTTGCCCGGGTATCAGGATACTGCGAACAGAACGACATTCATTCTCCTAACGTGACAGTATACGAGTCTCTCGCGTTCTCTGCTTGGCTACGTTTATCTTCTGATGTAGATACAGTAACAAGAAAGGTCGGTTTTGTTACTAACAATTTATGTATGTGCACTTTATGGCATTTGTGTAAGCTCACATACAAAACTGGTAAATGCAGATGTTTATTGAAGAGGTCATGGAACTTGTAGAGTTGACATCATTAAGAGATTCACTGGTCGGTTTACCTGGTGTGAGCGGATTGTCCATTGAGCAGCGCAAGCGTCTGACTATTGCTGTGGAGCTTGTTGCTAACCCATCTATAATATTCATGGACGAACCTACTTCTGGACTTGATGCACGAGCAGCAGCAATTGTGATGAGAACAGTAAGGAACACTGTAGACACTGGGAGGACAGTTGTTTGCACTATCCATCAGCCTAGCATCGATATATTTGAAGCTTTTGACGAGGTGCAGGAAAGCTCAGATTTTTCCAGTATTTCAATAGTGATGTTGAGCACAACCCTGATAACTTTTAAGTCTACTTGCAGCTCTTCTTAATGGCGAGAGGAGGAGAAGAGATATATGTAGGTCCTCTGGGACAACATTCTTCCCATTTGATCAAATACTTCGAGGTGAGGAACAAGGAACAAAATCTTGATCTTTCTAAGAGATTATCTCAAGTGGTAATGTAGATGAAAAATGCCAGTTTCTTATTGTGCAGGAAATTGATGGAGTCGGCAAGATAAAAAGTGGCTATAATCCTGCAACATGGATGTTGGAATCCACCTCTTTGGCACATGAACAATTACTCGGGGTTAGTTTTAGTGACATATACAAGAATTCTGAACTGTTCCAGTAAGTAATTACTCGTCTCCTCTTGATAATTTTCTTCACTATTACTATTAACGTAATCCTAATCATCATCCGATATTGCATCTCAGGAGGAACAAAAGCCTGATTAAGGAACTCAGTGTACCTCCCCCAGGTTCCAGTGATCTCTACTTCCCAACTCGGTACTCGCAATCCTTCTTCACACAATGTATGGCTTGCCTATGGAAACAGAACTTGTCATATTGGAGGAACCCTCCATACACTGCAGTGAGATTTTTCTTCACATTAGTCATAGCCTTGTTGTTTGGGACTATATTCTGGGATCTTGGAACCAAGAGGTATGTCATCAACTGTCCCCATTTTACCTGTTCTTTTGCTCAAACTATGTGTACTATGGAAAAAATTTCTTTTCAGGGAGAGACAGCAGGATATACTCAATGCGATGGCTTCCATGTACTCTGCTGTTCTATTTATTGGGGTTCAAAATGCATCATCAGTTCAACCAGTAGTAGCTATTGAAAGGACAGTATTTTACCGCGAGAGGGAAGCAGGAATGTATTCAGCATTACCATATGCGCTTGGACAAGTAATGACTCACATAACCATAACCTATTCACTCTTGAATATTCTCTAGGGAAAACTTACGTATATGGTTTCAATTTCTTTGATCAACATGTTACATTGCATATTTGCAGGTTGCAATTGAACTTCCGTACATCTTGGTCCAGTGCTTGATGTATGGTGTTATAGTGTATGCAATGATAGGATTTGAATGGACTGCTGCTAAGTTTCTTTGGTACATGTTCTTCATGTACTTCACATTTCTCTACTTCACATTTTATGGGATGATGGCAGTAGGCTTGACACCAAACCATAACATCGCAGCCATAGTCTCGTCTGCATTTTATGCGTTGTGGAATCTTTTCTCGGGATTCATCATCCCGCGGACTGTAAGTTCCCACCTTCCTTACTTGGTTCTTCCTGGTATAATCTAAAGTTACCGATTACCTTTGCAGAGGATTCCTGTGTGGTGGAGATGGTATTACTGGGTATGCCCTGTAGCGTGGAGCTTGTATGGGTTGGTTACCTCTCAATTTGGAGATATAGAGGATAGACTTGACAATGGCGTTATCGTGTCCAAATTTTTACAAGGTTACTTCGGATTCAGACATGACTTTTTGGGAGTAGTCGCAGTAATGGTTGTTGCATTCAGCATGCTTTTTGCTCTCCTATTCGGATTATCAATAAAAATGCTCAACTTCCAAAGAAGATGAAGAAGAGTATCCTGAGAGGTAGAACATGATATTCATAAAGTGAAACTGCAAATCATCCTCTCACTCTGTATAATCGATCAAAGATAACCACCAAAAGCCTACTGGACCTACTTGGTATGATAAACCAAAGATAAGGCTATACTATTGTTGTCTAAAAAACAAATGAGTCTTTAGGAACTCTGTAGAAGAAGAGAGGGAAGAGAAAGAGACAAACTATTTGTATTATGTATCTCAGGAGGAACCTTTTAATGGATTTTTCCTCTTTGTATTTATAAGATAGTAAAAATGCTTACAATGGATAACCATGAGATCTTAAGAGATCTCTAAGAGAGAGGAATATTTCTATTTAGTTGGAAAACTCATATCTAGTTAGATATAACTAACTACAACATGTTGGTGTTTTTGCTTGTTGGTGTTTTGCTTTAGAAACTAAAAAGATACTCCCACATTGGAAAAACCAAATGGATGGTATCTCTATATAAAGTTTTGCTTGTGTTGAGAGATCACATGAAGTGTGGAAAGGCACATGGGTGCCATGTGGGGGCATTTTTCTAGTGGAAAGAAGGCTAAATAAAAAAAGAAGCATTAATGCTTTTTGTCATGCTCATGGGATAATTTTTTTGTGGAGTTAAGCCCCGAAAGAGCTTAGCGACTCGGGCTCAGGCTCAAGGGTGTAAAGTGGCATTTTGTTGGTGTACTTTGCACGTCAGCATCGGCGCAAGGCCGAGTCGCACAGGTGCTACGGTACGCAGGTGCTGCGGGGCTGGGCGCGCAGGTGCTGCGGGGCTGGGCGCGCAGGTGCTGCGGGGCTGGGCGCGCAGGTGCTGCGGGGCTGCGGCACTGGGCGAGCAGGTGCCGCGGGCTGCTGCGGGCTTCGCAGCTACGCACGCAGGTTGACGGGCTGAGTGGCTTTGGGGCACAGGTGGCGTATGATGTGGCTGATTGGAAGATTTGAACGGTTATGGAAAGATTGAGTTAATTGATCAGATCTTATCTTTATGGGACTTGAATTTAATTCATTCAAATCTTTCCATTATTCGCTCCTATCTTTGCACAATCAGTTATATCCACGATTAGGATTAGGGTTTCGGCCATTCTCTATAAATGCTCTCTTCGTGCCTTCATTAAGGACTTACGCCAAAATAAAAAGACGAAGAGAGAAGTGTTGCCGCTGCCATTGAAGTCCTAATGAGTTCTTCGAGTTCGTAAAGGAGGTGACAACGAGCGTTTCAGAAATTCTTTCGACCTTGCTAGTTCTTGGGAGCAGATCGCAATAGGGCGAATCTTGCTTTGAGCAACGGTGATATTTATCACCCCAACAAAGTCGTTGCATCAACTCTAGTTGAGAGTGATTATTCATATCGTTGTATCAACTCCGGTTGAGAGCGATCATTCATCTCATTGTATCAACTTTGGTTAAGAACGAGTATTCATCTCTCTTAGGAGAATGAGTTTTTTGTCTCTCTGGAAATAAGAGTCCGAGATTTTCATTTTCCATCAAAAGATCTGTTTCGGGAATAACAATCTCAAAGCAAGATTCAGATCTGATGGAGAACAACCGTGCACAACTTCTCGATACAAGTTTTAGACTTGGAAAGTTTGACGGGAAGCACTTTAACATCTGGAAGAGAAAGGTCAGCCTGCCACAAGCCCACAGCAAGCTCGGCCCAAGCTCAAACAGAGCACCAGCCAAAGGGGCCAACCCGAGCTCCCCATAACTCTCAGCCGAGCGTATCCCTAAGTTCGGATTTGTATATATACACGAGAGGGAGAGAGAGTAACACACGAAAACCCTAACCCAGACTGCTGCCACCCTCCTCGGCCTTTGGCACCGCCGTGTGTCCACCCTGGACCGCCGGGGATCACTGGAAACCGCGCAGGAGTGCCGACACACGCGCGCGGACAGGGGAAAACCGGGCAGCAGCAACCGCGCGAACCCCAACTTCGCAGGTATCCCACGCTCTCATCTCATCATGATTTTTCGAACCAATTGCTTCGATAGAAGCACAACATATAGATCTTTAGACCCCTCCAATTAGTTTGTAGTAAAGCGATCCAGAATCGAAGAGAAATCGAACCCAAAAATCCGAAAAATCTGTCAAAAAACAGAGCACTAGTGCAGTCCAACCCTCCCTGTTTGTAGATCGATTCTGATCGATCTAATATCATATTAGAAAATCTATTTTAAGAGACTTTTAGACAACATGTAGGGCTTCGAATTCCTTCTTGCGGAATTTGAATTCATCGACTTCTCGTCGAGAAATCGAATCCCAAAGTTTTCCAAAAACCTGTTTCAAAAATTAGAAAATTCATCCACACGACGTGCGTCCTGCCAAACCAGGCAACGTGGTCGCGAACCGAAGGCATCGAAAGGTGCGTAACGGCTTCGTGGTCGTGTGGGCTTTGACGGAATTCAAATTGGTCGCGTGTGCGCGACGAATTTGATGCGTATCCGTTGAAATTCACCGTATCGTGTACTTTGCAAATTCTCCAATTACTTTGTGCACGTTCGTCAGATCGAGACGAAATTTGTGCCATCAGGACCGTATCATTTTTCTGGTCCTATATGCCAAATTTGGTCCGATTCTGAGACAATTGATAAAATCACCGTTTTGCGGACCCCACGGTCCCACTCAATGGGCGATTTTGTGCACGGCCCGCCGAAATCCGACTCTGGACATACGGTTGGGTTCGTATCGAAAAACTGGATCCGTAGACATGTAGTTTGACGATTTTAGAGACCGTTGACTCTGGCACGCTTTTCGGTGCAAAGCGGGTCCAACGGCGGACACCGTTTTGACCCGAAATTACTGTTTTGCCTCTGTTTCCAGAATTGGACTTAAGGACAGGCAATCCTAGCTAATTTGACTATTCTAAGAACATTGGTAATATTTATTTCAGCTTCCCGGGACTGTTGTATGGATTTTGACTATTGTGGCACATTGAGTGGTTCAGATTGTCGGTTTCATCAGCAGAGGACCACAGGCGAGTACAGTTTATTGTCTGCATTTCGATATTGATCTTTACTATATTTCATTGATTATTCATTGGTTATGTGATTTTTATACTCTATTATAAATTGTTGAGTCGGAAATGAGAAGTACCAAGGATGTGTGATCCGACCGTAGACCGTGTTTATTTTCATGCAGTAGACCTCGTAGACCGTGTTTATTTTCTGCAGTAGACCTCGTAGACATTGTTTATTTTCTGCAGTAGACCTCGTAGACATTGTTTATTTTCTGCAAGTAGACCTCGTAGACATTGTTTATTTTCTGCAAGTAGACCTCGTAGACATTGTTTAATTTCTGCAAGTAGACCTCGTAGACCGTGCGGTATAGCACCCCAGACCGATCACATGTCAAATGTACTTCTAACAGTTGGGGAAAGTATTTTGTGTCTATTTATTGCTATTGGTTTTTCGTATTTACTGTTTATTTTCAAAACTCATGATTGATGTCTAACCTTTGTTTTATAGTCATTTTCTTTATTTGAAATTGCATTCAGTAAATTGTGCTCGTTCCATTCCTGACTGGAAACCATATTTTTCAGGCTAGCCGTGGATTCACTTAGCATGGGAGATACGGGGGTAATTGCAGACAAAAGCTTAGAAACTAGCTAGATATCGGAGTTGTAGTCATTCCAATATTTGTATAAGTTTATATTTCCTGCAAATGTAAATCTTGTGATCATTGTAAGTTAAATTAATTTTTGTGAATGAGTATTATTTGTGATTTTGATCTTCATGGCCGTGACAGCGTTCTACCGCCGACACTGCGGCGTAGGCTGGCTTGGACACGTCTCATATCCATTTAAATAAAATAAAAAAAACGGGTGCGGGTCGTGACAATCTCTCTTAGGAGAATGAGTTTTTTGTCTCTCTGGAAATAAGAGTTCGAGATTTTCATTTTCCATCAAAAGATCTGTTTCGGGAATAACAATCTCAAAGCAAGATTCAGATCTGATGGAGAACAACCGTGCACAACTTCTCGATACAAGTTTTAGACTTGGAAAGTTTGACGGGAAGCACTTTAACATCTGGAAGAGAAAGGTCAGCCTCAATCTTCAACTCATGAGCGTCGACTATGTGTTGACAGATCCTGAGCCTTTGATTCCAGAGGGTGAAAATGCTCGAAGTGTTGCTGAAGCCACGACTTTGCAGTCGAAGTGGAGGCGGGATAACAACCTCTGCAAGTTGTTGATCCAGAACTCCATAGAGGAGACTCTGGCAGAGTCATACAATAAGACGGTCAATGCAAAGGACGTCTGAAAGTCTGCAGAGAATCTCTACAAGGCAGATAAGAACAGAAACAAGATCCACGTGACCGAAAAGGTCTGAAGGATGCAGTTTAAGGAAGACAAAACTATGTTGCCTCAAGTCAAGGAGTTCCTCAAGTTACGTCAGAAGCTTGCGGATGACTGTATGCCCTTGGTCGATGCTTTTGTCGTCGGGGGTATTGTCGCCAAGCTCCCACCTGGGTAGAGCAACTTCATCACGGACATGCACTGCAAGAAGATGGAAGTGAATCTGGAATGCATCTTGTACTGGATACATATTAAAGACGAGTTGAGGGCTCAACTCAAAGTGGACGTCTTGTCCAAGCAGATAGCTAAGGCGAACATGGTGCAAGGAAAAAATTCCAAAGGGAAGTAGAAGGCTCCCTACCAAAAGAAGAAAGACGTTCACCATCTGAAGGTGAAGTCAGCTCAGTTCAAGCCCAAGTCCAAAGAACCTGGGACTTGTTTCAACTATGTCAAAAAAGGCTACTGGAAGAGGGACTGCAAAGAAAAACCAAAACAAAAGAAGCAAGGTAAGACTAACTTTGTTGCTATAATTGCATAGGTTGACTCAGCTGGGATTGACACGGATTGGTAGATAGACACTGGGACCTCGTGTCATGTTTGCTCAAAAAAAGAGTGGTTCACTACGTACCAACCTGTCTCTGAGAAGGTTATGGTGGCGAACCAGACACAAGCTGAAGTATTCGGTCTGGACGGTAGTATTGCAACTGACTTCGGAGAAGTTGCTGACGCTTTAGAATATGAAGCATGTACCGGCCATAGCCAAGAACCTGGTCTTGGGAAGCCTGCTCTGCAATGCAGGCTTGAGGATGCGCATTAACGCTGGTCAAGTCGTTATGTTCTATAAAGGAACATACTTCGGGAAGGCTTTTTGCACAGAAGGGATGTTTAAACTTCAACTTGTAACTCCTATGGAGATAGTGAATACAGTTTCTTCTTCTGGTTATTCTTTTGAGTTGTGGCATAATAGACTATGGCATGTTCATTGTAAAAGAATAAACAGGATGTCTAGTCTAGGGCTTATCTCCAAATATAGGGGTAAGGAGTTGGAGAAGTGTGAGGTCTGTGCGCAGACAAAAATCACAAAAAAAATCGTTCAAGCGGGTAAACCGAAGTACAGATCTTCTGGAGTTGGTGCACTCAGATATCTGTGACTTCAAACAATTCTCCACAAAGGTCAGGATGAAGTATTTTATTACTTTTATCGACGACTTCTCAAAGTACGTGTTCGTTTATCTGCTCAAGTCTAAAGATGAAGTGTTTAAGAAGTTTAAGGACTTCAAGGCTGAAGCCGAACGTCAAACCGGACAACAGTTCAAGAGACTCAGAAGTGATCGAGGTGGAGAGTATATGTCTCATGAATTCGCATCGTTTTGCAGAGAACATGGAATCATCAATGAGACAACTGCTCTGTACTCTCCTCAATCAAATGGTGTTGCAGAAAGGAAGAACATAACGTTAACAAAGATAATAAATTCAATGTTCTTGACTGCGGATCTTCCAAATTGCTTCTGGGGTAAAGCAGTGCTTACGGTTACGTTGATATTGAACAGAGTTCCACATGCTACTTCGGAAGTCATTCCTTATGAACTCTAGTTCAAGGTCAGACCCAACTTGAATGTCATTCAAGTGTAGGGGTGTCTGGCGTACGTGAAGCTTCCGGATTTGAAGATTCAGAAGCTGGGAACAAGGACTATGAAGACCATATTCCTGGGTTATGCTGATATGAGTGATGCTCGAAGGTTCCTTGATATTGAGTCAAATCATATCATTGAATCTCGCAACACATAATTCTTTGAAGATAAGTTTGCAAGGCATAAGAATATTGTTCTCGTGAACATTTCGGAGAACAATGTGAGTGCGTAGGAAGCTCAAGTTCCTTACGAAAAGGTAGTCCTAGAAGATGTTGTTGCTACAAGAATAACTATTGAACCAGAAATCGCAGAACCTATATCTAAGCGAGTGAGGAGACAAAAGGACTTCGGAGAAGATTTTAAACAGATCCGCTTACCTATGATGAGGCAATGAAGACCAGAGATGCTATCTTCTAGAATGAGGCTATTAATGATGAGTACGACTCGATAACCTCCAACAACACATGGGTGTTGGTCGATTTGCCTGAAAGAGCAAAACCTATCGGATGTAAGTGGATCTTCAAGAAGAAGATAAAGGCCGATGAAAATGTTGACAAGTTCAAGGCAAGATTAGTTGCCAAGAGATTTTCTCAGAAGCAGGGGATCAATTATTTCAACACATATACTCCAGTAGCTCGGATGTTGACCATCAGGCGCAATTCACGAGCTGGTAATGCATCAGATGGATGTTAAGACCGCTTTCCAGAATGGTAAATTGACCGAAGAGATTTACATGCAACAGTCAGAAGGATTCATCGTTAAGGGCCTCAAAGACAAAGTCTGTAACTTGGTGAAATCTCTGTATGGTCTGAAGCAAGCTTCCAAGATGTGGCATAAGAAGTTTGTTAAAGTCATAAGATCAAACGGCTACATGGTCAGCGAGACGGACAAGTGTGTGTACACAAAGTTCGCTGATGGGAGAGGAGTTGTCGTTTGTCTATACGTGGACGATATGCTGATCATGGGTACAGATCTAGCAACTGTCACTGAGACAAAGAAGTTTCTCTCATCTAAGTTCAGTATGAAGGACTTAGGAAAAACTGATGTTATCCTGGGATAAATATCATCTGGACGAAAACTGGAGTGACATTGTCATAGTTTCATTATATTGAGAAGATGCTCACTCACTATGGATATTAGGATCCTCCAGGAATTGATACGCAGCTGAAGCCAAATCCAAGGAAAAGCGTCAGGCAGTTGGAGTACTCTAGCATCATCGAGAGTTTGATGTATGCAAATACTGCCACAAGGCTTGACATAGCTTTTGTCGTGGGGATGCTGAGTCAGTTCACGAGCAATCCAGATGTGAAGCACTGAAAAGCTGTAAAAAGGGTTATGAGATACCTCAAAAGGACTCAAAAGTATGCATTATACTACTGCGGAGATCCAAAAGTAGTGGAAGGCTTCAGTGATGCAAGCTGGTGCTCAGAAGTAGAGAGTAAGACGTTCATATGAGGATATATTTTCTCTATTGGTGGAGCTGCTATATCGTGGAAGTCAAAGAAGCAGACTATGTTGTCTCACTCTTCTATGGAATCTGAGTTCTATGCACTGACGGCTGTAGCGAATAAAGTAGAATGGCTTCGGGAGCTCATGTATGATCTTCCAATGGTTGGTACGCAGATACCGACGGTACCGATATACTACGACAACCAGGCGACTACAGCGGCAGCATCGAATGACCTCTTCAATGGCAAGAAGAGGACTGTGCGTCTAAGGCACATGGCGGTAAATGATCTTATTAAAAGAGGAGTTATTGCCATAGTGGATGTTCGGAGTCAGAAGAATCTGGCAAATCCGTTCACCAAAGGTCTCAAGCGCCAGCTGGTTGAAGACACAACAAGTAAGATAGGCTTGAAGACACTCTCATATTTTGTCTTTGCAATTCTACTATAAAGTTTTATACTATTAGTTGAAAGAGAAATCTACTAGGCATCTAACTTCTAGTTCAAGGAAGGACTATTGACTGGAAGAATATCAGGAACAGTGGACAAATCCTTTAGGATGTTACAGGATTATGAACCCAGAACCGTTATTGTCTACTGATTGTTCTTTACAAAGAATAAAGTCCTGTGGGAGGATGGCTTGGAAGCCTTAATGATTTCTCAGGCATCTGGGACATATGGCGTGCTTTACAGGAAGCACGGGTAGCACAGCACTACAAAGGAGCATAGTACTCCATGCTACAGTGGGGTGACACCACATGAGGTACCTTGTGAGGGTAAAGTCGCAGCTTTGGGCCAAGTCACAGTGGCGTAGCACCACACATAGGTAAGAGGGCCTAATGTTGTATAATGAAGAGTGGTAGGCAGCACTACAAAGAGGCTGGGCCTCATGTTATAGTGGGTGACACCACATGAGGTACGACGTCATCTTTGCAAGCCATGTCACGGTGCAAGGAAGCGAAAGGCTTCATGCTGGTTAGTTTGGCACTACAAAGAGGCTGGACCTCATGCTACAGGTGGTATGATGCCACATGAGATAGGGTTTCGGCTTTGGGCTATGTCATAGCGGTGTAGCACCGCAAGAAAGCAAAAGGCTTTATGCCAAAGACTCTTTAAAAGAACTCACCTAGAGTGTATGGAAAGAGATATAGGCCGTCTCTTGAAGGAAACCTTGTAGACACCCAAGATACATACACCGAAACCAGGCTGACACAAGGCCTTTAATGTGCAGCCAGAAGTGCAGTTGATGTCATTATGTGAGTCAAAAGAATTGCAGTTATGGTGCAGAATTCAAGACTTAGTCCATTCTGGTATCATGTTGTCATTTAACCCATGCGGGAAGATTCAAGTCGTAGCGACATCTATCCTAATGCATGATAGGCAGTCATTGTGGAGAACGCTCAACCCATATATAGAGATATGTGAGAGATTGTTGGTGTTTTGCTTTAGAAACTAGAAAGATAGTCCCACATTGGAAAAAATTAAATGGATGGTATCTCTATATAAAATTTTACTTGTGTTGAGAGATCACATGCAGTGTGGAGAGGTACATGGGTGCCATGTGGGGGCATTTTTCTTGTAGAAAGAGGGCTAAACCAAGAAAGAAGCATTAATGCTTTTTGTCATGCTCATGGGATAATTCTCTTGTGGAGCTAAGCCCCAAAGGGGCTGAGGGACTCAGACTCGAACTCGGGCTCGGGCTCAAGGGCATAAAGTGTCATTTTATTGGCGCACTTTGTACTTAGTCAGCCTCGGCGCAAGGCGTATTGTGCGCAGTTGATGCGCTCATCTTTGTGCGAGTCGCAACGCAGGCACAGCAGGCGCGCAGGTGTCGCGGGGCTACGACGCTGGACGCGGAGATGCAGCGGGGCTACGACGCGCAGGTGCTGCGGCACTGGGTGCGCAGATGCTGCAGCACTGGGTGCGCAGGTGCTGCGATACTGGGTGCGCAGGTGCTGCGGCACTTAGCGCGCAGGTCCTGCAGGGCTACGGGGTTGGGTGCAGGTGCCACGGGCTGCTGCGGGCTTCGCAGCTATGCGCGCAGGTTGACGGACTGAGTGGCTATGGGGCACAGGTGGCGTATCATGTGGCTGATTGGAAGATTTGAGCAGTTATGAAAAGATTGAGTTAATTGATCAGATCCGATCTTTGTGTGATTTGAATTTAATTTATTCAAGTCTTTCCATTATTCGCTCCTATCTTTGCACAATCAGCTACGGCCAGGATTAGGATTAGGGTTTCCATCCTTCTCTATAATTACTCTCTTCATGCCTTCATTAAGGACTTACTCCAAAATAAAGAGACAGAGAGAAGTGTTGCCGCCGCCATTGAAGTCCTAAGGAGTTCTTCGAGTTCGTAAAAGAGGTGATAGCGAGCGTTCCAGAAGTTCTTTCGAACTTGTTGGTTCCTGGTACCTGATCGCAATAGGGCGAATCTTACTTTGAGCAACGGTGATCTTTATCATCGCAGCAAAGTCATTGCATCAACTCCAGTTGAGAGCGATTATTCATATCGTTGCATCAACTCTGGTTGAGAGCGATCATTCATCTCGTTGTATTTACTTCGGTTGAGAACGAGTATTCATCTCTCTCTTAGAAGAACGAGTTTTTCGTCTCTCTGGAAATAAGAGTCCGAGATATCCATTTTCCATCAAAAGGCTGTTTCGGGAATAACACAACACTCCATTTGAGTGTGCACAACTCGATAACCAATTTGTATCAGGTAATGATTGGATCAACATCAATCTTCAAAGATGAAATGATGATCATCATCAGTCTTCAGATAACATATTGACTCAAGTTTATTGGGATATACATATTTAGATAGAATTTAGCAAAACCTTTCCTCACAAAACCAGTCAAAAAATAGTAATCTAAGAAAATAAATGAGTCGATGTTAATATGTCTTTAGGAAATGAAAATATTTTATATTACCATCTGAAGATTTTTGGTCCTCCATACTTTATTATCACACTGAGGCGTATGTGGATCGAGATGAGATAAAGTGGACATAAACTATGTCAATTCGTATCGTTCTTCAAAAAATATTGACGTTCTTCTTCTAACAGGGGAAAGACTATCTCATCAAAGTAATAATCCATAAATCTTATGGTAAAGAGACAACCTAGTTAGGGGCTCTAAACAACGAATAATCGATGGTAAATCATAACCGACATAGATTTCCATATTTTTGTGAGGGCCATATTAGTACCTTGCGATGGCACAATTGGCACTAGGTTGCACACCCAAAAATATATAAATTATAAAATTTTAGGTTCACAACTAGTAACCAATTGTAATGCCGAACAGTTGGGTGGCAACGTGCATCAGGCGGACAAAAATTGTTGCATGTAATATTGTATTCCGACATAGAAAAGAAAGTTTAGTGAGCATCACCAAAGTCCTTGCGATTGACTAGGTATGCTTAATAAATGCTTCATCAAGGACGTTTGGGTATGAACATGGGGGGACCATATGTTCAACTTTAATTCCAATAACATAGAAAAAAATCACCAAATATCTTTGATGGGATGTCTCTGGTATTTTCAAATATTCTAAATTTTATGTGATAATCTAAATGTGAGTCCATACCTTAATCAACTGAGCCAAAAGTTGCAAATTCTTAAGTGAAGAACAGGAATACATGCGACCATTGAGTCGATTCATCAAATAATACTGTTAGATTTTTGAATGGTTCGCATGTTGTCAGATAGGTCCAAAAAACTCCTATGAAATCTACTAAATAAAAGGAGAAACATGCTTAGCAAATCGTGCCATAATACACGATATACTTATTATGGGTAAGGTGATGCCCACATATAGAACAAATGATACAATACATCAAGACTCGACTCGGGGTGATCCAAACGGTCATGCTAGAGCATAAACATGTTCATCAACTCTAATGTACGCTAATAGTCGTATGTTTGAAACTCCATTCTATTTTCATCAGTTATTTCAACTTGATAATTATTTTCTCAGATATCCTTAAAACTTAACAATATTCTTCTGGAACAGGAAAAAAATATAACTTTTTAATCGTAAATTTGGTATCATTAGACAATTAATATAATGTGGGCTATGTCATTCCCCTATATTATACTGCATGGGCCTGATATGGTTGTTAGAGTATTATGCTTAAGTATAAAGTTAGAAAATTATTTCCACTAGGAAGAATAGTTTTCGCAATCGTACTGTCAGCCAGACATAACTTCTCACTTGTTACCTAAGAATAAATTAATTTAATTGGTCACATTATGAAATAGAATTAAATTAATTATCCAAAAAAATAAATTATCCTATCAAAATATCCAAACTAAAAAAATACATTAATTCAGTAATGGAATTAAAGTAATTTTTGGCACGTTTAGGCCATCGATGTCTACTCTTCCATCGACTTGTAGAAGTCATCTATTTCCAAGGTAGTATCCAATGTGATTCCTTTACTACGTTAGCAGGTGCATGACAGGTAAGGGACCAATGGTATGTTTTGAATATCCCACATTTGCTTCAAGCAAGGAAATTGTTAAGGTTCAATATAAGATGTTAGTGTATTGGAAAAATAAAGTATTCATAAGCAACTACATAAGAACTATGAATTCTAGCATAGAAATTACGAATTAAACATGCAGAACTTCTCATTCTCAACATGTGTAGCATCTGCTACCAAAAAATACCAACTAATACATTAATAGTATCGATAATGAGATATCGAATATTTTAATTTGTATAGACAAAGCCTCCATAAAGTAAAATATGTTAAATTGAACCAATATAGCCTAGAGACGATTAAGTTAGTCTACAACTAATAATCTAAGACCCCCATTCTATCTTAGAATTTCAGACAATTTTGGATTTTATCATAATAAATGGAATTTCTCTAAATTTATAGGAATTATAAAATTTCCTAAGAAAATAAATTTCTTCTTCTAGGAATTATTTTGACTATCCATGACCATATATTACCATGAAACTTCACCAACATGTTTCTAATATACTAAATATATTTCTAAAAATAAGTTAGGGACAATTTCTAGATTATTGATAATATTCTAGAACCTAAAATAAAATTTTAAATTATATAAATAGTTAAAATAATTTTTAAATAATTAAAAACCTATGTCATATGTTATTAACTAAATTTAAAATTTAGTTGCAACGGGTCATGTGATGTGAGACTCGTCTCACAGTATCAATATTTCTATATGGATACACGTGTATTTACTATTTATTGAGTTATTTTGGTTTTCGTGAATGTTGTATCGTGTCATATTGCTGATTTTTTAAGTTTTCAATGACCATGTTTATTATCAGGCTGTCACTGACTTGTATGTTACCCTTTGGCATTGTCATAGATCCGTGCTAGGACCGTGCATAGAACAGAATCCTACATTTTTTTTCCAAAACTGGGGATTGATTGCCTGATCGGCGTACTGCTGTTATACTGGTCTATAGCATCGATATACCATTTGAAGATATTTTATATTTTAAATATTTTTATGAATAGATACTCACTATCGTCTATTGGTTTACTCTTTTATCCATTGGTTTCTGGATTTTTTATATAAATAGATGATATTAAATTAATTGTGTCGTGGATCGCTGATGTGGCAAATCTGACGGTCACGATTAATTCATCTCGTCTATATATATTTATTTTAAATTTATTTCATTTTTTTACTCTCTCTCTCTCTCTCTTTTCTCTCGCTTTCTTCATTTTCTCTCCATTTTCCTCGTGAGCTTGGAGCATGATCTTGAGGCCCAAGAGTGTAGTTTCTGAACCCCTCTTGGTAGTGGAGTTGAAGGTTTAGGCTGGGAGCTCGTTTTTAGTCAAGTACGTCTTGCCGAACTCTTGAACATTATTGTTTTTATTGCTATTTTATTTTCTCCAGTGCATATTTTGTTAAATATGTTTCTCTCGTAATTTTTGTCTATTTACATGTTTGTGAATTTGGTTTGAGCTAGGTTTTGATTTTCTGCAAAATCTTGTTATTTACCTAATTGCAAAATCTCCTTAGTAGAGCCAATCTTCGTGACGTCGGATTGCGCCACCACTTTCTCATCGGTGAAGAAAGTTGTCCCCAGCAGAGTCACCATTTTTATTTCGATACAAAAAGTACGTGGATTGAAACTTTTTTGTATTAAAGAATAGAAAAAGTAAAACAGGAATCCTTAATAGGAATTTCGAGTACAAACAAATCTGGGGATTAGGGCAGTAAAAGTTAAGTCTACGTCGACTTCTTTACTCCTTTGACGATCCGATGTGAAGATTGTTGAAGTTTGCTAACTCCGACTTAGTGGCAGAATCTTGACAGCAAAGGGGGCTCTATCACTGAAAGCTCTATCTGGTAGTCTTAGCAAATGCAGTATACATAGCATATGTAGCATACCCGTACAACGAAAACACTATTATCTATTTATAGCTTTTCTTTACTAGAACATCTATGCGCGCATAATCAGCAAATACACTGTCTACTGGTTAAGAGGAGCATAAAAACAGATAGGCGCATGGGCACCTAAAGTTGGTGGAGAGTGAACGTGCATAAAAATTACGTGTAGCTTGCCACGTGGTTTGAGATGTGCTGCATAAAATACTGCAATGTCAGCACACAATCTCTTCGTAGAAATGGCTATGCATCTGACTACATTCAAAGCATAACATCTTATGCTGCATACTGCAAAATAGCCACATGGGACTACTCCTTCCCAGTTATAAAGTGGAATAATTATGATACATAAACACTGACATCTCCTTGTTGTCCACCATTTGCACACTGTCCAAGACTCCTCTTTATGTCAAAGATTTGACAAAAGGGCTATGCGCCTTTAGGACTATGCGCCTATCGCTTCAGAGGTCACTGCTTTGTGATATGGCTTCGTAAAGTGTGTATTTGATTAAGACACCTAGGCGGATAAGACAGACTATGCGCCTATTTGAGTATGCATATTTTTCATACTTCTACAAGACTCCCTTTAAAGTTTTTAAAACTTAAACAAGTTTTGAAATACTTTAAAAGAAGCATGAGAAAGGAAATTGTTTTTAAGGCTTTTGACGCATTGGATCACTACTACGTTATCACTGTTTTGACTTTTTTTTTTAAAATTTGAACCATCTTCGAAAATTGAGGCAGTCGTTACTTTCCACTTCTTGGATCGAGGCATAATCAATTGTCCAACGCGATTTCAAAAAAATCCTGCAACAGTTAATACTGATTTGACTTTCTCGGCATAAATCATGTCGCATAACACTTGCCGCATACTGCAGCTTCATGCACTATGTGACCCCTCCTTCACTATAAATAGGGGATAATTGAAGTTCACTATTTCACTAGAGATAATATGGATGTAGCGTTATATCAAAATTCATTATATATAAACCCATTTTAGGACATACTCTACTAGAGTATAGATAATAGATTATGGAAACAACTTTATGAGAGGTAATATAGACATGATAGACATTATGTGGACTTATTATCCTCGACATACCCGATTAGGTATAGATAATAAGTTGAAGCGATGTGTAAGAGGTATTATGGACGTGGCAAGTAGCTTTTCAGTGGACCTATTACTTATGGCACACTCAATCAAGTGCAAGGAATAAGATATAATCAGGGACTTAATATTCAAAGGTAACATGGACGTGGTAGACATTCCTGTATAATTCTGCTCAGAGATAATATGGATGTGGCAAATTTATAAAACTCTTATAAAGAATTAATTTTATAGAATAATTCATAGGTTAATGGACATGAATATTCTTTTGATAATAAATTATTTCTATTCCAGCTAGAGAATTGAAATAAGATGTCTCTACTGCAGCTGGGCTTTAATGACAGCTTTGATAAAGTTGAAGAATGTACTCAATGATCTCTTAGGGGCAAGTTTCACAGGATTTGAGGACGATTCCGTTGGGGATTTTTTTAGGACCCATTTTTTATAACGTATCCAAGATTCTTGAATACATATAATAGTTTAAAATAGAAGCAAACTCCTTGATAATCTTGCTCATTTTCTTATCAAGCTTCTCCGTCATATCCTTCACCTTCGATGCTTCGATTAAGATCGTCATTCTCACCAGAGACTTCACATACAGATTCAGCTTCAGTACAGCATTCAGGTTATTCAACGGGTTCTTATTCAACCTAGCATTCAGGTTATTCGGCGCGTTATTCTTCAGGGATATCATCACCGAGTGCATATTATTGGAGTAGATAATCCTCCTAAAATTAGCCCAACTCAAAAATAGTATTTCTTTAGGAATTTGCCATTGATAGGCATCATCAGCTAGGCTTTGCTAACCTATAGGCTCTTTTTGAATACATCGATTCGATAACAAAAGGTCATCCCTATTTAGCTAAGAATTTTTCTTTGCTTTTGTTTGTCATCACCATAGGTCTTTTTACTGATAGAACTTGGTCGCCGACTTGAAAAACTAGTTCCTTCACTTTTTTGTTGAAAGCTTTAAAAGTGCGGGCTTGATATAACTCAATACGCTGTGGAGCTATGAGCCATTTCTCATCGAGCGCTTCCAATTCTTGTAACCACAGCCAATCATTATCTTCAGTTGTCAATTCACTAGATAAGCAATTTGGAGAGACGAAATTTGGATCTCTAGAGGAAAAACTGCTTCACTTTCATAGACCAAGGAAAATGGTATCGTACTAATTGGGGTTCGTACTATAGTACAATATGCCCAAATAAAATCACCAAGTTTCTCATTTCAGTCACATTTATTAGTGGAAATGAACTTTTTAACAAACTTGATAATAGTCTCGTTGAATGCTTCTGCTGATCTATTAGCTGCAGGATTGTAAAGTGTAGAAGCTATATTTTGGTTTCGATTTTTGTCACAAATCCGATAAAATACATGGCTTGCAAATTGAGGGTCATTATCATGAATAATCCTCTGGGGTAACCCAAAGCGATAGATGACATGATGTTTGATAAAATTGATCACATTAGAGGTCTTCACTTCAAAAGTGGTATAGCTTCCGCCCATTTGGAAAAGTAATCGGTTATTGCTAAGATAATCGATGACCTCGAGATGAGGGAGGACTGATGGTTCTTATAATATCCATACCCCAAGCTTCAAATAGCTATGACACGGCCGTTGGATGTAAGAACTCCGAAGGTTGTTGTATGAAGTCTACATTAATTTGAAAGTCTTTGTACTTTCTTGTATAATCTATGGCATCAACAACCATAGTGGGCCAATAATAACCCAAACATCTTAATCGATCCTGTAATTTTTGACCTGGCTGGTGAGCACCACAATTACCAACACAAGTTTCACGAAGTGCCTGTTTAGCCTCGTTATTTGATAAACATCGTAGAAGGAGTCTATCATTACGACTTTCGATATAGCATCTTAGTCGCAGTATCATATAGAATTGAAAAGATTGCCTTTTTACAGAGACAACCTCCTTTAGGTCGTCGGGAAGGATTCCATAAACGTCATAGTCTACAAACGAGAATCCCCATTCTTTAGTATCAACATTCATTGCGGCTGAGTAGCTTTGGTGAACATCTAAGTTATTTTTTATGCAAAATAACCCTCAACCAATCATTATGATCAATTTCTGTGAATTGACTAGAGTAGCAAGTGATGTTGCTAGACCAGCCAAAGTGTCCACTTTTGTATTCTCTAATCGAGGTACATATTCAATAAAGAATCCAGAAAAAGTGGCAGCTATGTCAAGATTTTCTCGATAATAAGTAATAACGTCTTCATGTCGGGCCTCATATTCTTCCTGAACTTGACTAACTACCAGCTTGGAATCACCATAAGCTTTCCGAAAGTCTACTCGCAGCCGTTTAGCTAACTAGAGTCCAATAAGTAAAGCATTATACTCTACAACATTATTGGAACATGGCTCCAAAAAAGAATATGTGCGATGGATAACAAGATTATTAGGGGATATCAACACTACTCATGCTCCTGCTATGATGTCACCTCTGAGACCTATTTTTGATTCTCCGTCGAAGAACATTCTCCAAACAAACTCTTCCGTCAGGGTGTTAGACTCTAATACTTCATCTACAATTTCGTCGTAGAGCTTAGAGGTTTTCATTATCGGAACAACCAGAAAGTCAGCTAATTCTTGGCATTTGATTGCTTTTTGTGGTACATACACCATATCATAAGGAGATAGCATCATTGTCCTAATAGTAAGGCGAGAATTGAGCGCACTCGGTTTAGTCATAAGGACCCTGAGTGGATTAACTCGGGATATAACATGAATAGTCTGTCCAGTTACGTAATAACGTGTCTTCTGGATTACAAAAACTAAGCAAGCACTATTTCTCAACATGATTATATCTGTGTTCTACACTGATCATCATTTGATAGACACCTTGTTCATGGCCTTCATTACTCTTCTGAGCTAACAATGTACCAAAAGAATGTTCCATTGGATGAACATAAAACAAGAAGGATTTGCCTACCACTGGAGCTACCAATATTGGGGGATTGGAAAGATAGTTCTTGATGTCATAAAATTTTTGTTGACATTTTTCATTCCAGATAAAAGTAACTCTTTTTTTCATCAACTAGGTAAAGGGTTGGCATCATTCAGAAAGATTGGAGATAAACCTTCGGATGTAAGCCAATCTTTCCTGTAAGCGGCGTAACTTGTATCAATCTTTCCTTTGAGGTTATAACAAAGCCAAGGAATTTAACACTAGAGACTCCCAAAAAGGATTTCGTTAGGTTCATCTTGAGTTGGTGTACTTGCATCAATTCGAATACCATCCTCAAGTATTGAAGGTGATCGCCCTTTGAGTGACTTTTGACCGCAATATCGTCCACATAGCATTCCACCATTTTTCACAAATGTTCACAAAAAATTGTGCTCACAGCACACCGATACGTAGCTCCAACATTCTTAAAACCAAAGGACGTCACTGTATAACAGTATATCCCCGACGGTGTTCAGAATGATGTGTGCTTCCCATCATCTGGGAATATTTTGATTTGATTATAGCCGGAATATCCATCCATAAAAGACATACGTTCGAAAACACAAGTGTTATCAATCATAACATTTGTAATTGGAAGATGGAATTCATCTTTTGGACAAGCTACATGAAGATCTCGATAATCAATACAGACTCGAATCTTTCCATTCTTCTTTTGGACCGAAACCATATTAGCAACCCAGTCATGATGTTGTTCTTCTCGAATAAAGCCACTGGCTATAAGCTTCTTGACTTTAGTTTCGATTGCTCCCATGACATCGGCACAGAATCGTCGTTGATGTTGCTTTACTTGTTTAGCATTTAGAAGAATATTAAGACGATGCATCGCAACCTGAGGGTCGAGACCAGGCCTGTCTTCATAAATCCACGCAAAAACATAAATATATTTCCTTATAAGCTGTATAAGAGATTGTTTGTCTTCTTCATGAAGACTTTTGCCAATGAAGATAAGTTTAAGAGAATCTAAATCACCCAAATTAACTTGTACAACTTCGTCTTCAGTAGGTGGTTCTCGCTGTTCGAACCTTATTTCCCATTGCGATCCGAGTTGCTGAACCCAGGGATCGACCTCAAAAGGTTCTACAAGTTGTCCTTCTTCGTCAATCTGGTCCACTGATACTATATTGGTCGATAACACCTGTTTGAGGACCTCTCCAAGACTATTATCTGAATTGCATACTAAAGAATCAGAGGAATGAGATTGTGACTCACTATATTCTTCTGACCATTTAGGTGTTGTAGGAGGAGTTACATAACCTAATCGATACCATTTACGATGATAATGATCTTCAGGTTTCTCTTCTGGAGAAATAAGCCGTACTGACAAATGTCGGCCTTTGCCAAAGTTAAGGTCCTGTTGACTATTTATGTCATAGCCCGTTCTTTGAATGATATTCTGAGCTTGAGGAACGTTAAGGTTATATTTTACCGTTATCAGTTTCTGGGTCTTTAGCTAAAGACTCTTTATGAACTTCATCCCAGCCAAATCTAATTAGTGTGTCATCGATTTGTTTCGTTGGAACTCTAAAATATGAATCCTTCTATAGATGAAAGGGAGTATTATTTCTAAAAGATACAGGTATATGCATCGATGGCTTGGTATATTTTATAAGTGAACTTAAAGAATCCACATACTTTTGAATAGGCCTATGTAACGTCTCAGTCCCAAAACACGTAGGACTTGGTAGGAGAATATGCCGGCCGTATAATAAATATACGCAAGCTATAAATATAATATATAAATAACCTTGATTCACTAATCTCATCCAAAAAATAAGGAAATAAAGTAATTATAAATCAATTATGAATTATCTTTGTCCAAGTTGCTCAGTGGAGACAAATCCTCTACCAACATGAAGCTAAAAAGGAAATAATAAAATAGGAAAACAATCAGTAAAAATGATCCAAGAGCATGTCATCTTCGATAGAAAGGTGAAGATCATGATCCTGACGGGAACTCATGCAGAAAGTCAAGAAAACAAATACACCTGGAGAGATCACTGGGTCCTTATATGGATGTAGAAAGATACATAATATACATGCCAACTGTAATAATAAATAATATGCAGAAAGAGAGAAAAGTAAACATGTAACAATCAATAAACCAAAACACCATAGGATGCTCATGGTATGGACAATCTCAACATTGTAACGCCATGGTACGCTCCCGATCACGAGACAAAAGATAAGTCTCTACTATCATAATGCAATGGGACACTTCCGGTCCAAGAGATGGAATAACAAGTAGATAACGGGTCTCAATACTGTAATGCCATGGAACACTCTCAGTCCTAGAGATAACATAGGTCAATGTCTAGCAATTGATATCGACTACAGGTCAACTCAACTCAACTCAATGGAACAGAGAATAAGGACTAGCAATTACCGTCACAACAGTCACAAGAAATAAACAGTGACACATGGAGAATAAATCAGATACATGCATGTAAAATAAAGAAGATAACAATGAAATGAACATAAGTAACAGGTAATCAAGTATGACTAGGAAAAAATAGTAACATAGAAAATGCATGAACTAAATAGTATAATTTGGCAAGCTATACTTGCCTTTAACCTCTAACTGTGCATATGTTTGACCAACTCCAAAGTCCTCGCTACTTTCGTCACGTACGCCTATAATAATTATTTTACTATTAATAATACACTAAATAACTTACTATATAAGGACTTATCATATATAGACCTTAATAATATATTTATACCAAAACTAGTCATATTGACTACTCTACTTAATATACAATATTAAATCTACCTATAAAAGTAATACATTATTAACATAAAAATATCAATTTTAATTATGAAAAATATTTATAAATATTCTATAATAATAATTAATATATTTTATTCATAGAAAAATATGTGTACAAGTCTTGTATTGATTCTGCAATATTATTCCTGGACTTGGTATACGATTTGAGACCCGAAATAATAAATATTAAAAAAAATTAATTATAGAAAAATCATAAAAAATAGCTAAAATATTGTTTTTAACATCAAATCTTGCACAACAAATATTTTAGTAAAGATATATGAAGTATCAAAGCTTTTGGATACAAGGAACATATGATTTTTTGAGTTAGGTTTTATGCCAAATTCAAGAATTTTAATAACTACTAAACAAAATCAAAACTCAGCAAAAAGATATGCGTTGGAAAGCTCTTCATGTTTAATTTCTTATAAAAATTATTAGGAAGATCTAATCTGAACATAAATAGGCAAAAATCCACTCCAAAAGATCTGGTTTATTCTGGACACTTTATCCTAGAATTGACTTTTCGGACAAACCGTTTGGGACTGTATAGGTGGCCAACTGGACATGAAAACAAACATAGAGATCTTTGTATGAGATAGGGAAGTACACGAAACCCTTATACAAAATAGTATACCTGCTGGAACAAACTTGGAATCCAACTTCGGTTGAGTCTAAAATTTGCAACTCCTCATAAAGTTGTCATGGACCTTTGGAGGCTTGCTAGGATGTTAGTGGGTCGCATTATCTTCACAATAAATATTTGTAGAGCATCATGGGAGGTTGGAAAGGGGTCAAAACTGTCGGTATGCCATAAGGTGCTGTCGGCGGCCAAGGCTGGGAGAGAATTTCAGGATTGGACTCTTGGGAGAAGGTTTTGTGGGATGTTGGCGGCAATAAGAGGAGAGGGATTATTAGGGTTTTTGGTATATATTAGGAAGAGTTGGGCTTTCGTTTGGACTAAATTCGTTAGGATTTGACCCTCGAAAGGATTAATATGGTAATGGGTTTCTTTATTGGGTGGGTTGTTTGACCAAGTCGAAGATAGAGGATTTAATGCACATGACTGTAATTTAATTACTAAAAACTAATTAAATATATATATATATATCTAATCAATTTTTGAGAACATTAGATAGGCTCTAACAAGTGGGGTTGGCTAGTTTAGGGTCCTAACATATTTTCTAGTCAAATCGAACCCAAAAAGTCAACAAATGGGTCTCATGTGCCATTTACAAATAAATAGCACATGGTAACTCGATTGAATGGCACACCCTAGGCATGTGTGTAGTAGGCTCAAAATGGTTCAAAATCATATATTGGGTCAAATGATTTTGGTCTATGTCGAGTCTCGAACTCAAGTTGAAAGTTAGGTCATGATTTACGATAAACGGTCAAAATGTACTAAGTTGCAAAGTTGTGCGAAGTCAAAAGAATGTTGGAAAACAAATTTAGGTGGGACATGATATATCAAATTGCAGGTGTGCATGTTTAGAATTCAAATATGGGATTTAATTTGAGAAATCGATATTTGTTGTGCTTCAAAAATCAAAGATATGGTAAAGTACTACTATAGTCATTATTGACTTAAAATATTTAATATTTAAAATATCCATGTTAAATAAATAAAAATAATTAAAATTAAATTCCAAAAATCAGAGGGCTTACAACCTACCCACCTTAGAAAATTTCTTCCTTGAAATTAAAATAACACTACCATGCAAAATTGATAACATAAGAATAATCAAACTAAATCTTACTGGAATCCACAAAAAAGATGAGGATATCGCTCCGGCATAGAATCTTCTCGGTCACAAGAAGATTCTCCTGAAGAATGGTGCTTTCATGCAAATCGAACTTATCTAATCGTCGGTCCTCTAAGCGTCTTCTTACTAGAACCTAAGATACCAACTGGCTGCTCCTCGTATGATAGACTGGGTCACACTGTGATTTCAAAATTATCGACCACATGGCTGGAATCAGTCACATACTTCCTCTACTGTGAGACCTGGAATACATCATGCACTCCCTCTAATGATGGGGGACAATGTAAGATGACATACCCCTTCTCCAACACGATCTATATTACCCAAGGGTTATGAATCTAGAGGTACGACTTCTAATTTTTCTCATGAGACTTCTTCTATAACTACCCATAGAAAAATCATAATTCCTTCAAAATTTTATCAATCCTTAAACTATATACTATATTCCTATAAGTTACATTAGCAACTTCTATGATAGTTCAACTTAGCGATCCACTCCTTTCTACCTATAAGCATTCTATACAAACCTTACAAGTATGCCTATCTGTAGGTAAAGGTCGAGGCTGAACTAGACAGCTAAATGAACCTACTGGTCATCCTTCTAGTCCTATCCTTTTATAGGTCATTTCAAGACTAGTCTTAATATGTATAGAGATGATTGTCCATTTTACTTAGATCTTCTTACTCTATCTAACACTCTTAGATTACTAACCATCTTGACACTATCGTTAGATAATAATTCCTCTAGTACTTCTAATCTAAGCCCTATTTAGGCAAAAGATAACAAGCTTTACTCTATTAATTTATAGGGTTGCTGGTTAGGGTCAGGCCTCATATCGTACTATATCCTAACTTATTTCTTAGAAAAGTATCCATGAAATTCTACCCATGTTAGCTGTTTACCTAGTCTTATGAAGCATGGATTCATATCTTCTTCAAATGAAAAAAATTCATACAATAATTATTCTATACAGTCTTAGTTCCAGCCTTAATTACAAGGCTTACTAAGCCATTCTATTTATAACAAAACTTCCTAAAATCTACCCCAGGGGTCCTATTTTCTTAAAGCACTATAACTAATACCAGGTTTAACAGCCTAATCTCAAAAATTGTATATCTAGTATTCGAACAAATCTCTTTGGTTATGTAAACTTCTAATACACCCTATCTGTTTGGCAGATATAGGAATGCCTATCAAATCCTTCCTCCCTTAATAAATATTTCATTTTATAATACTCTATCAACTATATTCTACCTAGTGATAGAGTAGATGATTCACCAAGCACGAGTGTCCGTCCTTCTGAAAAAGGAAATAGCGAGAATCCTAAAATGAGGAGGTTAAGGAAGTTGATCGACTTCAATTGCAAGTTCCAAAGATGATGGATAAATTCAAAAGAGTTTTCAAGGTAGTTGTGGATTGAGATCCTAATACTTTATCCTACTACAGGCTCGTTCGACAAAGTAACGTAACCGAAATGATATACTCTGACCTGCATGGGTTACCAAAAAAATGTAACGTCATAGTCCCAAAATACGTAGTACTGGTACGAAAATATGCCAGCCGTATAATAAATATACGTAAGCTATAAATGCAGTATATAAATAGCCTTGGTTCACTAATATCACCCACAAAATAAGAAAATAGAGTTATTATAAATCAATTATGAATTCTTATTATACAAGTTGCTGGGTGGAGATAAATCAACTACCAACATGAAGATATAAAAGGAAATAGCAAAATAGCAAAACAAGCAGCAAGGATGATCCAAGAATATGTCATCTTCGATAGGAAGGTGAAGATCACGATCCTGACGAAAACTCCTGTAAAAAGTCAAGAAAATACACACACCTGGAGAGATCACCTGGTCCTCGGAGGGACGTAACAAGATACATAATATACATGCCAATTGTAACAGTAAATAACATGCAGAAAGAGAGAAAAGTAAATATGTAATAATCAGTAAACTAAAACACCATGGGATGCTCATGGTGTTGATAATCTCAACATCGTAACACCATGGGACGCTCCCGATCTCGAGCCAAAAGATACATCTCTACTACAGTAATGCCATAGGACACTCCCGATCCTAGAGATGGAATAATAAGTTAATAACGAGTCTCTATACCGTAATACCATGTGACGCTCCTGGTCCTAGAGATAACATCGTCAATGTCTAGCAATCAATATCGACTACAGGTCAACTCAACTCACTCAATGGAACGGAGAATAAGGACTAGCAAATACCGTCACAAGACTCGCAAGAAATAAATAGTGACACGTGGCGAACAAATCAGATACATGCACGTAAAATAAAGAAGATAACAATGACATGAACATAATTAACAAGTATGACAGAAAAGAAATAGCAACATAGAAAATGCGTGAAATAAGCTGTACAATTTGGCAAGGTATACTTGCCTGTAACCTTTGACTGCGCGTATGTCTGACCAACTCCAAAGTCCACGCTACCTTCGTCACATACGCCTATAATAATTATTCTACTTTCAATAATATACTAATAACTTACTATATAAGCTTACCATATATAGACCTTAATAATATATTTATACAAAAACTAGTCATATTGACTACTCTACTTAATATAACATATATAGTATTAAATATACCTATAAAAGTAATATATTATTAACATAAAAATATCACTTTTAATTCTAGGAAATATTTATAAATATTTTATAATAATAATTGATATATTTTATTCGAAAAATATGTGTACAAGTCTTGTATTGATTCTGCAATATTATTTCTAGACTTGGTATACGATTTGAGGTCCAAAATAATAAATATTTAAAAATATTTAATTCTAAAAAAATCATATAAAATAGCTAAAATAATGTTTTTAACATCAAACCTTGCCCAGCAAATATTTTAGTAAAGGTATATGAAGTATCAAAACTTTTGCGTAAAAGGAACATATAATTTTTGGAGTTACGATTTTATACCAAATGTCAAGAATTTAATAAATATTAAACGAAATCAAAACTTATCAAAATATGTGTTGGAAAGCTCATGATGTCTAGTTTCTTATGAAAACTATTAGGAAGATCTGAAAGAAAATAGGCAAAAGTCCACTTGCAATAGATCTGATTTGTTCTGGATACCTTGCCATAGAATTGACACCCGAACAAACCGTTTGGAACTGTATAGGTGGCCAATTGGAGATGAAAATAAATACAGAGAGCTTTTCATTAGTTTTGGTTTTACGAAAATGAGGTAGGAAAGTACACAAAACCCTAGATACAAAATAGCATACCTGCTGGAACGAATTCAGACTTTGAATCCAACTTTGGATGACTTCTAAAATTTGCAACTCCTCATAAAGTTGCCGTGGACCTTCGGGGGCTTGCGAGGATGTTAGAGGTTGCATGAGCTTTGTAAAAAATTCGTGGAGTGTCACGGGAGGTAGAAAAGGGGTCAAAACTACCGCGGTACGCCATAAGGTGCTGTCGACGGCCAAGCTGGAAGGGAATTTTGGGATTAGGCTCTTGGGGTAGGTTTGTAGGTTATTGGCGGCACTAAGAGGAGAGAAGATGTTAACATTTTTTTGGTATATATATTAGGAAGGGTTGGACTTTGGTTTTGACTAAATTGGTTAGGACTTGACCCTTGAAAGGATTAATATGGTAATGGGTTTACTTATTGGCTGGATTGTTTGGCCAAGTCATAGATAGAGGATTTAATACACATGGCTGCAATTAAATCACTAAAATTCATTAAATATATTTAGTTGATTTTTGGCAACCTTAGATAGGCTCTAACAAGTGGGGTTGTCTAAGTTAGGGTCCTAAGATATTTTCTAGTCAAATTGAACCCGAAAAGTCAACTAATGGGTTTCATGTGCCATTTACAAATAAATAGCACATAGAAACTCGATTGAATGGCACACCCTAGGCATGTGCATAGTAGGCTCGAAATGGGTTAAAATCATATATTGGGTCAAATAGTTTTGGTCTATGTCGAGTCTCGAACTCAAGTCGGAAGTTAGGTCAAGATTTACTGTAAACGGTTAAATAGACTAAGTTGACCCGAAGTTGTGCGAAGTCAAAAAATGTTAGAGAACCAAGGATGGGACATGATATATCTTGAAGGTGTACGTGTCTAGAATTCAAATATAGGATTTGATTTAAGAAATCGATATTTGTTGTGCTTCAAAATCAAAGCTACGGTAAAGTACTACTATAGTAATTATTGGCTTAAAATAAAGTTTAATATTTAAAATATCCATATTAAATAATAAAAATAATTTGAATTAAATTCAAAAATCAGGACAGCCTAGGAACACTAGAATAATCAAATGTAAAACCTCTTTCATTAGGTATATACAAGATTTCTTCTTCCGGGATAATATCGTCATGAAGTTTGTTACAAGGAGGTTCATTTACAATATCTGCTTTCACTGCTATAGCGTCACGAGTCAGATTGATCACTAAGGGCCCCTCACGCTAGAGTGAACATTTTCCATGATGTAGATCACATCAATGGCTCTTCTTTTTTGTTAACCGAGATCAATCACCAAAAGTGGTTCTTTTTTGGTTGATCGTAGGTCAATCACCAAAGGGTTTTCCGATTTTGCCTTAACAATGCTTTTGCGGATGTCAATGACGAGAGGTTTAGTACTCCTTTTTCTGAGCTCCTTGTGATGGTCAGATAGAGTTGCCTAGACCAACAGCTTTTCATCAAGCTTCTTCCATAGAGGAACCTTCAAATATATAGCCAATGGTTTTTTCCATAGCTAACTCAGTAGTTGCTTCCTCCTGTTCGTCGTCTGCATCATTCCCTTTATCAACAAAAAGGTTCGATGGTGGTTAATCATGTAGCCTCTGATCTAAAGGTTTCTACAAGTTTGCTTAAAATAATAGACTTTAACTCCTTTAAAAGAATCTACATCTGTAAGTTTGGTACAGACTACCCCCTCGTTGTTCACATACCACATACTTGAAGCATTGATGAAGAGTAGACGGTACAATGAGGTTCTCATGTATCCATGGTCGTTTCAACAAGATATTGTAGGACATATTAACATCAATAAGATAACAGGTGACCTCTGTTCGAAAATTACCAATCTGACATTTGAGGTGAATCTTCCCCAAAGGATGGCTTCGTCACGCATTAAAGCCAGTTATAGTAGTTGTGGCTGACAACTTATGGATTGGCAACCCCAGTATTTGAAGTAGACTTCTGGGAACAATGCTGAAGAACCTGGATCAATATGAATTCGGTCGACTTTGCAAGCCCCAATGTATCGTGTATAATACAAGGGTCTATCATGTCGATTATTCTTCAGCAACATGTCTTCTTGTGTTAAGGTGAAATTGGTAATATTTTCATTCGTACTGTGGCAGTGTGGACAAGCCACCGGATCTACTTCATCAGGCTCTGAAATATGGAACAAATATGAGAGCATGTTGCAATGCCTCACTCAATACATCCCTTGTTTCTTTGGAGAGATTGAGTATAGCTCAAATATTGATTACCGAGCTGGAGTATTGGCAAGCTGTGCCAATATGTCAAAATTAAAAGGTTTATCAAGCCGTGAAGATTTGATTTCTTCAAAGTCTTGTCAAACCTAACCTCTTTCTGTTTTCCTTTGTCCCCTGGGATCATTTTAGGTGGACCCAATTTAGATGCGACCTTATCATTAGGTGGATTGGAAGTAGAAACTGTAGGAAGGGATTGTCCTCTTGTTCCTGATCATAGACCCGTAATTATGTTTTTTTGATCATGGTCTCCGTAGCCACAGCTTCACTGTCCATGTTACATGACTTGTTCTTCCTCTACTTTTTTCTGAGGTTTGGCAATCCACCTCTTGAAGAAGATCAAGATGGATCCACATTACTTCACCATGTTGAGTAATGAGTGGTACCAGCCAATTGGTTATTGGTCACATAGGTAACTGACTTTTATTGGTGATTCTGATGGTACGACTCAAACATACGTGAGATGTATGTCAAACTATCATTTTGAAATAATTTTGACAGTTGGTTATTGGTCACATAACTACTTGGTAGTTTCCCTTTCCCATGATTCATGTAACAGGTGATACAAAAATTCTAAATAGGTGATTCTGACGGTGATTCAAAGATTCTATATGAGTCATATTATTTTTCATGAATCAGATTAAAGCAATATCATCACGTTCAGAGTCGTATCTCAATACATTAACCAACTAGGAAAGACATAATAGCAGCATTTATAATATATGATGAAATATAAATCATGTTGTACTTGCCTCAAATAGTTGGAGTTGACGTGTGCGACACGAACGTGTCGACACAGAATGGATTAAAAGCTAAATTGTAACAAATCCCAAACAATGAAACAGACCGTTCCATTAAGTCCAGCATAGTCCAAATAGCCGAGTTTTGCATATATAAGTCCATATTTAGGGAGTCGGTACAATAATCGAAAAAATGATTTGATTATTCATGATTGCGATTTGATTAAATAGGCTAAAAGAAAATTTAGTCAATGTCTAATATTAAACCAAAATTATTATTTAGAAAGTATCATTTAATGGTTAAATATTTATTGATAAAATAGGCCCAAACCAAATAATTAATCAAATATGATTTACGGCCCAGAGCCCATTTCATAAATGAAATAAATATGTAACGGCCACGTAGAGCTTAAAGTCCATAATCAAATAATTATTTAGGGCCCAAGGCCCGCTTTGGATCTATTCCAATAATGTAGGGCTAAAAGCCCAATTTGTGTGCTAGTACGATGTAGGGCCATGCCCATGAAATAGGGATATTTTAGCAAATGCCCCCATTTGAAATGTTAAAACTAGCATATACCCCCACTATTGTTTTTATCTAGCAAATACCCCAATTTGAAGGTACGGAACAGCAAAATTTAAGATATACCCCCACTTTCTTTCTTTCTTTTTTTGTTGTTTACATGGGAGTGGGGGTATTTGCTAATTAAAAAAAATAGTGGGGTATATGTTAGTTTTAACATTTCAAATGGGGGCATTTGCTAAAATATCCCCATGAAATACTATTAAAAATTAATAATCATAATATTAATCATAATGTAATAATACTAATAATAGTACCAATAGTGTTATAAGTAATACAAAGTGTGTGTGTGTGTGTGTGTGTGTGTATATATATATATATATATATATATATATATATATATATATATATATATATATAAATCCCAGCCCAAATAAAAAATTTACTCATCTAATTCCACTGGCTAAAGCCCGGGCTTAGTCCTAGATAAGGAAAATAATTATTACTTAATCCTTTATAAAATACCCATTGGGTTTTAAGCCTAAATCCATATCACTTAAAACAATTTCATTAAAGAAAAAATCCAATGGGCTGAAATAAGTATCGCCCAAGTCAATACTAAAAATTTAATTTATTTATTTCTAAAGAATTCCTACTGGGCTCTGAGCCCAGCCCAACGTTTACTGGGCTTAGGCCCAGTTCCCATTAATACACAAAGGGGGTGAGAGATAACGAGAGGGGGAGAGAGAGAGTAGCAGAAGAGAGAGGGAGGAAGAGAGAAATAGAAAAAGTATTAATGACAGCGGGAGAGAGAGAGCAGTGGAGACAGAGAAGGGGAGTGTGACAGAGAGAGAGCGAAAGATGGAGATTGAGAGAGGCGGAGGCTCACCGGCCGAGGCTCGGCTTGCGACGTTCGTCGGGACTGCTCGCGGAGTCTCGACAGCCATGAAGACGGCGGACAGGCAACATATATGTGTAGATCTGGATGCATGGCATGGCGTTGTCGGATCAGAGGAGCAGCAACGACGATGCGTCGGCGGCTAAAGACGCGGACCGATGGCACATATCTGGATGGAGGCGGAGAACGCCGGGGTCGAAACTCGGCTGAGGCAAAGTTGGGAGAGGCTGGTGGCGGCGGCGCGGTGTCGTGTGAAGTACAGGGTCTAGAGGCGGTAGAGGTGAAGATGTTGTGTTGTGGTGGCGCATGGTGGGACAAGGAGAAGGATGGTTGTGATAGTGGTGTTTTGGTATGGCGGTGGTTAGGAACTGGTGATGGGGTACAAGTGGCACAGAAGGTTAGAATGTGTGGTGGTGACGGCTAGCCGGGACGGTGGTGTTGCTGTGGTGTGATGGTGATATTGGTGGGGGCTGGTCGGAAGATGGCCTGAGTTGGCTGAGTATGGAGGATGCAGGGGGTGACTCGAGTGGTGATGATGCTGGGGAGGGGGTCGAGCACGGTAGTAGCTGTTAAGTTCCAGCTACGTGGATGGCCGGAGCCGAAGTTTGGGTGGTCGGGTGAACAGGGTCGGAAAGAGGGGAAGTGGTCGAGGTGGCAGAGTGGTGGTGCTCGTGTTGGTGATGGCAGAGAGGGGGCGGAGCCATGAATGATGGTGGTTGGCAGAGGGTGACTACAGTTGGTCGGTCGGCTGGGAGTGGTGGCTCAGCCAGGCCAGAAGGGGGAGAGAGAGAAATTGATGTAATTGATAATTGTAAAAGAAATTTTATTGTGTGAAAATAAGTGTAGAGAATTCCCCATTAAATAGAGTAGTAAGATTGGAGAGCAAGTAAGTGCCATGGGCACTCCATATAAATTGTAAGGAGAAGAGGGAAAAATAAGGAAATGTGTGGCTATGTGGAATAGTCTAGGAGGGTCATATGGCATAGTAGCCATGACTAACTACTAACTACTAATTAGCTTGCTAACTAATTTGGTTAGAGATAACTTATCATAGCCATGTGCCATAACCAATTATTAGGGTAAATTATAAGGGCACAGCACATTTTACTCGGGGCTGTCCAAGTGTTAGTTTTTCATTATTTACAAGTTTGCCACTGAAAAATTACTCAGGGCTATCCAAGTGGTAGGTATAAAAGGTAATGAGGACTGCCAGGAATTGTGACAGTCCTGAAAGTAATGAGGACTGCCACAATTTCTGGCAGTCCTAGAAGTAATGAGGACTGTCAGAAATTGTGGCAGTCCTGAAAGGGACATGCTCTACAACAGGACTGCCACAATTTCTGGCAGTCCTAGACATATTGAGGACTGCCAGAAATTGAGGCAGTCCTGAAAGATACTTGCTGTACAGCAAGTTCCTTTCAGGACTGCCACAATTTCTGGCAGTCCTAAAGTCGACATTTCCGAATGAAAAATATATTAGGGTTTATTTCAATCTTGATAATAGAGTGAAATGCATTTTAGGATTTATTTCCATGCATTCTTTGTGAGGAAAGAAGTATTTAATCTTTATTTTTATACATTTTAGGATTTATTTAATTTTTTTGGGTGCCATCGAAATTGGGAAAGAGAAGGAAACTAGGGTTTTGATGGAGATGGTGATGATGGAAACGGTGGAGAAGAAGAAGATGATGATGAGAAAAAAACTAGGGTTTTGATGAAGATGTGAGAATGGAAATGGTGGAGAAGAAGAAGATGGATAGAAGAAGAAGAAAGTTAGGGTTTGTGAAGAGATAGTGGAGAAGAAGAAAATGGACAGCCCCTAAATAGAAATTTGGACAGCCCGAGTAAAAGTTCCTCAAAGCCTGGCTAGCCCTAATCCTGGCTAGCCCCGAGTAAAAAAGGCTGTGCCCTTATAAAAAGGATTATTAGTCATTCCCATGACTAATTAGTCATGACTAATTACGATTAAATATTGATCAACGAATTTATGAAAATAAAATAATTTGGCTTCCAAAAATGCAATTATAAATTCAGAAAAATTCTAAATTTTTTAATAAATCATAGAAAATATTTGAACCGATTCAAAGCGTTACAAATCTACCAACCATAAAGAAAATTTGTCCTCAAAATTTAAAAAACACGATTAATGGAATAAAAATCTAAATATAATCAAAGATATGATTAAAATTCAAGCATAATCATTAATATAATCAAAATCAATTAGGCAAGATCAAGTATAGGAATGATGCAATTTGGCACGACTAAGATTAATCAAATAGAGAATTTTAGAAATGGCATGGTTTGGCACGATCAAAATATAAGAATCAAATTTAAGCATGAATAAAAATCAAAATTTAGACAAGATCAAAAATCTAGAAAGGATCAAAATCACTTGGGCACGATATAAGATAAAATCAAAGATGTAAGATGAATTAAAAAAATGTTACGGAAGATGATAAATTTCAAGGAGGTCATATAATAGATATTCAAGAGTCTAATTTTGGAGATTTCCTACTCCGTGATTGAGTTTCCTAGTCCCAAAATCTTCTAGAATATTGCAAGCTCGTAGTGGCACATCTAACCTATGTACCACTACGACTTAGAACTAGTCGTGAAGACGAGACCTGCATATGCCACCAAAATGTGTCAGGACCCGCGCCCGTACGATATTCTAGGCACAAGATCGTGAGGCACGCCCAACCTACGTTGACGTAGCACGCTGTTCTAGCAAGTCAAGCAAGCTAACTCAATCACAATGGTAAAGAGATGAAGAATATAAATAAATGACCAGAATGTGATAAACTTATAATCAAAGTAGCATAAAACCTGTGAATCCAAGAGTTGATCACAAATTATTACAAAACTAGAGAATGTCTCCCGGAGACAAATCCGGTAGCAGATAAGGAAATAAACTAAGAAAGCAAAACTAAGCAAGTAAAATTCCTAAATATATCCTTCCAAAGATAGCTTCGTCCTGCTCTCATCATGGTCCAAAGGTCCGAGAGGTACAACGATCATTGACAATACCTAAAAAGTTATCTTGTTAGGATTGGAGCAAGTAACACCACACTAATGTCGCATGATACAAAATAAAGCCATGTAATAATGATGCAAGTAACTAGATAAAGAGACTGTACATGAAAGTAAAATATTACACTGGATAATTCTAAAGAACTTGTAGATAAAGATAAGTAATTTTTAAAGAACTAACCATGCTACCAAATTAATCATGCAAGATCAAGAATGAAAAAACTATGCTACGTGTGTTTTCAAATACCTTTTTCATTGTGTGACCAGCTTCGGTGGTGATTCTAAAGGTACGACTCGAACATACGTGAGATGTATGTCGAACTATCATTCTAAAATGATTTTGGTAGTTGGTTATTGGTCACATAAGTACTTGGCATTTTTTCCTTTTCCATGATTTATGTAACACGTGATTCAAAGATTCTAAAATAGGTGATTCTCAAGGTGATTGAAAGATTCTAGATGAGTCATATAATTGTTCATGAATCAGATTAAAGCAATACCATCACGTGTCAGAGTTGTTTCTTAATATGTTAACCAACTAGGAAAGACATAATAGAAACATTTATAATGTATAATGAAACATAAATAACGGTGGACTTGCCTTAAATAGTTGGAGTCAACGTGTGCGACACGAACGTGTCGACACAAAATGGCTTAGAAACTAAATTACAACAAATGATCCCAAACAATAAATAGACTATTCCATTAAGTCTAGCATAGTCCAAATAGCCCAGTTTGATATAGAAGTCCAGATTTAGGGACTCATCACGATAATCAAGAAAAAATAATTTGATTAGTCATGATCGCGATTTGATTAAATAGGCTAAAAGGAAATTGATTAAGAAAATTTAGTCAATGTATAATATTCAACCAAAAATATTATTTAGAAAGTATCATTTAATGGCTAAATATTCATTGATAAAACAGGCCCAGACCAATAATTATATGATTTAGGGCCCAAAGCCCATTTCATAAATGAAGTAAAATATGCAACAGCCACGTAGGGCTCAAAGTCCATTAATCAAATAATTATTTAGGGCCCAAGGCCCGATTTGGAGGCTCAAAGTCCATTAATCAAATAATTATTTAGGGCCCAAGGCCCGATTTGGATATATTCCAATAAATTAGAACTACATGCCCAATTTTTGTTCTAGTACAATAGGGCCCATGCCCATGAATATTATTTACAATTAATAATCATAATATTAATCATAATTATAAAAATACTAATAATAGTACCAATAGTGTTATAAATAATACGAAGTGGTTTATATATATGTATATTCATATACTTATACTTATATTATATTATATATATATATATATATATATATATATATATAATATATATAATATATATATATATATATATATATATATATATATATATATATTTTTATATATATTATATATATATATATATTATATATAATATTATATAATATATATAATATATATATTATATTATATTATTATATATATATATATATATATATATATATATATATATATATAAAAGTGGTCTTAAAGCCCAGCCGCCTAATTCCTATTGGCTAAAGCCCAGGCCCAATCCTAAATGAAAATAAATGATAACTTGGTCCTTTATAAAATACCTATTGGGTTTTAAGCCCAAAGCCCATATCACTTAATAATTTCATTAAAGAAAAAAAATCCAATAGGCTCAAATAAGTTTGGCCCAAATAAATACTAAAACATTTTATTTATTTATTTCTAAATAATTCCTACTGGGCTCTGAGTTGTAAGCCCCTGGATTTTTAGAGTTATTTTTTATTTAATTTTATTATTTTTAATATATCTATTGATAGATATTTTTTTACTATTATTTTAATCATTAAATACTCTTTTTCGTAACTTTGATTTTGGAATGCCAACATTTAGAAACTTCCTTCATGAGTTTTAATCCAGCCAATTTTATCTTTAATTTAATATATCATGTCCTACTAAAATATATTCTTTTGCATCGTATTTTGGGTCAACTTGGGCCAAAAGGTTATCCACTGTAAAACTTGTCGTACTTTTCAACTTAATTTTGGGACTCGATATCGATCAAACCTAAACGACCCAATATATTATTTTGACCTATTTGAGCCTACTACACACATGCCTATGATGTCCCACTCAATTAAGTTTCCATGTGCTACTTATTTTCAAATGGCACATAAGACCAATTTATAGTCATTTCGGTGTTTAATTCTATTGGAAATATTTTCGGAACATAACCCTAGCCAACCTAACTTAGTGGGACCACTCCAGGGTGCCAAACCATAATAGAACCTTATTTAATTAATTTTTGGATATTTAAACTCATGCATCTTTGACTCAATTTTCCACCTTTCCAAATGGAAATCCACTAACCCATGTTGCTATATTAGTTGATTGGATGACCAAACCTCCATCAAATTAATACAAACCTCATATATTAAACTCCTAAAAATTTCCACACCAACTCCCCCTAACAAATCCCGAAACTACATTCAGCATTGGCCGTTGGAGATACCTTGTGGCGTAACGCCATTTTGGACCCCTTTCCGACCTCCCGTGACGCTCCATGAATATTAGTGCGAAGCTAACATGACCCTCTAAAATCCTAACAAACCCTCATACATCCACGACCCCTTCTAGTACACCGAAATAGCCCTACAAGTCAGCATATTCCAGCAGCATAATTCTATACGAACTAGTAGGTTTGTCATCTTCTAAAATAGGTTTTAATATAATTTTTCTCATCTATTTTTCCTGAAACCAAATCTAGTGGATATCCCTACATGTCTTCTATTATTTCTAATCGCTAACTCACACCATTCTACTCCGTTTGCCTGTGGCATCCATTGCATTGAATTGTGTCCAAAATTGACAAGTTTCGGTGCGGCTACTTTTTCGACGACTTCGAACCCTGTTTGATCTTAAAAAAACCTTGGTAAGGTCTCTAAAATCTATATCTACCATCTAGAATCATAGTTTGTGAATATTTGCAAAAAATTCATGTTCGTATGTCATTACTTTGATCCTATCAAATTTCGGACACTGACACAACGGTCTATTTGATTCCAAACTTTCGTAGGATTTAAAAATGATATAAACATGATAAATTTAGATGAAAAATCATATTTAATCCTAATTATTCTGATTTATTCCAGAATAAATATAATTTTCATTTTTCTATGATTTTGCTTCCGAATTGAAATTCTATGTGGCATGTTGTGTTGATACTTAAATATGCATTTTAGTGTATTTTTCTACAAGATATTTATATATATATTCAGAATTTAATATTAATATTTCTAGAATTTAAAGTACATATTTATGATATATAAATATTATTTTACTATTATAACTTAATGCTATATATGGTAGAATACTGGTATAGACTTGTTGACTATTTTGTGACTAGTTTGGTCTATATAAGGTAAGTACATATATATGGTAAGTATCGTGATGATATTTATTTAGTTTATTTTACTTCTAGGGAATCATGATCAGTCGGTTGTAGCAATTGGAGCAGGACCGTTATTCTATACTTTTGCTGTTATTCTAGGCAAGATACATTGCCTTTATTTAATGTTTAAATTTTGCTTTCTATTTATGTTCTTTTTGTTGATTACAGTTATAGTGGTGTGCGTCCAAGTTTGACTTGTATGCCATCGATGACTTGTGGGTGTGTGTGTTGACTTAGAGCTAGTGGACTTACTCTTAGTGGTAAAGTTATTGATATAACCTCTATGGCCTTGACACGTATTACTACACGACACCTTGAGTGATATTTCATATGCATGAGTTGAGCATTGGCTAAACATTGGTGCGTTAACTTATTGGATAGTTAGACTGTATCTAGGCCAAACTTGGAATTGAGATATGGTTTATCTGAGTCATAAATATGACTTGTGCAAGCCCATGGGCAGGAAAGACTACCAGAAGACGTATGGGATTATCTTATTAGATTCTATAATCTTCGGAGGAGATTGCGAGATCATTAGCCTTATAGATAGGTTCATAGTTGTTTGTGTGGTTCTTTGTTTATAGATATCGGCTCGTGATCCGACGTCGGCCTATGATTCGGTGCCATATCCTTATCACCCACCAATACGTCCAAAGTTGTCTTCAATATGCACTCATATAGCCATAGGACATTGTCTTGTCATAGAATAGTGTGCCACCCTTGTCCTTGTCTGGTTGTAGGTGTGGTTAACTATTTCGATGATGGGCCATTTGATCGTATTGTGATCTAGGTTATTCTCTTACATTTATTCAGTTTACATTGGTATGTTTCTTTTGTATCTTGTTACGTCTCTCTGAGGACCTGGTTCTTTTCCAAATCCGGATGAGCATTTGTATCCTACTGTCACGGACCAGGGATTGAGATATGTTATGTTGCTGAGGACGTAGATGTATTGCTCGAGGAGTTTCCATGAGCTTGGAGGATGCTTCAGTTAGAGCCTTGAGCATTATTATCTAGTTAGCCGATGTTCTGGCTGGTTATCTTTTATCTCAGTACTTTTTTATTTTATCATTTTATTTCTTTTCCATATTATTTCCATCAATCTATATTTTACAGATAGATCATTTGTATTGGATATTCAGTTCTTATTATATTTTATTTCATTCATTATATCTCTGTCTATGTTGTTATTGTTTGATTCTGTGGATGAGATTACAGAGATTATAGATTGCCCGTGACTGTGTAGTTTAGGTACAACATACTACAACTAGAGAAAGTCCATTAAATTGGGTAGCTTATTCTAGTTTGTACAGCTGGCATGCTCATGTTTTAGTTCCTAAGTATTTTAGAACTGGGACATGACACACACACACACACACACACACACACACACACACACACACACACACACACATATAGGGCTTAAAGCCCAGTCCAAATAAAACATTTCACTCATCTAATTCCTATGGGCTAAAGCTTAGGCCCAATCCTAAATATGTAAATAAATTATTACTTGATTATTTATAAAATACCCATTGGGTTTTAAGCCCAAAGCCCATATCACTTAAAATAATTTCATTAAAGAAAAAATCCAATAGGCTCAAATAAGTCTGGCCCAAATAAACTAAAACATTTAATTTATTATTTCTAAAGAATTTCTACTGGGCTCTGAGCCCAGCCCAACGTTTACTGGGCTCAGGCACAGTCCCCATTAATACACAAAGGGGTGAGAGATAGAGAGGTTGAGAGAAAGAAGCATAAGAGAGGGGATAGAGAGAGAAAGAGATGAAGAGTTAGTGAGAGCGGAAGAGAGAGGAGAGAGAGAGAGAGAGAAAGAGAGAGTAGTAGAGACAGAAATGGGGAGTGATAAAGAGAGAGAGATGGAGATTGAGAGCGGCAGAGGCTCACTGTCCCAAGGCTCGTCCAGCAACGTTCGCCGGAGCTACTCTTGGAGTCTCGGCGACCAAGGAGATACCAGATAGGCGACATATGGGCTGATCTGGATGCGAGGTGTGGCTTCGTCGGATCGGAGGTGCGGCGACGATGACGCATTGGCGGCTGAAGACGCGAACCGGTGGTGCAGTGTAAACCCCCCATTTTATTATTATTAATACTATTATTAATAGTATATTTAGAAAATAAATAATTTCTAGATGTATATGTAACTGTTAGTCTACTACTAACTTAAGGACTTAGTTTAGATTTTGGCTCTAAATTTTCTGCTTGAAATTGTTCTAAGATCAAGTATTAATATAGGGATAGATTTAAGTTGGACATTTTGCACTTCCTTCTAATTTATTGAAAACACCCACGAAACTACTTTTAAAAAAATGTTTCGATACTTCATCTTCTTCCATACGCTGCTCCCTTTCGAATCTAGGTTTTCTCCTCAAAAATCTTTAAAAACTCGTCGAAAATTTCGGAAAGACCGAGACAAACGACAAAAGTGCTAAAACGGAGGTCTAAACATCATTTTTTTGCGATTCTAAAATTTCGAAAGGCCAACAAACTATAAAATAGTTTATTTCAGGCTCCTCGAAGATACGCTCATTTTGCGACAAACCGTGCCTCGTTTCGACCCCCCTCAAAAGTTATGGTCCTCCAAAGTTTCAACTAACCATAAAATGCAGGAGAATGGCCATTCTCCGTGTTAGAACACAAAGAATGTTAATTTTGCATGAGGGTGGCCATTCTCCGTATTAGTAACACGAGAATGCATTCTCCGTGTTAAATGACACGGAGAATGGGCATTCTCCGTGCTAAATTACACAGAGAATGGCCATTCTCCGTGTCATTTAACACGGAGAATGGTCATTCCAGTGTTAAAACGCAGGAGAATGGCCATTCTCCGTGTAAATAAGACGGAGAATGCCATTCTCCGTGTTATTTAAAACGGAGAATGACATTCTCAGTCTTAATTTACACGGAGAATGGTCATTTCCAGTGTTAAAGCGTAGGAGGATGACCATTCTCCGTGTAATTTAGTACAGAGAATGACATTCTACATGCTAAATTACACGAAGAATGTCATTCTTCGTGCTAAATTACACGGAGAATAACCATTCTCCGTGTTAATGACACGGAGAATGGTCATTCAAATGTTAAAACACAGGAGAATGGCCATTCTCCGTGTTAGTAACACGGAGAATGACATTCTCCGTGTTAATTTACACGGAGAATGGCATTCTCCTTGTTAAAATACAGGAGAATGATATTCTTCGTGTTATATCGACGGAAAACAGTTGACAGAAACCTAATTTTTTATTTTTTTATTTGTGGAAAGAAATTGACATGAATAAAGATTCAAGAGTTTTCGTTCTTCTTTCAAAAACGATGCTAACTCTTATGGAAAAGAATAAGAAGATTTTCTCTCCATAATTGACCTAATTGTCGAGAAGAAGAAGAAGAGAAGAAGAAGAAGAAGAAGAAGAAGAAGAAGAGAAGAAGAAGAAGATGATGATGATGAGCGATGATCGGAGTTCGACTGAAAAAAAAGCACGGTGAACTACGAACGATCTTTGCGATCTCTGCTGAAGATGAGAGCAATGAAATTCAGATCTCTCGTGAAGAAGAAGAAGAAGAAGACGAGAATCGCAATCCAAATTTAAGTTTGTGCGGAGAGGTAGTTATGATATTAATTTTGTAAATACAGAGCATCTAAAGGGAATCTTAGAATACTTAACATGGAAATATATAATTCTGGACATTTCATAAAACCCATCCTGCGGGTGGATTTTCATAAAAACCAACCCCGAAATTGGATTTCTCAGCAATTTCCAGAAAAAAAAATAGTAGCGTAGCTAGGATCTTAATCCGGGGGCACAATATTTTTATTAAAATAATAAATTATAATATTATTTATAATCCCAAAAAATTATATATTAATAGCAAATGTCATAAACTATAACAATTATTAAATAACAATTTTTTTACAATAAAACTTTCGAGATTTTATATTTTAAAATAGTGAATGATATCTTCAAATTTTTACAATTAAATATTATGAATTTTTTTATTAGCAATTAAATTTACTTAACTATTGGTATGTTAGCAATGGTGAAATATGGTTTAAATGGGTGGAAAATGACAAATTTACTCCTGTAACAACTAAAATATTAAAAAAAACATTTTGGTTATTAATTTTTTTAATCTGATCAAGGGAAAACAGTTAGAAATATAAAATTGACTGGCGGTGGTAGCAATTTCGTCAAATAGCTTGGGATGTTTTGTTGCTACTATAAAAAGTTGTTATTAGTTGTAAAAAAATGATACTTCAGAACATTAGGTACAAAGTAGCCGGAGATTATACCTTGACATCCATCTGGGAGGTAGTACCTTGGTAGCAAGAAAAAAAAAGCAGCACGAATAGTGTTATTCTTGCCATTTCTCTCATTTCATTCGGAGTTGATTGCTGCTATTCTCCTTCTCCTCACTTTTTCAATTCTCCTTCTTTACTTCTTCATTTTCTTTCCTTTTTTTAAAGGAGGCGGTGGTAGTGGTTATGGAAATGAGAGGAGGAGGAAGGAAATGGTGGAGGAGACCGGGCCAGGAAGCCGGCGACAATGGGGCATTGGCGGCGGCCGACGCGCAGTGGCCCACGCGCGGGTGGGCGCGAGAGCAGAGGTAGAGGTGCGGCGGGCACGGGTCCGTGAGGAAAGGGGTAAGGAAAGAAGAAGGGTGAGAGGGAGGAGGGAAGAGTGTGAGTAAGAGACAGAGGGACCTGAGAGTGGAGGTAGAGGTTACATAAGAGAGGAAGAATGAGATGGTTTTCCCTCTCTCCTACACCTGTACAGTGGTTCAAGCAGTCGGCCATGTCCCTACCTACAAGCAACAGCTACAGTACCGTATACTACAGGATGGCTGTGTTCCACTGTACCAGCTGTACTGAAAAAAAAATTGAATTTTTAAATTTCAGGGGGAGCGGTACTGAATTTTTTAAAATTTTAAATTGAATTGTTTTAAATAATTGAAAAATTATTTATCTAGTATTCACAGTTACTAAAACCAAATTTTTATAAACCAAATTAAATATGGAAATATTTTCCAATAAAAAATGGTTAATTGGTGTTTGGACTCTGGATTTTATCCAGATTAGTGTTTAGGCCTTGACTTGTCCAA
>JANAVB010002357.1:0-49204 GCA_029216955.1 Iris pallida
CCAGTAAGTATATTGAGCCTTACTGATAATGGCTCGGGCTCCAATCCTATCCGTTTCGCGAATCATGCAGACATAAATGAATGCGATGCACCAGAATCAAATAATACTAATGCTGGAAAGGAGTTGACGAGAATAGTACCTGCCACTACGTCACCTGATGCTAACTCCTCCTCCACGGTCAAAGCCATCACTTGACTGTGCCCTCTGGGTGCTGGCCCCCTCTGCTGGAAACCTCTCTGGCGATTCTGGGTCTGAGCTTGGACTTGAACATACTGTTGGGGGTTCTGCTGCTGAAATGCCTAGGCCGGAGGCGGCAAGGGCCTCGGAAATTGGTACTGCTGCTGCTGCTGGACTGGTACTGGGATCGACCCCCTAACTGAAGGACTAGAAAAGGTTGAGGAAGGCGAACTCCCCCTGTTCGGGCAGTTCCCAACCCTGTGGTCCGGTGTCCCACAAACCAAGCACAATCCCTGTGCTCTACGACACTCTGATACCACATGCCCTGGCTTTCCACAATGAGTGCAACCCATTGCGGAAGACTGCTTCTGCTGCTGCTGCTGGGGATATACCGGGGTCGAATACTGAATCGACGTAACAGAAGCCGCCCGCCTCGGAGCTCCAATGGTCAAAGCCCGAGCTGTCGGGGCTGGTGCTGAAGACTAGTTCATCTGGCCGTGAGACCGCTTCCGACTTCTAGTCCGATCCACAATCCTCTGGGAGGTATACTCATACCTCCTAGCTGCTCTCAATACTGCACCAAAAGTCTGATGCTCAAACTGCTCCACTGCCAGTAGAATCTCTCGGTGGAGTCCCTACTGGAACCGCTGAGCTCTGTCGAATTCGGTCGCCACTAAGGTGGGAGCAAACCGACTAAACTTAGAAAACTCGGCCACATATCCATCGACCATCCTGCCCATCTGCTTTAAATTAGTGAACCTCGTCTGTAGATTATACCGAGCTACAGCATCAAAGTACTTGGTTCGGAATCTCTCATGGAATACTGTCCAATCAATAGGTGCCACTAATCCATCGGCCTGCACCGCCCACCAGCTGCGGCTAGATCCAATAACTGCAGGCGCACCACGGCCACCTTTTCGTTCTCTGGGGTCATAGCTGCTTCTAGAATAACCTATGTATCCTGCAGCCAAGCGTCTGCAACAATAGCATCTTCGCTACCATCGAAGAATGGAGGGTTCAAGCGCTTGAAACTGTTGGCCGCACTGTTACCCTGATGACCTCCACTGCTCAAGGCATCTTACACTATCTGGTGCAATGCATCACCCCATTGATCCTGTGATGCAAGCAACTCCCGGATGAGTCCAACCAAGTCTTCATCCTCCTGCCTTGCAGGCTGGGCTGGTTGTACTAGGGGTTCAGGACCTCCGGAAAGCATGACACGGGAAGCTACTCCTGAGTGTTGAGCTTGATCTTCTTGTTGCGGGGGTACTCGTTGAGCTACTTTCGGCTGATTGGCAAGACCAGGAATAATGTAGTTGAAGAAGACGACACAGAAAACAATAAGAAAGGACCAGGACAGATAAAAGATACAAGCATGTGATCAGGTCAAGATTTTCAGAAATTTAGAAGATACGAGCAGAGATCAAAGGCGAGTGCAGATTGAGACATCTATTCGGTAAACCCTCACATATCCTGATTCGTAAGACCTGCATGGGCTACCACTTAAACCGTGTCATACCCCAGAACCAGAATACTGGAGAGCGAGGGCAGACACAGCCAGCTACGTATATTGAAGTGCATCCCACCTCGCTGTACGGTCACGACTGTCTAGATATATGAGGGTTTAACTACAAGCCATCTGTCTCTTATGATCATGAACAAGCCTATTGTCTCAGTCTCAAGCAAATAATAGCAATTACAAGATGTCAAAGCACCAAATATACAATAGTAAGGCGTCCCATACATTATATATTTAGATGATCATGAAGCTAGTCATACAAAATGTCAAGACTAGCAAGAGTTTCAGTCATACATGATCAACCCTAGGATTTATTAATCTTGCTACAGCTCGTAGGCAGACAGTAAATAAAGTGCAATCGAGCTAACACGTGCTCGTCGGCTAAACGCCTCAAAAGAATATTTTTACAATAGAGTGGGAGAGCAAAAAAATAAAATCCACCTGTTGCCAGTGTTACGCTTGGTGGTCACCATCTGGCTGTGAGATAGGGAGATCCTCTGGAGTTGCTCCAGTATCTGGCCATACAAAACCAGCTGGGTCAGACCCCAGAAGAGCAAGTGCCAAAAAGGAGGCTTTACTTAAGAACTAAAATCAGCATATCAGAACATAAAATAAGAATGATAATAATAAGACATAAAATTTAAATAAAATAATAAATGTCTAAAAAATGAGAAAAACTATTCCGATCAGTCATTAATAAGGTAAGCATGAGCAATCATGTTCCGGAGTAGCTAGGTACTGGAACAAGACAAGACTTAGACTGGATAGACTCTACATCCAACATTAACGGCCAAGCAATCAGTACGGCTTGATACTTTAACTAACTAGGGTTATCACAGGCCAATTTACTTGCAAGATGTAATGAGATGTTCCAACAGCCACAAGCCCTGCAGACCATCCAGGCTATTCAGACGCAATTAGGGGTTGAATTCATGTGGATACATTATCAAAAAAACACATGTACCCTTAAGTAGCTTGAAGGGTGCAACACATGACAGTGTGCTGGAAATGTGCCCTACTCGACGGCAAGCTACAGATCCAATGATGGGGTGCCCAGATAACTGGATTGCCTGTAGCTGAAAAATCTCTTTATGACTACTGAATTATTCTAGTTATTAGCCTTAGTCAGTTTAAGTAGGTACCCCTGACTGTGGTACTCAGGGATCCATGCCCTAGACATGATGCAAGACAGTACTAGTTCAATGTACAAACATAATCGCCCACGGTGTCCAGGTCATTCATTCTTGTCATGTCATGCTAGCCGTCACAACAGCTTTCAATAGTTCCCATCATGCTTGCTTGTCATGTCATGTCATGTTATGTCAGTTACTTGCGATACCATGCCATGTACAATTCTCAGTTCGATCATATCAATCAATTTGTGATTGTCAAGTTCATAAAAAGTGCAAGAACATAGAAAAACAATCGGTTACGCAAAAGGGCTCAAGGCTCTACGCTAGTGAACCTCTACGCTAGGCCAAGGGACACCAAACGTAAAATGGCTTTACACAGGCAAGAACAGGGTGAGATAGCTCTACGCGAGCAAGGTTACGCGTGAGCAAGACTCTATGCTAGCAAAATATTCCACGCGAGCGAGTCTCTATGCACGGGGCACTCTACGCTACCGAGACTCTACGCAGCAGGAGGATCTACGCGAGCGCGAGTCTACGCGAGCAGGAAAGGCCCCTGCATAAAGTTCAACTAAACTCGACGTAGATCAGACCACGCTGGCACGCAATGCGTGTGCGTAAATGGCTCACTACGCAGACACGTCAAAACGTGTACGTAAAAGGGGAGAAATACTATGCTGGCATTAAATGCGTGTGCGTAAAGGGCTCATCTTCTTCCCAAGGCTGAGACTTGCAGCCATGGGTCTCAAGAACTCCATCCTGGCCAAGACTTGGTGAAATCAAGCCATTCAAGAGCCAAACTTGCGTAAAATCGAAATCCATACTGCATGGAACTCTCTATTTCGGAAACAACCAAGTTTTAGAAGATCAAAACCATGAAGATCAAAAATCCTAAAACTTAGATCTACATGAAATGAGCCATGGAATTTAAAAATGCTAAGTACTAAAAAGTCTTAGAATCTTGAGAGAAAGACAATCGAACAACAAGAATTGAGTTCCTCTATGAAGCAAGTTGTACTTGCCTAAGCCTCTCTAGTAGGTGGAGAGAGTTAATGGAGGAAGGAGAAGAGTAAATGAAGAAGTGAATGAGGAGAGAAAAAGGGTTTGGTAGCTTATAAAAAGGGAATGGTGGTAGGTGGGGATTTGCATGCTAACCCAAACCGAACCCAACCAAAACCAAGCCATGCCAATGCAAAACCCAAGACTAGCCAGTTAGGATAAGTCGAACCAGGATGAACCCAAAATAAACCAAGGAAAGATTAAACCAGGATCAAGCTAAGCAAGACAATTCTAACTACGGGTCGGGATTCCGTACACGTATACTGGAAATACGTATAACGAAAAACGGAGGTGACAATATATACATTCTCATGTCCAAATCACCATCATAATAAGAATCCACGTAAACCAACAACTAACTCATATCATGTTATGACATGTGAAACAACAACCTGCTGTCCTTTGAGCCTGTGAGATATCGAAGTATCCATGTCATAACTTCTTAATCATGAAGCCTCCATTTATTTGACATATAGCAACTCACCAAACTATTCACATACAAAAGATCGAGACTATGGTACACCATGGCATACATCAATAAACCTTCCACATTTGCATGTGAAACTTGAGATATCCTTTTCTTCTCTTCCTCTTTATTCAGTCAATACTTGGACGATAATTTAAAGTGGACAACGATTGAGGTGCTAACTTGGCTATAGAATCCTGTGCTTCAGCACATTTTCTATGTATATATTTTCTTGGGGACAACTATACCTTTCCAAGTCTTCTGCCTCATTGAATTTTTATTCGAAGGACCTTTTTGTGCTGCGCATAAGTCTTTCATGTCAAACGCTACACTTAATAAAGCTTTGAGTTCATTTATCTCCTTCAAGCTTTTGGAAGCAATTAACATGTCATCGACATACAAAATAGGTATATCGATGATGTATCCTTGAGCTTTCTTGAGTAGACACAATTGTCATACAAAAATTGGTAAATTGGGCTTCTCCATAAAGTCAAAACACTTATACCACTGCCATGAAGAATGGTTCAATCCATATAGAGATCTCTTGAGCTCCCATAAGTAATCCTCCTTATCGGGCTCCATAAATCCTTCAGGTTGTCCCATAAAAATTCTCTCTTCCAATTCTTCGTGCATAAACATCATCTTGACATCCATTTTCTCCAGCTCCATATCCTGAGTAGCTTCCAATGGCAACAATACATGAATAGAAGTATGATTGACTACTAGCGAGACTATCTTACTGCAGCCAATCCCCACCCTTTGAGTATACCCTTTCACAACTAAACGTGCTTTGTACATCTCATTATCATTTTTCATGATTCAAATTTCCATCCAATAGCCCTTTTTTTCCTTTCGGTAGTTGAGCCAGGTTCCACATACTATTCTTCTGAAGTGACTATATCTCCTTTGTCATGGCAACAATCTAGTTGTTACTATCCTCTTACCTATTGACTTCTTTATAATTAGTAGAATCACTCGTTTTCGTGACTAAGCAAATACAACCATATCCTAAAAAGTGTATTGACTAGTGCTTTGTGTGTACGTCCTGATCCCCTTAATGCCATAATTTATGGGTCCTAATAGGGTTGGTCCTTCTCCTCAATCTCTGAAAACTTCGTCTGCATCAACACCAATAGCTAGTATAGATTTTTTTAAATTTTGTATCTATATGAGTTCTAGAAATCTCTACCTCCACCAAGTCATATTCGCCTACCATGTCACTAGCCCTCCGTAGAATATTCCCCCACATCTCTCAAATTGGAAGGCTCATTGACGATCACATCACGACGCATGAACACCTTTTTCTTAATGGGTCTCGCAGCTTGTAGCCTTTGACTCCCTGTTTGAATTCTAAGAAAACACTTTTTTGGCTTTAACTCAAACTGGGTCTCATCCTTCGGATTCATAAGCGAATAGACATGGCAACAAAACATCATAATGAATTAGCTCTCTGCTTCCCACTTTTTAGGGACCTGAAGATCAATAGCCGTAGATGGTGATATGTTAACCAAATAACACGCATAAATAAGTACTTATGTCTAAAAGTCATTTGAAAGACCCGACTGCAATCGCATGCTCATGGATCTCTCTAGTAGGGTCATATTCATGGGCCCTTCTCCTTGCCGTAATCATAAAACTCTACTTATGTGTACTCTCTATTATTATATTTTTACAAATAGTTTACCATACATCTTTTCTTTAATGAATGTCTTCCTCTCAAAACCTAGAAAAATAGTTTACTTGCGTTTGATAAAATAATTCCATACCTTTCGTGAGAAGTCGTCTATAAGAGTGATGAGTACAAGGCACCTACTTTAGAATGAACCTTTGATGGCCCCTATATATCTTAGTGGATATAGACAAGGAATCCTTCAGTCTTGTGAAGTTCCTGCTTGAATGCTTTCCCATCGCGTAGAACTTCTAGAATTCCGATTCACACTCCTTTGCCCTTTTACAACTCTATTTTCTGCCACTCACGTAAACCCCTCTTACAAATGTGGCCTAGAACTAAATTTCATAGCTTTGAAGTATCATCCACCTCTTTCTTTATATCGACAATCGTATCACTAGTGACTTGCTACCATCCAAATAATACAAGTTTGATGACAATCTTTGTCCATTCATGACCATCTACAATCTTTAATAAATTTTCTTGGCTAACGAACTTGTAACCTACTGTGTCCAATAAGCATAGAGAAATATGTGACTTTTCAAATTTATAATGTGTCTCACACTAACGAGTGTTTACACTAGTAAATCAAACATCTTTATCTTGATGTCCCAATCGCCAACGATCATGTAAGATGAGTTATTCCCCACAAGGACAACACCAACGTTGAAATATGTTTTAATCTCTTCCTATTCGAACATATATGATAATAGCATCTAGAATCAACTATCCATGCCTCAAAGAAATTCTCCTTATTGCTATGCACGGTAAGTACATCGTATACTGGATCGTCAGCTTCTTGTGCAATACTGGATTAACCATGACACTTAAAATGGTACCGCTACCCTTTTCTCTAGCCACTACTTTCACTTCGAAAAGTGCTTCTTCGTATGTCCCATTTGTCGCAAAATAATCACGCATCAATATCTTGCCAATATGATTGGACTGTTTTCAATTACTTTTTCCTCTATCCTTACTCTTCGGCCTTCCCTTTTATTAGCAAGCAACCCAGATGACTCTTCGATAGGATTTTACTTCTTCATAATTTCATTATTAATAAGAGTAATAGTTACATCTTCAATTTTGAGAGTCTCCTTCTAGTAGAGAATTATTGTTACTAGAGGGTCATACAACCCTGGAAGTAAAAAAGAAGTAAAAAATGCCTTATCCTTCTCCTCTAATTGGACATTGAGACATATAATCAATCACTATTTTGTTCAAGTTGTTCAAAGGACTAAGAATATGGGTCCTTTCTTTTTTTGCAAAAGCTGTAAAGTTGCTTTGAGATACAACTTGTTACACAGTGACTTTTTATATACAAGATCTCGAGAACCACAAATCAATCGTAAATGTTTCATCCATGCATTATATGTAACGCACTAGTCCCAAAGTATGTGGGACTAAAAATACGTATACATGCCAGCTACGTATCAATTGGACTCTAGCCCAGCTTAAATGTGTATAAGATGTCTAAAATAAGTTTCATGTTTATAACATCTATATCTCAATCCACTAAAGATAAACTCTTTAATCCAAGTATACTAATGTTGGTCATACATTAACATACCAGATCCTATAAGTAACGAGAGTAGACAATATGCAATAAAGTGGACCAGACTGTAATACAATTATCTTGAACAAGTTCTAGAAAAAGAAAAACTTTCAAAACTAGGCTATATCAGCAGAATAAAATCATGGAAAATAAGTGTAATGTCGGAGAAATATAATGCAAATTTCAACCAATATATACTTGAAATATTGAAGATGCAATCACAAACAACCCTTCTATTGTAGAAGCTCAGAAAAATCTGAAGAGATCACCAGGTCCTCAGGGGACATAGGAAGATACATTATACATGCCACTAAATAAATATGTACTGGAAAGGTAATCACATAACACGAAGTAAAACGTGAGAACACAGGAATAAGAGTAGTGCTACTAGACGTGGCTACAAGAAAATGTCGGCTAAAATAACAGTACAACGTGAGCTAACGGTCCTATAGAAAACAACACGAAACATGCTAACTATCTATATAAAGTCTTTATCGCAGCACTGCGCGTACTAACAACCGAGATTGGTCAATAGCCAAGTACTAACAATGGCATCAAAGAACTAGGGAGCAAGTCATATATGAAGTCTCTATCGTAGCACGGTGTATACTAACGAGTGAGGAGAACAAGTCATGGTACTTAACAAGGTACTGACACGAACAACTATGAAAGTGTATGAAAAGAAAATGACAGGCATATGACATGGTAAAACATGAAAATAAAATATGGCAAGGTAATAAATGCATAACTGAAAAGAGACATATACAAACAGAAATAATAGGAAGTAGGCATGTAAAATAACTATACATAGGGCAAGATATACTTGCCTGTCTCCTGCAACTGTGCAAACTATTGTCCTACTCCAAGATCCTCGTCACTCTGTCACATACACCTATCATAATAATTCTAATATTAATGACATGCTTATGTCATACCTTACACGGACTTACCATATACACTACCAGAATAGGTCATATTAGCGACGCCAAAAGACGTCGCTAATATGAGAAAAAGCAACGCAAATCATATTTACCGACGTTTTTAGCGACATTTTCCTGTGGTCGCGGAAAGCCATGTCGCTGACTGGCAAAACTTTGGTAATCGTCGCCATTATCGACGCTTACCGATGTCAAATAAACGTCGGTAATGACCGACGTTCACCGACACCACGTCGGAAGAATAGCTACGTCTCGGATGTTGGTCAACGTCGGTAAATTTAAAGACGTATGCTACTTTTTACCGACGTTTATCGACTCTGTAGAAGAGGGAAACTGGGTCGGTAACCATCGCTATACCTGGTGATTTAGCGACATTACCGACGTTTAGCGACGCTGATAAACGTCGGTAAACGTCGCTAAAATGCAAAAAAATAAAAAAATTACAGAATGTCCACATAATTATATTTTCTTCCTGCAGTTTAATAAATAACAATAAATACACAGAATTACATTTTCTTCCTGGGTTCGCTGACCCCTTCGGTGGAACACTCAACAACGGTACATCACAATATACATATGTATCAACACAAATAAGAGTAAAAGTCTACAAGAGTAAAATGTACAAAGTCGGTAAAATGTACAAGAGTAAAAGTCTACAAGAGTAAAATGTACAAAGTCGGAGGTAGTGATGCCGGCGGAGTCGACGATGATGGAGGCGCACCCGAAGGACAATAATGCTCCAACGCTGCTAGTCGCTCTTGGTAGGAATACATGGTAGATAACAGCCTCGTACTGCTATCAACCATCGAATCCTGCATCAACGTGAGCCTCTCGCCCATGGACAGCTGTGATGCCTACAGATCCGTCATGCTGCGCTTTATTGACGCTCTAAGATTAGTGACGCCCCGCTCTGTCCTCTCAGTCACATCCCTGAGCTCCATAATGCTGCGGTCGAGCGTATCCAATCATGCTATGAGCGCAGCATCATCCGTTTGGTGCTGCTCCTGGATCCGTCGTAGCAGCTCATCACGGACAGACTCCACCATCTGCTGGACTCGGGCAGACTCCTGGAAGAACTGTGGGCCATGCACACTAGAATGGGAGGCCCTAGAGGACTGTGTCGCAACTAGGGTGCCATAGGATCCCGTACCGTAGTACGTACCCCTGTAAAGAACACCAGCGACATTCACCCACAGCTCGTCCTCCGACAGAGCTGGAGCGGGCTGCGAGGAAGTACCGGCCTCTCCCACAGCTTGTGCACTAGCAGCCGCCCGTTCCTTAAGCCGTTGAAACTCGGCCTAGAAAGCGTGGATACTCTATAACTTCTAATGTCTAATGTACTTATTATTACTAACTACATGAATATCTATTTGTATGCATATTTACTAAGTTATATCAAAACTAACACGAAGTATTAAAATTAATAAATAGAATTGTAATACTTACATAGGCCTGCTCCGCCCTCTCGTCAACAAGCTTCCTGCCCTTCCGATGTGTGGCCAGGAAGACAGTCACCATATTGGCGTCATCACCCCTCCTTACCTATAATTAAATATATCACCTTTTACTAATTTATCGAACTTGTATTAAAATAATATTTCTGAAATAAAAAGACATACCAAACGACGGAAATGTTCCGTCATCGTCATCGTCATCGACCCACCGCGCCACTTTGACCCCTGTTTCCTAGCCGCCTTGGCCTTCTCTGACTTTTCCTTGTACCTTAGCTCGTCGAATCGAGCCTTCATCGCAGTCCACTGCTTAGGGGTGATCCAACCTTGGATCGGCTTTTCGGCATGATCACGAGTCTTCTGATGATTAATATCGTCGCGGATCAGCGTAGTAGCGACGGCAGGAAACATCCCCTCGATCATCTCGGCCCGGTGCGGTGGATTGAAAAACATATCCTAGAAGAGTGCAAACCAAATATTTATCAGTTATATATAATATGCAAAAATTATATGATTCAAGTTAAAAGCAAATATATTTTAACCTTGAAGCACGTAAACCAGTAGGCCTTCCTTTCGTCCGGAGCATCAGAGTAGTTTATCCAAGGACCACCATAATTAGTCCTCAAGAAGTGGCCTAGGCGTCTCTGTACCGACGGGGGACGATATCTATACAGACATATTATATTCATGAAAAAAGTTTATTTATGATAAACATCGAAAAAAATAGTAAACCAAAATACTTACTTTGTACCGTAGGCCCAGATCTCCGTTCTCGTCTCCTCCGGAGGTGCGCATGCATCATCTGCCTGATACTGGTCGGTCGTCGGCTCAGCCTCCTCCATCTGCTCATCTGTCTCCATCGTCGTTTTAGCAGGAGGAACGCTAGAAGACGTAGCAGTCTCAGGCCTGGAACTACTCGTCCCAGGAGATATGCCACGTAGCGTCGGAATAGGAGGAGGTACTATCCGATACACAGGAGTACTGGGCGACGAGGATCCAGAGCCGGTACCAGTAGGAGGTACCGAAGGAGTACCCTATCCTCTGCCAGTACTAGTACCCCGTGCCCCATGTCGGGACATGCGGAACTATCCGCGACGACCTGTCATACCTGATAACAACATATGATAAGATACAACAAATAATAGTACATTAGAAATATAAAAGTACAACAACGACAAGATAATAACCAAGACAACATATGATGATACATTTTACAAGAAACATCTAAGTCCAGATAGTATATTCTACAAGAAATATCTAACTTCAGATAGTACATTCTACAAGTAAACATCTAAGTCCAGATAGTACATTCTAAAAGAAACATCTAAAAAATAAAAGTACATCTCTCTCAATCATCTTTAGGATATTCATCTTGTTCGTCTTCCTCGACCTCATCTTCCTCTTCCTCTTTCTCCTCCTCCTCATCTTCAGTTTCATCTTCACCTTCGTCGGCTTCGTCTTCCTCTTCGAATAATTCTAGATCTTCTACATTAGTCATGTAATGCGTAACTTCTGTGGAGTCCACATCAACAATATTGGTTACAAGAGGTAGCTCGTCCTCCTGATAAGCTTTTTCGTCAACACCAAAAGTATCTCTAGCTTTAGTCTTGCATACTGCCCACCAGTCAGACTTCGTTGCTCCCCGTCTCGGATAAGCTGTGAAGTACACGAGCTGAGCCCGAGTTGATAGGACAAATGGTTCGTATCCTTGATATCTACGCTAGTAGTTTATATCCATAAGACCATGCTTGTCAATTTTCCAACCTTGATTTTCAATCGGATCGAACCATTCACACTTGAGCAACACGATCTTTGTTGGTTCTCTGCCATAATTATATGTCAACTCCACAATCTCTCACAAGATGCCAAAAAAAATCATTTCCTGGATCGACATCTTTGTAGTTCGAAGATTTAATACACAAACAAATGTTTTTCTTGGAATCAAGATCCAGGAAGCTGTTTCTGATCGGAGCATTTGTCGACTTGAACCTAAAGCCATTGACACAGTAACTTGGCTATATTTTAACAAAAGTAATTGGTCCCTTGGCAAAAGTTTTAATTAATTCAATCTCTGAGGAAATTAGACGATCGACCTGAATACCAAAGAAGAGATAGTAAATTTTTTATTGCGCAGTTGCATTAGAAGAGGCCAGTAATTACCGAGTTGCTTACATATTCGCTCAACCAAGAAGGAAAATGACATCTCATTTCTTGTTCTAATGCTTCGTCTGTTAGGTAGGGTCTAACCGACCTCAACTCATCGTTATATGTGCTGAAAAACAACGAAGCAACCGCCGATTAGTACAATAATATTAGCTTATACTATTACATTGAGATGACGTAAACTCATCATTAATTACTTACCCTACTAGCTGCTCCACTTCATCCTCGTCGCAATTGAGAAATATATACAACTGAGCAGCCCTTAGCTTTTCGTCATTCAAATATCTCTTCTTCATTTTTCCTGAAGGCTTTTCGGACGTATTGAATACTTTCAGTATTCCATCATTAGATTCTTGATATGATCCGTCGTCGTTTTTCGAAGCCCTCGTTCTATTCGTAGTAACATGAGGTTTGAAATACGTCGAGCAGAAGTTTGTAATCTCCTCGAGAATATAGGCTTCACAAATAGAACCCTCGACCCGAGCCTTATTTTTTGCCTTCCTCTTTAGGTGGTTCAAATGCCGCTCAAACGGGTACATCCACCGATGACCGACGGGCCCACCAACACGTGCCTCGTCTGAAAGATGAATTAGAAAATGCTCCATGGAGTCGAAGAATCCAGGTGGAAATATCTTCTCAAGCTTGCGCAGTGTTACCGCAATATCGTTCTCCTGTTTTTCTAGACGATCGACGAGCAACTCAGTAGAACAAAGATCTCTGAAGAATATGCTAAGCTCGGTCAATGGATCCCAAACAACCTGGGGTAAGAATTATCGAAATGCAATCGGAATTAACCTCTCCATGAATACGTGACAATCATGGCTCTTCATACCTGTCAGTTTGTTCTCCTTGAGGTCGACGCATCTTCTCAAGTTTGAAATATACCCATATGGAAATTTTAGACCATGAATCCACCTACAAAGTCTGACTTTATCCTCCTTCTCCTGTGAGAAAATTGCCTTAGGCTGCTTCAACTTCCCATTTCCCTCCTCTATCAAATGTAATGCAGGACGTCTACATATTTCTTCCAAGTCCAATCTAGACTTTGGATTGTCTTTCGTCTTCCCCTTTACGTCCATTACAATATTAATTATGTTGTCAAACACATTTTTCTCGATATACATGACATCAAGGTTATGTCTAATCAGATTGGTGCTCCAATATGGCAGATCCCAGAATATACTTCTCTTCGTCCAGTTATGAGTACGACCAAATCCGTCACACTTGTAGTCCGTAGCAGGCTCTTCAATAGCCATTGGTAAATCTTTTACCTCTTCCCATATCGTGTATCCGGGCCACCTTGGCGAGGGATTAGCCTTCTCCACAATGCCAGCACGAAAAGCATTCATGTTCCTCCGGTACGGATGATCCTTCGACAGAAATTGTCGATGACAATCGAAGAAGCACAGTTTGCCTCCGTGTTTCAAATGGAAATCCTTAGGGCGGTCCATGCAATACGGACATAAAAGACGACCATACATGCTCCATCCAGATAACATACCATAGGCCGAAAAGACGTTGATGGTCCATATAAGTGCTGCCCGCATCTGAAAATTTTGTTTTCTGAATACATCGTACGTGTTGGAACCTACTTCCCACAGCTGATTCAACTCATCAATCAATGGCTGTAAATACACATCGATGTTCCTTTTTGGATTGTTCGGACCTGGGATAATAACGGTGAGGAACATATACGGAGTCTTCATGCACATCCAAGGCGGTAGATTGTACGGAGTGACGATCACAGGCCAACACAAATACTGGGATCCCGAAAGTCCGAATGGGGTAAAACCGTTGGAGCAGAGACCCAATCTGACATTACGCGGATCAGAAGCAAAATTTGGATACTCTCGATCAAAGTGCTTCCATGCTTCTCCATCAGATGGGTGATCCAACACTCCTTCGATCTGTTCTCACTTATGCCAACTCATGTTTTCTGCAGTTTCCTTCACCATAAACAACCGCTGCAACCGCGGCATCAACGACAAATAGTGCATTGAATCGGTAGGCTTCCTTTCATTGACAGACTTTCCTCTACCACTGCCCTTATAGCGATCAGCACCACAAAATCTGTAGGCGTCTTCATCCTTATCGTCTTTGTAGTACAACATGCACCCGTTGCGACATGCATCAATTTTTTCATATCCCATCCAGAGCGATCTCACCATCCTTTTAGACCGGTAAAAGTCTTTAGGCAACTTAGCACCCTCAGGTAATATTTCTATAATCAACTCCATAAGTCGGTTGTAGCAATCTTACGACATATTAAAATCGGACTTCATGCTCAACAATCTTGTAACCACCTCCAACGGTGAATGATCCTCACAACTAGGATATAATAGAGTCCTTGCATTCTCCAGCAACTCCATGAACTTTGCTGTATCGGCGTTCGGTGCCTCATCAGGTGCATCATGATTGTCCGGATCGAAACTAGGCTGCTCCGCATCAAAAACTATGTTTACCAACCCATCGTCGTAAGCAGCATGGTTGTGGACATCCACTTAAGGCTCATACTTCGATGCTAAGGATACAAGTTCTCCGTAGGCGCTCCACAGATAGTAATTCGGCGTAAAATCCTTCGAGTATAAATGATACGTGACTTCCATTTCTGGATGATATTTCAAGTTGCGACATCTCATACACGGACACTTAATTTTTCTACCGTCCATGTACTGAGAAAATGCCTTGGCAAACTGCAGGAACTGTTGTCTACGCTCTATGAATTCATCTCGCACACCATACATGTCATCAGGATGACGATTGTACATCCACGAATGATTCTGCAGAGAGTAATTCAGCTCCATATCTATTTGAGGATAATTTTGTATGATAGATACAAGCACATCGTTGAAACACATGCATATGAATGTATCTATCCTCTTTATCCAAGAGATGAGTTAAAGGCTATTTATAGCATGTCAAAAAATAAAGTCCTGCATTGTCAAGTTAAAGGTTTAAATATGAAGACGTGATATATGTCAGTATTTTTGCCAATATTAATCCTAGTCTCTTTAGCATAGTGTTTAATCAATAAATTTGGTAGATTCGTGTCCATATCAAACATGGACATGGGCTTATGTATAAAGTTTAGCAAGCTCAGGCTTGGACCTTAGGGTGTAGCCCTCCGATAATGTATCACAAGAAGCTCTCAAGTCTCCATTTGAAGTCTAATAATGATTTGGATGACAAGTTTAATAAGAACTTATTTAATATACACATGAGTAAGCTCAAGCACCAACTTAGTTGACAAGTGCTATGAAATAGTAAATTGTAATGTGACACTTGATGAGCAATTTATAAGGGGCAAGGTACAAAATAGAAGAACAGATAAATAAGGAACAATATATGTGATAGGGAGAACAAGTAAAAATGTAAAAACAGACAGATGTGTGATAACGAGAAACCTGTCAGACACGTATACAAACAACAAGAATACTAGGATACTAGGATACTCTATTAGAGGATACTAGGATACTAGGATACAAACAACAATAATACAAGGATACTAGGATACTCTATTACAAGGATACTAGGATACTAGGATACAAGGATACTAGGATACTAGGATATTCGGTGTGTTAAACGTATCTATCAGATTTATATTTATAGATATCTACTATTTGGAATTACCTTAGCCATCTACCCTTTACTTACTCTCTAATGTCCTATACCATGCCATACCATATGCTACACACATGCATTACTCTCTATATTACCCATATTAAGTATACCTTTATGGTACCATATCATGATACCACACTATGCCCTTTACCCATATTTACATTTAGCCTATGCCTAAAACCTTAACACCGTTAATACCCTATACCAAGGATACTAGGATACTCTATTAGAGGCACTTACCTAAGGTATAGCCCAACATTAATGGACATACCCTCTTAATCCATACCCTATATGCATACAGGATATGGTACCCATGGTTGTCTATCCATGATGTTATACCTATGTAGTCCTATAATTATCTATTTACCATAAATGCATGAATTGCTATAGGCTATACCTATGGGGTTACCCTTACACCATTTTTATATCAATGATACTCATACTATAACTATATGTTACATAGCTGCATATCCCGATCATCACTATATATATTGCTATAGCTAATACTTATAGGAATACCTTACCTTTCCTATATAGGTAAACCAAGTGCCCATTTCAAAATTACCTAATATTACCCTCTTACCTATCATATACATTACAATACTCTACCACACATTACTGTCACATTGGGACTTTCTCCGATACTCTCATGATACTTAAACTAAACCTTGTCCGAATTAGGTTAGTGTCGGTAAAGGCTGTGACTTGTAAATTTTTTTAATAATGAAACCAAACAATGTAAAACCATATAACTTTATTTAATAATGATCTCAATTTTTCAATAATTTTTTTACTAGTTAGAATTTTGTACTTATTTGTTTTACATCAAATATTCATTTTCTGTCAGAATTAAGTTTGTGTCGTGTTAGTGTATATGTTCATGTCTGTGTCGTGTCCATGTCAAATGGCCAGTAGAGAAATGGTTAGGGTTTACCTGATTTTGGGGGTGACCAAGGAAGGGGATGGCCGAGAGGAGGAGGAGGTCGGCGCGTGTAGGCGATTGAGGAGGAGAGGGTCGGTGGAGGGGTAGCCCGGAGAGGAGGAGGAGCACGCAGCAATGGAGGAAAAGAAGGAGGAGGGTTGTCGGTGATGGAGGCGAGAGGCCGACAAAGGAGGAGTAGGAGGAGGAGCTCGGTGGAGGCGGAGGGGCGGTGGAGGAGGAGGAGGGGGGCAGCGAAGTCGCACAGGGGGTCGTCGGCGTATGTGCGGGAAACAAAATATTTTTGGGAAATTTTCGAGTGAGAATGGAGGGAAAGAAAAACTCGATCGGTATATTAGAAATAAATTAGCAACGTCAGAGTAGGACGCCGTCAAACGTCGCTATATTCGAAAAAATTAGTGGCGTCTTACATTGACGTCGCTAATCGTCGCTGATAATAAAATCATAGCGACGTCCACCGACTTTTCTGCGACGAAAAATTTTGTTATACAAAATTTAGTCGCAATATGTCGCTAATAGTCGCTAATGGTGACGTATTGCGTCGCTAAGTTGCACAATTTTTGCGACGTTTTGTTTAAGCGTCGCTAATTGCGTCGCTGATATGACTTATTTTGGTATTGATATAGACCCAATAATATATATATACGACACTAATCCTATTAACTAGTCAACTCAATCTAACATATATAGCATTAATTCTATTTCATAAAATAATATTTTTATACACTAAAAAAATATATTTAATTCTAGAAAATATATTTATATATTTTATATTAATAATTAACCTATTCTATCCTTGTAGGAAAACAAACACCCCGGATAAATAAAATGTGAAGAAGCAATTGGACATAAAAATAGACATATAGATCTTTCCATTAATTTTGGTTCACGAAAAGATGAGGTTGCAAAGTATAGGAAAAGATGCAAAACACGTACCTGCTGGAACAATTTTAGACTCGGGGCCCAACTTTCGGTGACTTATAAAATCCTCAACTCCTCACAAAGTTGCCGTGCCTCCTCGGGGACTTGCTAGGATGTGAGGGGAAGATCTTAGGGTCATGAAGGTGGTAGTGAAGGACGTGGAAGGATCGATTTGGAGGATTTTTCTGTCAGGATTTAAGATGGGGTGCGCACATAGAGACAAAAGAAGGGGCGCTCGGGTTTAATGGGGTTGGCGGACATGTTTTAGGGATTTAAAATATATGGAATCCAAGTATCAAGGGCTAGGATTGATTTGGATTTGGTTTAAGTGGATTTGGTTTAAGTGGATTTGGTGGAGAATTGATACCTCAATCAAAAAATACACAAAGATATGTCCAAAAAGGTTTAAATAGAAATCCATATTAGGAAAATGGTTATAGGATTTGATTTAAATTAGAATTAATAATGTGGCTGCATATTAATCCACAAAAATTAATCTAAATTTGGTCTAAGAGGTTAGGTCACCCTAGAATAGGCTCTACAAACCCTACTTGGACTAGTTTTGGGTCGGTAGAATTTTGTGATCGATTTGAGTCCAATATATCTATAGTTTCAACTTGTGTGCTATTTAAAAATAAATAGCATATGAAAACTCAATTTAGTGGGACGCCATTGACATGTGTGTAGTAGGGTCAAAATATGTCAAAATTATATATTGGGACAAAAAGTTTGGATCGGATTTGGGCCTCAAATCAGAATTGGAAAAATACATCGAAATTACGGTGAAGGGTAAAATAACTATTTTGTCCTGTAGTTGTGCAAGAAATATGTAGTGCAAGAGAACATGTTTGGTGGGACATGATATATTAACATGAAGGTGGACTCATCTAGAACATGAATATAAAACTAGGTTTGAGAAATTGATAATTGTTGTGCTTAAAAAATCAAAGCTACGGTAAAGTACCTCTATAGTCAATATTGATTATAAAATATAGTTTAATATTAAATATCTATATTAAATTAATAAAAATAAAATAAAAATAATATCCAAAAAATTAGGGGACTTACATTATACATGACATCATCCGCTAGAGAAAGCTAAATCGTACTTTGTTCCTTGATCCATGTCATCCCATGTATGTCATCATTTTTGAAGTCTTTTTCTTCTTTCCAATTATTGCTTTAAAGACTCCTCTTTCATAAGTAGAGCCTTCACCCTTCTCTACCACAATGAGAAGTTACCTTTTTTTTTTATAAAATTTCTCTACCTCATCCTATGAATATTTTATCATTTTCGAAGTCTTTTGCTCTTTTCCAACAATAGCTTTAAAGAGTACTCCTTCTTTCATAAGTAGAGCCTTCACCCTTATCTACCACAATGAGAAGTTCCCTTTTTCCTTAAATTTCTCTACCTCAACTTCTCATTATTCCAAAATTATAAATTCCCTCGGACCTTAATAAACTAATGATCTCAAGAGTCTCTTGTTAGCCCAATATTTTAATTATGTTTTTGATTATAGCTAATCGATTAAGTTTACTATTATAATATAACTAATGATCATAATTAATATAGTATTAACACTTAAACATGCATAGTACTATTGTGCATTAATAATATTTTAATTGCTAATATATACATTTATTTGTTCGTCTAACATATATTTGTATGAAAGCAACAAGTAAGATCAAATATATGTGGACATATATAATGAAGAAATCATGATAGGCCGACGATGTTGTCAGCCCACAAGATTTCTCTAAAATACTCTTGACATCTCCGGGGCCACGTACTCGGGAGTTCTACTGTCCAGTCAAATAGACAAAGGTAGAGAGGACATCAGACAGTGGTCGAGTATGCAGATTTTAGATCTGGTTAACTTTGAACAACAACCATCAAAGGAAAAGCCACCATTCATTTAAAGAAACAGGGCAAGCTATCAAGACTTTGCACTCACTGTAATCTTCATTTATTCTTCAGTCTTTAGGATTATTTGTAACTTAATAAAAAAGGCAAATAAAAGCTAAACCAAAAACCAGCCAAAATCCAAAGTCTAACTCTGAGGTATCAGAATGGAACACCAGTGGTATATCGAAGTATGCCGGCAGTGTTGGTGCTTTCTTTACATGGAGAGAGCTTGCTCTCAACATGCCTTGTAAATTTTAGTCCCACATCGAAAATGCACCATGAGTTATATCAACATATATACTTGGGTATGTTGTTGAGAGATGCACATGGGGTGGTGACCCTAAGGAGGGAACCATGTGGGTGATTTTACAAGGAGGTAAGAATAAGGCTCCAAGGATTAAGCATTAATGCTTTTGTCATTCTCTTGGATTAATTCCATTTGGTGCTAAGCCCCAAAGGGGCTTAGCGACTCGGACTCGGACTCGGACTCGGGCTCATGGGCTCATGAGGCATAATGTGGCATTTTGTTGGCGCACTTTACACTTAGCACGTCAGCAGTCATGCGGCTCATATGCAGCCATGCGGTCTTATGCGGCATGCGGCTCATATGCGGCCTCATGCGGCTCATGCGGCACATACGGTCCATACGGCTCTTGCGGCACATGCGGTCCATGCGGCTCATGCGGCACATGCGTTCCATGCGGCTCATGCGGTCCATGCGGCTCATGCAGTCCATGCGGCTCATGCGGTCCATGCGGCCATTAGACTCATGCGGCCAGGCTGCTGCTGCTGCCGCATGGAGGGATCCGCTGACTGTGCAGATTATAAATCAGTTATGGAAAGGCTGAATCAATGCGATTAAATCAGATCCTATCTTTGTGGGATTTGAATTAATTCAGATCCTATCTTTGTGGGATTTGAATTAATTTCGTGGGATTTGAATTAAATCTCGTTGCTATCTTTTGGGATTTGATTCAGTCTTTCCATAACTGAAGAGGTGGCTAGGGTTTCCACCCTCTCTCTATAAATACTCTCTTCTGGCCTCCTTTGTGACTACTACAAAAATTACAAGTCAGAAAAGGAGAAAGAGAGAGAGAGTTGCTGCTACCATTGCAAGTCCATCCGAGGAGTCTGAACAGAGGTTACTTCGAGCGTTCCACAAGTTCTTCAACTTGCTGGTTCCTGGAAGCAGATCGTGTGGGACAAATCTTGCTTTGAGCAACGGTGTTTTGACACCCCAACATTGTTCTTCGTCTCATCTTTCTCTAGTTTTATTGTAACTTATTCTGTCCCAATTGCAACACGTTTACAAGGAAGAACGAGAGATATTCTCTTCTCTTTTTCCCTTATTTAGATTGTAATTTGGCTATTTGATTGATTGTACCATCGTAGATCTTGAGTTTGATCACTGTAAAGTTTTTGTGTGACAACTCAGATCACGATTGCATCTGTTTTTCCATCTTTGATCAAGCCCGGGACTAACAATCTCAAAGCAAGATCCGTATAGATGGAAAACATTAATGCTTCGCTCCTCCAATCGGACTTCTGTAAGTTGGAAAAGTTCGATGGAGAGCACTATCAAGTCTGGAAGAGAAAGGTGTATCTAACTCTTCAACTAAAAGACGTTGATCATGTTCTGTTGGAGGAAGAACCCTCTATTCCAGACACTGGATCTACTGCCGCCATCAACGCGGCTACCAAACTCCAGGCCTAGTGGAGAAGGGAAAATAGCATCTGCAGGCTTCTCATCCTGAATGCTATGGAAGACTCCCTGGCATAATCCTACTCAAAGAAGGAACTTGCCAGAGACATATGGGAGTCTGTGGAAAATCTGTATGAAGAAGACAAGAACAGGAGCAAAATGTTTGTGGTTGAAAAATAGCACAAATTGCTCTTTAAGGACGAAAAGTCCATGCTGCCACAGGTGAAGGAATTTCTGAAGCTGCGTCAGAAACTCGAAGACGAGGAGATGCCCCTTCCCGACAAGTTTGTCGTCGGAGGGATCGTCTCAAAACTTCCTGCTGGATGGAGTACCTTCTATGCAAGGATGCACAGAAAGAAGCTAGACATTAGCTTGGGAGATCTACTTCAAGAGATCCATGTTGAGGACGAGATGCGTTCCCAACAGAAGGTGGACACTCTGTCCAAACAGTTGGCTAAAGCCAATCTTATGCAGACGAGAGATCCCAAGGGGAAGCAGGTGGCTTCTCATCCCAAGAAGAAGGATTTCACTAATCTAAAAGTGAAGGGTCCTTCTTTCAAGCAACAGAAGACCAAGTCCCACGTGACTTGTTACAATTGTGGTAAGAAAGGCCACTACAAGAGTGAATGCAGATCTAAGCCTAAACAATCAGAGAAAGGTGAGCCTAATAAGGTTTCATTGGTTTCTAACATTGTTGCTATGATCGGACAGGTCACAACTGTGGGGGTTGACTCTGACTGGTGGATAGACACTGGAGCGACTTGCCATGTCTGTTCAGACAAGGAATGGTTCGTAACGTACCAGCCGATATCTGAGAAGGTTGTCATGGCGAACCCGGCCCAAGCTGAAGTTCTGGGGATCGGGACCGTAGAACTAAAACTCACTTCTGGGAACACTCTGACGCTTCAAGGTGTGAAGCATGTTCCGGCGATTGCCAAGAACCTGATCTCTGGGTGCCTGCTCTGCAACGCAGGCTTGAGGATGGACATCAATGCTGGTCAGATGGTGATGTCCAAAAAAGGAACATACTTCGGGAAGGCTTATCAAACCGAAGGAATGTTTAAAATTCAGCTTGTTAACCAGTTTGAAGGCATTAATGCAGTTGCATTTTCTGATTATTCTCTTGAGTTGTGGCATAATAGACTAGGACATGTTCATTGTAAAAGAATTAACAAAATGTCTAGTCTAGGACTTATCTCCAAATATGGGGGTAAGGTGGAGAAGTGTGAGGTGTGTGCTCAGACGAAGATCACAAGGAAACTCTTTCATCGGGTCAATCGAAGTACAGATCTTCTGGAGTTGGTGCACTCCGATATCTGTGACTTCAAACATTTCTCCACAAAGGCCGGGATAAAGTAATTCATAACCTTCATCAACTACTTCACAAAATACGCGTTCGTCTACTTGCTCAAGTCTAAAGACGAAGCCTTCGAGAAGTTCAGAGAGTTCAGGGCCGAAGCTGAACGGCAGACTGGACAACAACTAAAGAGGTTAAGAAGTGATCGAGGTGGGGAGTACAGGTCTCATGAATTCGCATCGTTCTGCAAAGAACATGGAATCATATGCGAGACTACTGCTCCATATTCTCCTCAATCCAACGAAGTAGCAAAAAGGAAGAACAGAACGTTGACAGAAATGATGAACTCTATGCTGCTAACCGCGGGTCTTCCTAAATGCTACTAGGGAGAAGCTGTATTAACGGCCACTTTTATTCTAAATAGAGTGCCACATGCAACTTCAGACGTAACTCCTCATGAACTCTGGTTCAAAGTCAGACCAAACTTGAATGTCATTCGAGTGTGGGGGTGTCTGGCGTATGTGAAACTCCCAGATCTGAAGATTCAGAAGCTAGGGACAAGGACTACGAAGGCGATCTTCTTGGGGTATGCCGAGAAGAGTGATGCTCGAAGATTTCTTGATATTGAGTCAAATCATATCATCGAATCTCGCGATGCTGAATACTTTGAAGACAAGTTCGCAAAAGACAAAAACATTGTTCTTTCGAACATTCCGGAAAATGATGTAGGTGCAAATGAGACTGAAATCTCATATGAGCCAGTAGTCCAAGAAGAAGCTGTTGTTGATGAAACAACTCTTGTACCAGAACTCGCAGAGCCGTCAGCTAAGCGAGCGAGGAGACCAAAAGACTTCGGAGATGACTTTGTCACCTATCATGTGGAAGCAGTTCCGCTTACCTATGATGAGGCGATGAAGACCAGAGATGCTATCTTCTGGAAGGAGGTCGTGAATGACGAGTTTGACTCTATCACCTCCAATAACACATAGGTGTTGGTAGATCTACCTGAAGGAGAAAAGCCCATCGGATGTAAATGGATCTTCAAGAAGAAGATGAAGGCAGATGGAACTATTGACAAGTTCAAGGCCAGGCTGGTAGCCAAGGGATTTTCTTAAAAACAGGGGATAGACTACTTTGACACGTACGCTCTAGTAGCCCAGATGACCACCATCAGGATGCTAATCGCTCTTGCAGCTATACATAAGTTGGTGATACATCAGATGGATGTAAAGACTGCATTCCTGAATGGGGAGCTGACCGAAGAGATTTACATGCAACAACCAGATGGATTTATCGTCAAAGGTCTTGAAAACAAAGTCTGCAAGTTGGTGAAATGATTGTATGGTTTGAAGCAAGCTCCCAAGATGTGGCATGAGAAGTTTGACAAAGTTATTAGGTCAAACGACTACAGAGTCAGCGAGACGGACAAATGTGTTTACACAAAGTTCGCTGATGGAAGAGGAGTCATCGTTTGTCTGTACGTGGATGACATGCTAATCCTAGGTACGGATATAGGCTGTGTCACAGAGACAAAGAAGTTCCTCTCAACCAAGTTCAGTATGAAGGACTTGGGGGATGCAGATGTCATCTTGGGCATAAAGATCATCCGGACAGACACTAGAGTAGCGTTGTCACAATCTCACTACATTGAGAAGATGCTCACACGCTATGGGTATAAGGATCTTCCAGGGATCGATACGCCATACAGGTGTGATCAGAAGCTGAAGCTAAATTCAAGGGAAAGCGTCAGGCAGCTGGAGTATTCTAGCGTTATCGGAAGTTTGATGTACGCAACCACTGCCACAAGGCCTGACATAGCTTTCGTCGTGGGAATGCTGAGTCGGTTCACAAGCAACCCAGGGGTTGAGCACTTGAAAGCTGTGAAGCGGGTGATGAGATATCTCAAGAAAACTCAGACATATGCACTGCACTACAACGAGTATCCGACAGTAGTGGAAGGCTTCAGTGATGCTAGCTGGTGTTCAGAAGTGGAAAGCGAGAGATCCACAGGTGGATATGTCTTTTCCTTGGGTGGAGCTGCTATATCGTGGAAGTCGAAGAAGCAGACTATACTCTCTCGTTCCTCCATGGAATCTGAATTCTATGCACTTGAAACTGCAGCAGATGAAGCAGAATGGCTTCGGGAGCTCATGTATGATCTTCCAGTGGTTGGGGCTCAGATACCGGCGATACCGATATACTGTGACAACCAGGCGACTGCGGCGGTGGCATCAAATAACCTCTTCAACGGAAAGAAGAGGACTGTGCGGTTGAAGCACAGGGCAGTACACGATCTTATCAAAAGAGGTATAATTGTAGTGATTGATGTTCGGAGTCAGGAGAACCTGGCAGATCCGTTCACGAAAGGCCTCAAGCGCCAGTTGGTCGATGACACAGCTTGTAAAATGGGCTTGAAGGCATTCTGATAGTGTGTCTTTGTAATCCTACCATAAAGTTTTATGCTATTAGTTCAAAGAGAAATCTACTAGGCATCTAACGTTTGGTTCAAAGGAGGATCACTGACTGGGAAACTATCAGGTAGCAGTAGGTACTTGTTCTCTGGAACATGGAAGGGATACGGATCCATAACCACTGTTGTCTACTATGTATTTTTCTGCGAAAAAAACTGATCCTGTGGAAGGTTGGCTTAAACGCCTTAATGAGTTCTCAGGCAGAGTGAATGCCTGGTGTGCTTTACAGGAAGCACGGTAGAGCAACACTACAAGGAGTGAAACTCCATGCTACAGTGGGGTGACTCCACCATGAGGTTCCCAGGTAGGGGTAATGCCTCGGCTTTGCAAGCCAAGTCACAGCGGCGTAGCACCGCAAATGGGCAGGTAGCCTAATGCTGTATGACGTAATTAAAGAGTTGTAGACAGCACTACAAAGGGGAGGATGGCCCCATGTTACAGTGGCACGACACCACGATGAGGTACCCAGGTAGGGGTAAAGCCTCGGCATTGCAAGCCATGTCGTTGCGGCGTAACACCGCAAGGAAGCCTTAGGCTTCATGCTGGGTAGTTTGGCACTACAAAGAGGCTTGTGACCTCATGCTACAGTAGTATGACACTACGATGAGGTTCCCAGGTAGGGGTAATGGCTCAGCTTCAGGCCATGTCATAGCGGCGTAGCACCGCAAGGAAGCGCAAGGCTTCATGCCATATCTCTTTAATAAAGAACTCACCTATAGTGTATGGAAAGAGATATTAGGCCGTCTCTTGAGGGTAAACTTGTAGACGCCCAAAATTATACACTGAAACCAGGCTGGCACAGGGCCTTTAATGTGCAGCCAGAAGCACACATAACTACACTTTGTGAGTGGAGAGAATTACAATTGTGGTGCAGAATTTAAGGCGTAGTCCATTCTTGTATCACATTGTTATTTAACCCATGCGGGAAGATTCAAGTCGTCAGCGACATCTATCCTAATACAAAATGGACAGTTATTGTGGGGAACGCTCACCCTGGACACATATATATATTGTGATATGTGGAGGATTGTTGGTGCTTTCTTTACATGGAGAGAGCTTGCTCTCAACATGTCTTGTAAATTTTAGTCCCACATCGGAAATGCACCATGAGTTATCTCAACATATATACTTGGGTGTGTTGTTGAGAGATGCACATGGGGTGGTGACCCTAAGGAGGGAACCATGTGGGTGATTTTACAAGGAGGTAAGAATAAGGCTCCAAGGTTTAAGCATTAATGCTTTTGTCATTCTCTTAGATTAATTCCATTTGGAGCTAAGCCCCAAAGGGGCTTAGCGACTCGGACTCGGACTCGGACTCGAACTCGGGCTCATTGGCTCATGAGGCGTAATGTGGCGTTTTGTTGGCGCACTTTGCACTTAGCACGTCAGCAGTCATGCGGTCTTTATGCGGCTCATATGCGGTCATGCGGTCTTATGCGGCATGCTGCTCATATGCGGCCTCATGCGACTCATGCGGCACATACGGTCCATACGGCTCATATGGCTCATGCGGTCCATGCGGCTCATGCGGTACATGCGGTCCATGCGGCTCATGCGGCTCATGCGGCACATGCGGTCCATGCGGTCCATGCGGCTCATGCGGTCCATGCGGTCCATGCGGTCCATGCGGCTCATGCGGTCCATACGGCTCATGCGGTCCATGCGGCCATTAGACTCATACGGCCAGGCTGCTGCTGCTGCCGCATGGAGGGATCCGCTAACTGTGCAGATTACAAATCAGTTATGGAAAGACTGAATCAATACGATTAAATCAGATCCTATCTTTGTGGGATTTAAATTAATTCAGATCCTATCTTTGTAGGATTTGAATTAATTTCATGGGATTTGAATTAAATCTCGTTGCTATCTTTTGGGATTTGATTCAATCTTTCCATAACTGAAGAGGCAGCTAGGGTTTCCACCCTCTCTCTATAAATACTTTCTTCTAGCCTCCTTTGTGACTACTACGAAAATTACAAGTCAGAAAAGGAGAAAGAGAGAGAGAGAGTTGCTGCTGCCATTGCAAGTCCATCCGAGGAGTCTGAACAGAGGTGACTTCGAGCGTTCCACAAGTTCTTCAACTTGCTGGTTCCTGGAAGCAGATCGTGTGGGACAAATCTTGCTTTGAGCAACGGTGTTTTGACACCCCAGCATTGTTCTTCGTCTCATCTCTCTCTAGTTTTATTGTAACTTGTTCTGTCCCAATTGCAACACGTTTGCAAGGAAGAACGAGAGATATTCTCTTCTCTTTTTCCCTCCTTCAGATTGTAATTTGGCTATTTGATTTATTGTACCATCGTAGATCTTGAGTTTGATCACTGTAAAGTTTTTGTGTGACATCTCAGATCTCGATTGCATCTGTTTTTCCATCTTTGATCAAGCCCGGGACTAACAGGCAGTATACCGCTTATCATCACAGCAAGTCTGTATTTGCTCAATTTTACATAAATGATATGTCGACGATATACATACCATAGTATACTAGCGGTATAACGGTCAGATTACCATTGGACATTAATTAATGCTGTAATGGTTAGAAAACTAGCGATTTCTAGCCATTACTATACATACAGTATAATGCCTGCACAATAGCTTGTGTGGAGTTTTGAGTTGTTATTTAAACCTAAATAATCTTATTTGATTCCAACTTCTTAGACCCTTAATTTTATATCCAAAACTTCAAAACCTCTCTACATATACAAGAGCTTTTACTTGCCAATCATATTAATTAAGATAGAGTTATATCAAGTTGCAAAGTTCAATCTTTAAATTGTTGTGAGAAGATTAAGACCCTTTCTTGTAAGAGATCGAACTCTGCTAGTCTTCGTATCAAAGCTTGTGTAGAAGTCAGTGAGCCTTCGTAGCAAAGCTCGATCGTTTGTAAGAAGATGAAAAGTCTTCATATCAAGGCTTGTGTGTAACTATTTAGGGTAATAGTGGATCAAAGTCGAAGAGAGTTTCAGGACTGGAGGGCCTCACAAAGGATACAAAGATACATTGGGTGTTGGTATACTTGCCTAATTTCTATCATTTATTTTAAGTTTCCTATTAGCATTCATAATTATGCTTGATTACTAGTAAAACCTCATTCACTCCCACCCTTCTAGGGTGCTTTCAATTGGTATCAGAGCAAAGACTCTATTTTTAGGCTTAACATCCATAGAGTAGATCCTTATATTATGTCTTCTTATTCTTCCTCCGCTAAAGAGAGGTCTATTTCTAGTTGCACAGATAATCATGTTTCTTCCAAATGCAAGATAAGCTCTAATTAGAGACACATGTTTAATAAAATTTGAAGAAATGCTCGAATATTATTCTTGAAATGAAGAACTTTCGAAAAAGATTTTTATTTAGAAGAAGCAAATGAGTTGTTAATAAGTGAAAACAATGTTTGTCTTTTAATATTGATTCTCAAACTTTTATTTTATTTACTTAAAAAGTTTAAATGAAGCATTGATTTTGCAAATCAAGACACTCACCTCTTCACTAGAATAATTCAAGTGGCAAAATCATGAGTTAGTATCTTTGAATAATTCTTCTATTGATAACATAATGATGATTTTCTCTTTAGAATCAGTATTTTTTAGAAAAGAATAATTTTTAAACGATAAATTTGAGTCTCTTACCACTTTGCATGATGATTTCTTATTAAATTATGATAACCTTGGAACCAAATCAGCTCATGCTCACTTTAGAGATATTCATCATTATATGTTGCATGATCAATCTCATGCTGACTTTGATACATGTGCACATACTAGTATTAGTTACTTCTTTTGCCCCCACATTGCCACATGAGCTTTTTCTTATCATATTCATAGTTATACTACCAATGCTAGAGTAAATGTTTCTTGGTTTCCTAAAGTTAACATATGTGGATCCAAATTTAATTGGATACCAAAGTCTTTTGTTAATGTCGTAGGTGGAGCATCATTTGTGGGGACATAACAGTGATGAGCGTCTTGGTGGTTGCATTGCTAAAAAGGCTATCTTTCAAGCAATTGTATCAACTAAAATGTGGTCACTAGAGACATTTTGGTAATATGCTAAATGATTCTTTCTAAATGGTTAAAATTATATAATCTAAAAATGTGATGTCTTCTTACTACTAGTTCACATTTATTATTTATGTGTGTTCTTCTTAATCAATGTGATACATGGTACTAGCATGTTTAGTTTAATTTTCTTATAACATTTTTATTTATCAAGCAAGAGTAGTTACTAAGCTTAAATGATTAGATCATACTAAGCAGTCTTTAGCTCATTTTCTATTAGTGTGACACATTTATATATGTATTCTATTTTCTACGTCTTTCTTTTTTTTGCATGCACATCACTCTAGTCCATAGGTTCTTTATGATATTGAAGTACTTTTGGCTTTTCATCCACTACAAGAAAATCATCATACGGCATGCAAAACATGCGTGCATCGTACATTTTGGTGTCGAAAAAGATCATGCTGTAAATGACCTTTTTTTATAACGCACATTCGTACGCTGTAAATGTCATCTCCATCTTTTTTACAATGCGCATTCGGATGCTGTAAATGACATTCTAATCTTTTTAAATACGCATTCGAACATTTTAAATGACACTCTCCATCTTTTTACAATGCACTTTCAAATATTGTAAAGACCTTTCTATCTTTGTACAATACGCATTACTAATGCTGTAACTGACCCTATCCATCTTTTTACAATGCGCTTTTGAATGGTGTAAATGACCCTCTCTATCTATTTAAAATGTGCTTTAGAATTATATAAATGACCCTCTCTATCATTTTGCAATTAACTCGTTGTAGCACGCTTTAAGTTGTAGTGCCCTGCCCCATCCAGTTTAATCGGAAGAATCAAAATACAACAAAATTTGGACTTAGCCATGCAACAACTTTCTCGAAGTCCTGCTCGACCGAGAAAACTTTTTGCTCAGGTGGGTGGCTTCGATGAACTTACCTCAGCTTAGCCTTCACATTAATAAATTAAAGTTTTCAATTGTACTGAGTGCTAATAGAAGAGATGAATCCACATAGCTAAGTGTCACGCCCCAGCCCCAAAATCCATAAGGAAGAACATATGGCATGCCAGCAGACACACTCCATAGGTACACCCAATTGAATGGACATATTAGAAAATATCTTAAGCTGTAGAATAATATATATGCTAGTCACAAGAACTAAACTCATCCACATATACAAATATAAAGTAACATGAAACATGACATCATCATGCTAAGTAAAGAACACTAGAATAATGTCAAATAAAGTAAAATAGTCACATGAAAAACCCATGGATACAAGTCTCAATAAAATAAATGAATGATATAAGTCTTAGATAAAAATATGAAAGAAGTCACAACAAATCCTCGGCTCTGACAGAAATAAATACAACAATAAGTGAAGAACTACTCCGGATCAACTTTGTGTTCTTCAGCTGGTGCAAAAGAAGAATAGACTCATATCACATACTCCTCAGGAAAGATCTCGTCAGCTATATCTGGGGAATAACCAAGTCATAATGAGACATAGCAAGACACATAATAAGCTAAAGTGCAGTAAATAAAATATCTCTGGTTAACTAACCCAAATTGACGTGACGCTTTGAGGACAACATTCGCAAGCACAGACATCTCCAGAGTAAAGACATCCGGGTCTGGCATACATATAGTCGTAACTCCATGTCGGAGTCTTAACGGTAACTAAGAGGGGCTATAACTCAAGAAACAAGGCTCCTCTCTGAATATATATATATATATATATATATATATATATATATATATATATATATATATATATATATTGATAGTCCCGGGGCTTGATAAAAGATGGTAGACTCGATGTCGAGATCAGAGGTTCATACAAACATTTCACCTTCTGATAATTCTCGAGATCCAAGAGGAACACGATAGTATGAATCTGATTACAAAAGCAACAATAATCAAAAAATAAATTTTATGTTCTTCCTGGCAATCGCAGTTGCTGACGGACAGAACTGAGTTCAGAAAATAAATCTCATGTTCTTTCTCGCAATTGCAGCTGCTGACGGACAGAACCGAGTTACAACGCAGATGAAGGAGAAGAAAGAAGAAAGAAGAAGAGGAAAGGTTCTTGCTGGGGTGATTAAGATCACCGTTGCTCAAAGCAAGATTCGCCCCACCACGATCTGCTTCCAGGAACCAGCAAGTTCACGAAGAACTTCTGGAACGCTCGTAAGTCAATATTTGAGACTTGAACGGGCGTCCTGGACTTTGCGGACTCCCTTAACTCTCTTCTTGGTGCATCTTTCAAAGGAGGCCAAGGGGCTCTATTTATAGAGTGGAGTGAGACTTTACCTCTTCTCCTATCCGATGTGGGACTAAAATACCAATACTCAAAAATAGAGTTTGATATTTTAGATCATCCACAATTAGCATAGAAGTGTGCCAGTCCATGCCTACCCCCTCCGAACACTCCCGTGCATGCACGAGACATCCTGGAGTCCGTGTCCGAGTCTGAGTCCGTACAACAAAAATCAACTTACATCTTTGTTTGAATTAATCCTTTTTCTTTCTAGAAAAATACTCCCATATGGCACAAACTTGTGCCCCACTACACTTCATGTGCACACCTCAACACAAGCAATACATTATATTGAGATACTCACCATTTGGTGTAGCCGATGTGGAACTATATATCTTTTCTAGTCCAAAGGCAAAAATACCAACAATCTTCCACATATCTCAATATATGGGTTGAGCGTTCCCCACAGTGACTGCTTATCATGCATTAGGAGAGATGTTGCTACGACTTGAATCTTCCCACATAGGTTAAATAACAGCATGATACAAGAATGGACTAAGCCTTGAATTCTGTACCATAACTGTAATTTTTTCCTACTCACACAATGACATCAACTGTGCTTCTAGCTGCACATTAAAGGCCTTGTGCTAACCTGATTTCAGTGTATAATTTTTGGGCGTCTACAAGTTTACCCTCAAGAGACGGCCTGATATCTCTGTCCATACACTATAGGTGAGTTCTTTATAAGAGTCATGGCATGAAGTATTGTGCTTCTTTGCGGTGCTATGCCGCTATGACATGGCTTAAAGCCGAGGCTTTACCCCACCTGGGTACCTCATCGTAGTGTCATACTACTGTAGCATGAGGTCGCAAGCCTCTTTGTAGTGCCAAGCTACCCAGCATGAAGCCTTGCGCTTCTGTGCGGTGTTACGCCGCTATGATATGGCTCGCGAAACCGAGACTTTACCCTACCTGGTACCTCTTCGTGGTGTCATGCCACTGTAACATGAGGACATCGTCCTCTTTATAGTGCTGACTACCTCTCTTTATTACGATTATGCAACATTAGGCTACCTGTCTATATGCGAAGCTACGCCGCTGTGAATTGGCGTGCAAAGTCGAGGTATTACCCCTACCTGGGAACCTCTTGGTGAAGTCACCTCACTGTAGCATGGAGTTACACTCCTTGTAGTGCTGCGCTACCGTGCTTTCTGTAAAGCACTTCCAGGCATTCACTCTGCCTGAGAACTCATTAACGCATTTAAGCCAACCTTTCTACAGGATCTGTTTTTAGCAGAAAACAATAGTAGACAATAGTGGTTGTAGGTCCGTAACCTCTCCATGTCACAGAGGACAAGTATCTACCATTCCTGATATTCTTCTGGTTAATAGTCCTCCCTTGAACCAAAAGCTAGATGCCTAGTAGATTTCTCTTTGAACTAATAGCATAAAATATTATGGTAGGAATGTAATAACATAATATCAGAATGCCTTCAAGCCCATTTTACAAGCTGTATCATCGACCAGCTGGCGCTTGAGGCCCTTGGTGAACGGATCCGCTAGGTTCTCCTGACTCAGAACATCAACCACTGTAATAACACCCCTCTTGATGAGATCGTGTACTAACCTGTGCTTCAACCGCACAGTCCTCTTCTTCCCGTTAAAGAGGTCATTTGATACCGCCGTTGCAGTCGCCTGGTTGTCGCAGTATATCGGTATCCCCGGTATTTGTGCCCCAACCACTGGAAGATCATACATGAGCCCCCGAAGCCATTCTGCTTTCTCTGTTGTGGTATCAAGTGTAAAGAACTCAAATTCCATAGATGATCGCGAGATCATAGTCTGCTTCTTCGATTTCCATGATATAGCAGCTCCACCCATTGTGAAAATGTATCCACCTGTGGACCTCTCGCTCTCCACTTCTAAGCACCAGCTGGCATCATTGAAGCCTTCCACTATCGGCGGATCTTCGCTGTATTGTAGTGCATATGTCTGAGTCCTCTTGAGATATCTTATAACCTGTTTTACAGCTTTTTAATGCTCAATGCCTGGATAGCTCGTGAAACGACTCAGCATTTCTACGACAAAAGCTATGTCAGGCCTTATGGCAGTAGTAGCATACATCAAACTCCTAATTATGCTTGCATACTCTAGCTGCCTGACGCTTTCTCCTGAATTAGGCTTCAGCTTCAGATGACGCCTGTACAGCGTAACGATCCATGTAAGATCCTGATACCCGTAACGAGTGATCTTCTCAACATAGTGAAAATATGACAGTGCTAGTCCAGTGTCAGTCTGGATGATCTTGAGTCCTAAGATAACATCAGCATCCCCCAAGTTCTTCATACTGAACTTCGTCGAGAGGAACTTCTTTGTCTCCGTGACACAGCTTATATCCGTACCTAGGATTACTTGTCATCCACGTATAGACAAGCGATGACTCCTCTTCCGTCAGCAAACTTTGTATAGATACACTTGTATGTTTCATTGACCCTGTAGCCATTTGACCTTATAACTTTGTCAAACTTCTCATGCCACATTTTGGGAACTAGATTTAAACCGTACAGAGATTTTACCAACTTGTAGACTTTTTCTTCAAGATCTTTGACGACAAACCCTTCTGGCTGTTGCATGTAGATCTCTTCGGTCAGCTTCTTCATTCAGGAATGTCATTTTCACATCCATCTGATGTATCACCATCTTTTGTATCGCTGTGAAAGCAATCGACATTCTGATGGTGGTCATCCGAGCTACTGGAGCATATGTGTCAAAGTAGTCGATCCTCTGCTTCTGAGAAAACCCTTTTGCCACTAGCCTAGCCTTGAACTTGTCAATGGTTCCATCAGCTTTCATCTTCTTCTTGAAGATCCACTTGCATCCAATAGGTTTTGCTCCTTCAGGAAGATCAATCAACACCCAAGTGTTAATTGAGGTGATGGAAACAATTTTATTGGCAATCGCCTCCTTCCAGAAAATCGCATCTCTGGTCTTCATCGCCTCATCATAGATAAGCGGATTTGCTTCCACATAATAGGTGACAAAGTCATTTTCGAAGTCCTTCAGCCTCCTCACACGCTTCGCTGACGGCTCAACGAGTTCTGGTTCAGCCGTTGTTTCAACAATAAGAACTTCATCTTGGACAACTGGCTCATTAAAGATCTCAGTCTCCTTTGAACCTTCATCATTCTCCGGAATGTCCGTTAGAATAATATTCTTGTGCCTTGCAATCTTGTCTTCAAAATATTCAGTATCGCGAGATTCGATGATATGATTTGACTCAATATTAAAAAATCTTCTAGCATCACTCTTCTCGGCATACCCCAAGAAGATCGTCTTCATAGTCCTTGTCCTCAGCTTCTGAATCTTCAGATCTGGGAGCTTCACATAAGCCAGACACCCCCACACTCGAATGACATTCAAGTTAGGTCTGACTTTGAACCAAAGTTCATGAGGAGTTACGTCCGAAGTTGTATACGGCACTCTAAAAAGTGGCCGTCAATGCAGCTTCTCTCCAGTAGCATTTAGGAAGACCCACAGTTAGCAGCATTGAATTCATCATTTCTGTCACCGTTCTGTTCTTTCTCTCTGCTACTCTGTTAGATTGAAGAGAATACGGAGCAATAGTCTCATTGATGATTCCATGTTCTTTTCAGAATTATGTGAATTCATGAGACCTATACTCTACATCTCGATCACTTCTTAGTAGTTGTAGATCGGTTTAACGTTCAGCTTCAGCCCTGAAGTCTCTGAACTACTCAAATGCTGTATCCTTCTACTTGAGAAGTCACGCAAACGTGCACTTCGAGAAACACTTCGAACTGTCCTCTGTGGAGAATTGATAAAAGTCACAGATATCTGAGCGTACTAACTCCAGATGATTAGTACTTTAGTTCAATCGTCTGAGCAGCTTCCCAACAGTCTTGTATCTGCACAGACCTTAAAATCCTCTACCTTCTTACCCCCATATTCTGAAGATAAGGTCCCGGTAGGACAGCTTGAGTCTGCTTCTATCATGGAACTACTCTAAGTCCATTCAATAAAGTAACTTCATCACCATCAACAGAAGTTCGAACATCACTTCAGTACCGAACATCTTTTTGAAGCATATTCCTCACCAAGAAATTACCATCTGGCTAGTAAGAATGTCCATCTTTTAAGTCTGTATCAGATAACAGACTTCCTGAGATCGGATCTTTGAAAATCTCTGGTACGTGTAACACGCATTCCAGTATCCTTGTCGGTAGTTCATAACCACTGTCTCGTCTTCAGATATTCTTCTAGGTACATGTTCACCATCGAGACCTTTGTCATAACATGGCTCCTCCTTGGTGAACAGCTCCTTCGAGAGCACACGTGGTCAGATACACTAGTGTCAGACCACTAGTCAGCTACCACGCTAGATAACTCAACCTGTGCAACAATAGCAACCAAGTTAAGTAATCAAAATAACCAAGTTTAGCCATACCTGCTATTTTGGTTTGGGCTTGAATTTGCATTCACGCTTGTAGGAGCCCTTTTTGCCACAGCTGAAGCAAGTCACGAGGGACTTGGACTTCTGTTGCTTGAACGAAGGACCGTTCACTTTCAGATTAGTGGAGTCCTTCTTTTTGTGATGAGAAGCCACTTGCTTTCCCTTGAACTCTCTTGTCTGCACCAAGTTGGCCTTAGCCTGTTGTTTAAACAGAGAGTCCATCTTCTATTGAAATCGCATTTCGTCCTCAACGTGGATCTTTTGTAGAAGATCTTCCAAGCTAATGTCCAGCTTCTTCTGATGTTTAATAGCATAGAAGTTGCTCCAACTAGCAAAAAGTTTCGAGACTATTCCTCCAACGACAAACTTGTCGATGAGGGGCATCTTCTCGTCATCTAACTTCTAGCACAACTTTAGGAATTTCTTCACTTGTGGTAGCAGCGCCATCTCGTCTTCGAAAAGCCACTTGGGTTACTTCTCAATGATGAAGATTTTGGACATGTTCTTATCATCGTCATATAGCTTGCCCAAAGAATCCCAGATCTCTTTGGCCTTCACCTTCTTGGAATATGACTCTGCCAGAGAGTCTTCCATAGAATTGAGAATCAGCAGATTACAGATGCTATTTTCTCTCTTCTATTTGCTCTGCTTGACAAGTACAGCAGCAATAGTATCGGTAGTTCCTCCTTCTGGAATCGTCGGTTCATCCTCAATCAACATATGGTCTACGTCCACAAGTTGAAGATTAAGGGTGACCTTCCTTTTCCAGATTTAGAAATTTTCTCTGTCGAATTTCTCTAACTTGTTAAAGCTGGTATCGATGAGAGAAGCACGAGAGTTTTCCATCTACAAGGATCTTGCTTTGAGATTGTTAGTCCCGGGGCTTGATCGAAGATGGTAGACTCGATGTCGAGATCAGAGGTTCATACAAATATTTTACCGTCTGATAATTCTCGAGATCCAAGAGGAACACTATAGTATGAATCTGATTACAAAAGTAACAATAATCAGAAAATAAATCTCATGTTCTTCCTCGCAATCGCAATTGCTAACAGACAAAACTGAGTTCAGAAAATAAATTTCATGTTCTTCCTCGCAATTGCAGTTGCTGACGGACAGAACTGAGTTACAACTCAGATGAAGGAGAAGAAAGAAAAAAGAAGAAAGAAAAAAAGAAGAAAGAAGAAGAAGAAAGGTTCTTACTGGCACTACAAGAAAACATGGTTTCTGTGACATGTAAAGTTGTCACAGAAATTATGAAAGTCGTCACAACACATCTTCTGTGACGAGTACAGTGACGACTTATTTTCGTAGCCTATACCTCCGTAGCTAAAAGTATAGGTGACGACCAAAAGTCGTTGTCACAGAAAGTTCTCTACTGTGACAAGAATATGTTGTCAGTGATAGTAAATTTTTCGTGACAACAAAATTCGTCACTAAAAATATTATAAGTGGCGCACGATATTGTCACAAAATAGCTTTTTATTGTAACTAAAAATAAATAAATATTTTTTTTGACAAAAATAAAAATTATTTTCGTGACGACATTTGCTATCACAAAACAACTTTAGTAACACTTTTATTGTTGTCACAATAAACGTATATGTTTAGTGACAAGTACATGTCATCATTGTAAACACTTGCAGTAACACATTTATTATTGTCACCATAGTGTACACTTTATATGTTTGATGGAAAATCAATTGTCACGAGTATTTTTTTTTGTCATTGTCATTATACATTAAAAACACAAGAACACAATGTAATATCACACAATTATTCTAGAAGAGGGTATACATGATTGTGCCCATCTTTCAAGATCGCCCCCATCGACTTTTCAATGTAAACCAAAACTAACCTTCACAAATTCTAAAAAGCCTTTATATAGGCGACTAACTCTAAAGTAATTACAGACGACAACAACATGAAAAGTAATTATAGCAATTCTCAAAAAGTAATTATATTGCTCCACAAAATTTAGTACATATAACATGAAGAGAAGTAATATTGGTACTTATAAAATAAAGAGTATCCAAAGTAGCTGGTACATAAAACCTAGAGTAATTTGTAAATATAAATTGATGATCAATTGCATATGCAGCTCCTGTCTTGGTGATGATCAATCTTTAATGACCTGTATAAATTAATAAAGGGGTTGTTTAGAATATTACGTAAGCAAATATGTATAAGAAAAAAATTGTTAAGAATTTCTACAATAGAAGCAATGAGAATAGAGTACCGCAATGTCTATGAAATGTTTAAAAGAAGCAACAAAGTAGTTAACTAGAGCATAAGGAATAGCTTATAATTGCTAGAGGTCGAGAATAAATACCTTGCCAGTCGCATTTCGTACTGGTGATATATGAAGACGATTCCAAAATGATCTTCCATCTTTCCTAAAATTTGAAACAAAAAGAAATATCTAGAACACCACTTTGTAACAAGTGCTAAGAACTATTTTATGAATTATATCTACTAAACTTCATTATTATTTTTATCTCTTAAACTTCTTAGTTTAGCTTTCTTCAAATATCTTCTCAAATACCACAAACTGTATTTGTACTCTTAGTAAGGTAATTCTCTCGGATACATAGATATACTAAATTCTGGTCCTTATCAAAGACATAAAATTTAAATTGAATGGTCAAATCTATGTCTATTGCACTTCATGCTACTGATAAGTTACTATCAGTGTCTCCCTCTATCTGACTAATTTCTTCTAATTAAATTGAATGGTCAAAATATCTTCACTGCTCCGATTTAAGACGTTATTTTTAATCCCATATGTTTCATTTTTTCTGTTATGATGTTCCCAAATGATGTGTGTATCCAATCTTTGCCTATAATTTTTGTTCTCTTTAGTATGTTGATCAGTTTGATAGCAACTTTTTGCCCACACTATCTAGAGCACAGGTGTCTGATGTTATCTAGAATGTTTTCCTCATCCTCCAACCATATTTCCTGACATGAAATAGATACTGTTGGAGACATACCAAAGATTCGTAGGAACCAACCCAAAGTAACTAGGCCTGTCCAACTTAGCGAAGCAATGGACCACCGTACGATTCAACTGAGTGTACCGACAGCTTGTAACCATTATCTCAATTAGGTAGAATATTAATCAGCAGGCTAAAGTTCCTCGAATAATATTTTGTTTAGCAAGATTGGTGAAATTAGTATCAAGACGAATATACCTCTTGACAACAATAATCTATGAAACCATGCTTCCAATTTCCCAAACAAGATTCACACTTGAGAGACATTTCAGGTGTACAGAAAGAGTCGAGGAGCAGTATGAAGTAAAAGTTCAAAGATTTTAAATTTGTGGGCATTTCTATCAGAAGCAGACTTATATTAAACTTCTCAGTTAAACTTTCTAAACCTACCGATAGAATGCTGGACAGCATTGCAGATTGCTCGTTGCTCAGGATGGCATTGGGGGTGGAGGGTTGGAGGTGTGATTTAGTGAGGATAAAGACGGACATGTATACTCTGCTTGATGAATAGATCAGAGAATTTACAATCAGCTTACCAGTGGAACAAATTAATGATAATTTGAGAATCGAGGAGTATTAGAATTAAGATTCCTCTTCCTTGGATCATAGGAGGTGACTTCAACATTATGAGATACAAGAAGAGAGACAAGGCGGGGATAGATATCTGTCGGTCGAAGACTCTTTAATAGGGTCATCAATGACCTAGACCTCATCAATATTCCGATAAAGGGAAGAAAGTTTACCAGGTCTAATATGCAAGTAAATCCTTGTTAAGCCAAGCTCTAGAGGATTTTGGTTTCAGGGGATTGGGAAAATGAGTTTCCGCTATATTTTCTTAGGCCTGACAACGTTCAACTTCTGATTGTGTTCCTATTAGGGTTCAAACAGGTGAAAATAGGAACTCAAAAATTCAAACCAAAATAAAAAAAAAAATTCAGGTTTGAGAAGATGTGGCTAAGAAACCCGAGCGTTACAATATCCTTAAAGATAGTTAGAACAATCATGCTGGTCAAGGGATGCACTGACTACTCTTATTAAAAAATTGGAGACTGGAGAAACGTTTGGGAAGATGGAACAGGAATAACTTTAGTACCATGAATAGTAGAAAGTCAGAAGCATATCAATACTAACACTATCTACAAGAGAAGCATTCATATACTGATATGTCCATCAATGAGCATTGAGTGATCAGACATTTAACAGTTGCAAGAAATGCAGATTAACGAAAAGCAAGCAAGACATGCAAGGGCATAGGAAAATTATGATGATCTAAAAATCTCAGCAAATACAAAGATGTAGATCCAAATTAAAGGGAAAAACACATGACTGCTGCAAAAATGAGAGGAACCCGCACCTGCTGTCTTTCAGAAGCTCGGTGATATACTCTTTCCACATTTCATGCATTGGCTTGAAACGATTGAAGCTGCAAAAAGAAATACATAGTACACGAAATGAGTGATATTCCAGCATAAAATAACAATAACAACACAAGGGATATAAAGAATCATATTTGTTTCGGATGCAATCGTGGTTAAATGACTTGACTGGTACAGTAGAACACTTGCAGGATTATAGTAATCATATAGTTCACTCTAAATACATGTTTAGCGGAATGCTTAGGTAGAACCAAGTGCAACTAGGAGTTATTTTCCTTGAATTACAGGTGCAGGCCACTTTTGATAACTATGGCTAACATGACCACAGGCTAAGCATACATGTTATAATAGTTGTACAGTTGCATAATATATTATGAAAGAATGATAAGCAATCAGAATTAAGTGTAATTAGGAATTTGTGTGACAAAGCAATAAATGTAACATATATAAACTTTGAAAAATCAAGCAATGGGAACAAAAAGGTAATATAGGTAAATAGAAGGAATAACTGAGCTGGTGCTTTGCTTGAAGGTATAGAAGGTTGCTGAGACCATTCAGGTTCATTGTAGTCAAGTGGAGGTGCAAAATCTACCTCACAGTCCATCTCAAATCTCAATAATACTTATTGCAGCAGAGGATTTTGTTTCTACGATATCTATATAGTACTTTCTATTGTTATAAGCTACCATGATACTATCACCAATGGTTAATCACGTACGAAAAGTTCCTTAAAGTTGTCTCCAAGCTGCAGCCAAATTGAATTGGTAGTTGACGGGAATCAGTGAACTCAAGCTACTTCGATGTTCAAACTCTTGGAGATAGCACCAAACACAAGGATCATAAGCATGAATCATGTATTATAAACATTAGTCAAAGAAATTATAAATTGAAGTAAAAAATTTGACAGATACATATTTATTAACTTTAGTCTGTTATAAATTATAGTATATCTGTAAGAAAATTTGATAGTCTTGTTGTAACTTGATACAAGCTTCTTGTTGTAACTCGTGATTTCCTGTCAGGCTGATGACATCAGAACTAAGGGAAAAGACCGAATCCAGCCAGGAGCTGATATCATGAGGGAACAATTGATCCCAATACGAGCTTGGGTATGAAATCGTACTCTCCCAAGGAACCCACCTTACTGGTTTATCAATTTCTCTCACTCTCCATCAAACTCATTTTATATGTTTTCTATTAAGTAGTATTTAGTATTAGCATCAATCTTCATGTATCAACATTTGCCCTTCCTTTTCACATTATCTTATTTCACATTAACAATCTGGCGCTCATACTCTTCCATGGCGCCAGCTTTTATTAATTTTTTTAGTTTTACATGTTCTTCTGCAAAATGCAATATTCAATTGATTTGTGCCTTGGACATGAATGCAAAGAGAGAGCATTGTCATCTTTACCTCTGTCTAGGCTCTTTTGTAGTGTAGAGAAACAATGGAGGGTTGCTTTTCTTGCCAGGATATGAAATTAGTAACTTTCTGCTGGTCTACTTGGTTAGTGGAATTTTGGAACATGACACTCTTCAGCATAATTATAAGATGGTATCATGTACAGTATCATGTACAGTTGATGGTATCATGTACAGTTGACATGGTATCTTGTACAGTTGATTGTATCATGTACAGTTTATATTATCCAGAATTCTGATAGTCGTATGATACAACCTAATGATAAGAATAATATGGAGTTATCCTTGATATTTTGGCTTGAAGTCTCAAGGTTGTATATGAGTGCAAGGATGAAAGTAAGGTATTGCACAGATGTAAGTGTATTAATCGATATAATTGCCCCTGTACTCTTCAACCAATCATATGATTCTTATAATTAGGTTGTATCATACGACTATCAGAAGCTACATATCATGGGTAGTGTAGCTTATGATGGAAGGATAAGCCAACTGAGGCTCTCAATAAACTGGCATGTGTTGTACGATTTTGAAAAAAACATGCTTTAACTTTTTGAGGTCATGATAGGTTCAAAAAGTTAAAAAATCTTTCAACCTGCTGAGAGGTTCACGAATTTTTCCCCATGCTACTTGACTAATGCCTAGAAAAACTGGATGACTGATACTATATGCCAAGTCTCTACATTTGGTTAACTTCGACTTTATGAATCTGTTTTGGTTACTGATACTCTGATTTCTTTGACTATTGAACCATTGATCATCTGATAAATTTGGTTGAGTCCAGGAAACATTTTCATTGATATATTCTTTGCATTGATTGACAGGATTCCAAGTCTCTACATTTGGTTAACTTCGACTTTATGAATCTGTTTTGGTTACTGATACTCTGATTTCTTTGACTATTGAACCATTGATCATCTGATAAATTGGTTGAGTCAAGGAAACATTTTCATTGATATATTCTTTGCATTGATTGACAGGATTCCAAATCTCTACATTTGGTTAACTTTGTTTCTGTGGATCTGTTCAGTTGTTGCATAATATACGTGGGTTTTGCAGGTAAAAAGAAAGCTCAAGAAATTGGACCATATGACTGCACGAAGTATTCAAAGAACAACATGCCAACCTGACTCCGAATCATATTTTTGGCCGAAGGGCAATGGGAAGCAACTGCTACACGAAGGATCACTAGCAGCAAATGTATCTATTTTGAGACATTGTTAAATGTGTGGTTTGGATTTTGTTCTATACATTTAACAGTGTGGATGATTTGGGAGTCTGGGACAATCCTAAGCTTTCCTATCACTAAAATGGTTCAGCCGAAGGGAACTAAATGTAATTGCATCTGAGAGTGTTCTAATTCATTGTAGTTAAATGTCCTCTTTAATTCACCTTGAAGTCACTTAAAAAATACATGTCTTAAATATCTATATCCAAATGGACTATTGCTTGTACCAATGCAACCAACAGGTTGCAAAAACTCAGAATCTATATTATGGATGCATGCAAACAAAGGGCAGTTCTACTGGAAACCGTATCCTGAAGAGCCAAAAGCAAGCAAGGAAGTTATCTGCAGAGCAAGGAAGTTCTGATGATAAGCTCAAACACGTTGTTTCCACTTTACACAAGCGATTCCTGGTGCATCAAAGAGACTCAAGTAAACAGCCAACTTGACCTTCGAGGAAGCGAGGCTATCAAATTCTATGGTCTCCATGGCTTGGGATTGAAAGAAAATATAGATTACACCATCCATACACAACATTGGCATATTCTGTAGAGTATCAGATAGGAAGGCTATTTGATAGGAAGGCTATTTGTAGATTACACCAGCCAACTTGATTCCTACTATTTGATGGAAGCAACTTGATTCCTACTATTTGCAGATTACACCAGCCTACTTGATTCCTACTTGATTCCTACTTGATTTCTATGGTCTCCATGGCTTGGGATTGAAAGAAAATACAGATTACACCAGCCAACTTGATTCCTACTATTTGATAGGAAGGCTATTTGCAGATTCAAATCTGTAGGCTATTTGCAGATCCAGGAGGCAACATGTTGAAAAAATCCTACAACCATACATGTCCAGGAAGTAACATATTGTGCCACAAACAAAAACGGCTAGTTGGACACGCTGCTTCTGACCACCACTGAGATTTACCCCTCTTTCTCCAATCTCAGTGAGATCCCCAAAGGGTAACATCTCAATATCTTTTACCAAAGAGCATCTCTCCATAGTTTCCTGGTACCATTGTTTATCAAAGGGAGACCCAAATAGAATGTTATCTTTAACAATTCCAGTCTGGATCCATGCATTTTGAGAAACATGTGCAATTTTACCGCAAACTTGAACCTATTATGTCAAGAAGGAAAAGCCATATAGTGTGAATTATATAATGAATGGAGCATTGTGATATGAAATAATATCAGTCAGATATTATGCAATTATAAGAATTGGCTTACTATCAAAGAAGTTCTAATGTTATGTTAAACTTACTGTGCCCTCCGTCCTTGGAACTTCTTCAAGAATCGCAGCCAAAAGAGTCGACTTTCCTGAGCCAACCTCTCCACAGATTGCTACCTTATCTCATGCCTTCACTTCTAAGTTTAAATTCCTTAATGTGGGTTTTGACTGATGCTCATCCCAACAAAAATTAGCTTGTTTAATTGTAATATTGTAATTTTCTGAAACAGGCTTCCTCCTAACAGACCTATTTCGTATCTCAGGTGCATCAAGAAACTTGAGTATTCGTGTGAAAGCAACCTCTGCCTGAATCACTGCACCAATTACATCAGGAATTTGCCTAACAGGATCTTGAACGAGTCGCAAGGTTGCCACAAAGGTGAAGACATTTCTGGCATTAAGAGGAATCCCAAGGAAATAACATGTTGAGAAAGTGGCTACTGATACTAATACATGAGAGAACCAAAACAAGAAGCTATTATAAGATCTTCGAAGGTTAAATGCCGATAGCCACTTAGACTCCTCGTCTCTCAGTTCTTCAATTGCCTTCCTGAAATGTGTTTCCCATGCATAAAGCTTCAATACTTTCATGTAAAATAATATTTTATTAGAATGCTGCCGCCTATGTTGCACGAATACAAGTACACGTTATGGATACGGGATACAAACATACTCATATAGGCACTTATGTAGCCCTCTATGTTGCACGAATAAGGACATGGATGAGGATACGGACAAGATAACGGATACGGACACCATTTTTCCATGTCCGTGCTGTTGCGTAGTGCCAATTTTGTACAAGTATCTTAAGAGTTTAAACCTTCTAATGGAATTATGACGTATTCATGTTTCGGCTTGAATTGTTTTCTGTACTATAACCGGCCAGTGATTCAAGTTCATTCTCATAGGTAACTTTTGATGGCTGACAGATTAGCTTTGATTGTCAAGTGAATCCTTTTGGTTTCTAATGGAATTAACAAATAGCTGGATGAAAGGCAGAAAAAGAAAATCGTACCATTACCTGTCTAATGAAAGATAGGGCTAAAGCTAAACAACTAAGAATTACGCAAAAGATGTCAGGTTTCCTACAACAGTCTGTGTTTCTTATATCTATCAGGTTGCTCGGACTAAATTACCCTCAAGCAATAACCATCCAGATTAATTATTTTAAAAAAAGAGAAAGGAACTATAGAGAATTGGAAAACAAAAAACAAAAAACAAAAACAAAACAAAGCTATAGAGAATTGGGAAGAACAATTGATGAAGTCCGTTTGATATAAATACCAATGAAGTCACAAGTAAACAAATACAAATTTATATAACAAACATACTGGAAGACAATACATATCATGTAGAAGAAGAAAGATATTATCCTATTTGTAATACATTTTAAATCCCAAAACTTTTTTCCTGTTAGAAATTTCATAGACATATTGCTACTGTGCTTAAAAAAATAAAAATACAGAAGTACATATGAAACAAAAATGACAATTAGGAGAGTGATATTATTGGTTGGATGTTGTCTTTTCACTTTGTTTTGCATGTGAACAGCCAAATTGCATGCCAGTTACCCAATTTGATTGGATAACAAAACATGATCCGTTTATATTCATTTAAGGATTACAAGGTCCTTTCGGATCCTGTAAAATATTGTTAACAGCCATGCTGATCTAGATTATGTTCAACTATTTGACAAATATTTCCTATTTTGTCAGCTATACAAGGGGAGGCTAGAGAATGGGATTTTTGTTGCCATAAGATGTTTGGAATTATACAAAAGATATTCAATCAGAAACCTAAAGCTCCGGTTGGATTTACTCTCAAAGCTTCGCCACTCACATCTGGTTTGTCTCCTGGGGCACTGCATAGATGCTGCATCTAATGACTCCGATGTCAACATGGTCTTTCTTATTTATGAGTATGTACCTAACGGCAACCTCCGTGCCCATTTATTCGGTAAGTATTTAAGCATGAATGGATACAAGATATTTTCATACGCAATAAATAATGGGCCTTTTTCTTCTTTCTATATATTGCAGAGCACAGTCCTGAGAGGTTCTTAAGTGGTCAGATAGATTGGCAGTCCTTACAGGCATTGCAAAGGCAGTTCACTTTCTTCATACAGGTTATTCCTGGTTTCTTTAACAACCGACTGACAAGTAATATTTTGCTTGATGAACATCGGATAGTGAAAGTGAGTGATTATGGGCTGTCCATTATCAGTGAAGAAATCTACAAAAATGAGTATGTATAGAACTAAAGCAATCTGTAAATTTCTTATATAAAGTTTCATCACTTTCATGCTTTTATGATAAATGCTCCATGTTTTGTAGGGAAGGGACGGAGGGCAGAAACTGTCCGAAGCATATCACCTAATTTGTGAGTATCTTCTCTTGTTATAGTTAACTGAATAATTGTTCAGCAAGTTTTGTTCCTTTTGTTGGCTCTTCTTGCCTTCAAACTATTTTCACCAACTTATGTCTTCTGCATATACATAATGTCAGACAACTTTCAATTTAGTTGTTTGGAAATGGCATCAAGCCATGTATTCTAATGACTTAGTGCTTGACTCTTTCCTCCCCTAAATTCAGGGAGCTAAAGTTAAATTTTTGGACATTAATGTGTACCCTTGTGTATATGTACATGCATTGTAAATGTGTACCCTTGTGTATTATATACATATGCATTTTGTATTCACATACAGAAAGAATCAACTAAACAAAATCTAAAAAGCATAAACATGTAAAGCTTCAACATTATTGGCTAACTCTTTTGGTTTTCCCCGAAGGAAAAAATATTTTCCTCCCCTTGGTGCCACCTAATTTCACGTACTCCAATGTTTGCATGGCTAAGGATAAAGTTTTTCCAGCTCTAATTGCACAAATATTTAGACAAAGGCTGAAATCAAAAGCTTCAAACAAAGGTGAAATTGCAAGGACTTCAAGGCCATTCTCCATAATGACAATAATAAATTAAACAATGAGTTGATTGCAAATGCTAACTACCATGGATCAGAAAATGTTGAGACAGTGGTTATGTGATTAACATCATAACTCAGTGGAAAGAATCTTTGATTGAACCACAATTCCATGACGCTAGATGCAACATTTTTTATGGATTAACATCAAAACACGATTTTGCATGAAAAACCCCCAAATTAACCTTAGTTTGTCTCACAATCAAATCACAAGAACATACCAAATCAAACAAATCCTGGATGCAAAAATGTTGAGACGGTGGTTATGTGATTAACATCAAAACACGATTTTGCATGGAACCCCTAAAATTAACCTTAGTTTGTCTCACAATCAAATCACAAGAACATACCAAATCAAACAAATCCTATTAATCTCCCAAAAAAATTTAATGAAGATTAATTACTTACGGATCAATGAATGTCAGATTCTGCTAGGTATTGACCGGGATGGGACCCAAGAGCCGGTTCCGCGACAAGGAGACGACCCCAATGTACCGTAGCCCGCGCAGGACGGGAGGCCACCGGAGAGGGCATTGCTGTCCAAGCTGAGGTTAGAGAGGTACTGTAAGCAGGAGCCCTTGTAGCGAGATGGCGACGACGGCGCCCGAGCCGGAGCAAGTGATCCCGAACCACCGGCTCTCGTTTTTCTTGCAGGGAGGGCCTGTCCAGTTCGTGTGGAGGAGATTCGAGGGACCAAAGAAAAATGATGGAAGAGAGAATTTTTTTAAGAAGGTTGAGAAGGAAAGAGGAAATTTTTAGAGAGGTTCTGAGAAAAGGAGCATGCGCGGGTTTTTAATAAAATTCGAAGCCAAAATTTTTAACAAATTTGGAACCAAATTTTTATTAGATTTTGATGCTAATTAGTTTTAATCCGTTGAATCAAAATTTATTGTTTGGTGAGATGGATTTTGATGTTAAAATTTTTAGTATAGTTAAATCTTGTTACAATTTAAATAGTAATGTCAAAATAGTATCAAAATAGGATATATTTTTATTTAACTTTTTTAAATTTATTTAAAGTTTTTGTTACAAGAAATAAATTTTTTCTTTGTGACTAATACTTTTGTGTGACGTACAATTATTTGGTAACTAAAAGAAACTTTTAAGTGACAAGAATAAAATTTTAATCTTGTGGCTAATACTTTTATGTGACAATAATATTTTCTTGTAACTAGAAGAAAAAATTTTAGTGACAACTATTTCCCTTATCACACATAACTTGTCTCTAAAATCATAATTTAATTTCAGTGACCACATTAAGTGACGACCAATGAAAACATGGTCACTAAATATTTTAATTGTGTGACGGACAATAACAGTTGTCACAGAAACAAATTATGAGTGACAACAAAAATTATTTGTCACAGAAATATCCCTTTCAGTGACAAGTTTTACACTTGTCACATATTACTTGTCACGGAAACCCGGATTTCTTGTAGTGTGGGGTGATTAAGATCACCGTTGCTCAAAGCAAGATTCTCTCCACCAAGATCTGCTTCTAGGAACCATCAAGTTCACGAAGAACTTCTGGAACGCTCGTAAGTCAATATTTAAGACTTGAACGGGCTTCCTGGACTTTACAGACTCTCTTAACTCTTTTCTTAGTGCATCTTTCAAAGGAGGCCAAGGGGCTCTATTTATAGAGTGGAGTGAGACTTCACCTCTTCTCCTATCCGATGTGGGACTAAAATACGAATACTCAAAAATAGAGTTTGTTATTTTAGATCATCCCACAATTAGCATAGAAGTGTGCCAGTCCACGCCTACCCCCCCCCCCCCCCGAACACTCCCGTGCATGCACGAGACATCCTGGAGTCCGTGTCCGAGTCCGAGTCCACACACAAAAATCAACTTACATCTTTGTTGGAATTAATCCTTTTTCCTTCTAGGAAAATACTCCCACATGGCACAAACTTGTGCCCCCTACACCTCATGTGCACACCTCAAAACAAGCAATGTATTATATTGATATACTCACCATTTGGTGTAGCCGATGTGGGACTATCTTTTCTAGTCCAAAGGCAAAAACACCAATATATTATATATATATATTATATATATATATATATATATATATATATATATATAAAGTGTAAGTGCAAATATATATATATTATATATATATATATATATTATAAATGGCTCAACTTTTCTCTTCCGAGCTCCCCTTCCTTCCCATCCCGGGAATCCCCTAGGGCTTCCCTTTTTCGGCCCTCTCCGGTGGTCTTGCGTCAGCCGATGGCC
>JANAVB010002358.1:0-45000 GCA_029216955.1 Iris pallida
ATAGTGGGGGGTCGGGTTTCTAAAGGCGCAGCAGTTGCTGTTAGGAGTTGTATTGTGGGGGTCGGGCCCCCCTCTCTCCGCAGCTTGCTGCTGCATGGTGGTTTGACCCCCACCAACGCCTTTTTTTTTAAACAATAACTATAATACTTATATATTATATATATATATATATATATATATATATATATATATATATATATATATATATATATATATATATATATATAGAGGAAGGATCAAGATCCCCACACTTTTTGCATCCCCAAGCATCCCTCATATTTGCACCGTTGGATGGTGCTTTAAGTCATCTAATCTTAACCGTTGATTTACCAATGGTTAAGATTAGATGACTTAAAGCACATCCAACGGATGTGAACATGGGGATGCATGGGGATGCAAAAATTGTGGGGATGCCTATCCTTCCTCATATATATATATATATGTATATATATATATATTTTTTTTTAAAATATATATATATATATATATATATATATATATATATACCAAAAATGTCTCAAAAAAAAATCAAAATAAATTCCTAAAAATCCTAGATTCTATCATATTCCTTATTTAATAGGAATACGCACATGCACTCATATAATAATATATATACACACACATACATTAATTATGTTAATAAACTAGTAGCATATAAATCCATAACTAATGAAATACATAAAAATTTAATTAAATTATAAAAATCAAATATAAATTATGGGGGTTTACAGAAACTTATCGTAGGATGGCTTTGCTGAATGACTCGGACCCCTTGACTGAATATTGTGAATACAAATAGGAGAAATCTATGCTCATAGTTTTGAAATCAGAGTGATGCGAGCTTGGGTAGAAAATCCCATATTATCAACTTTGGTTTGACCTTAGGATTGGGGTCAGTGTTGATATTATTATTTGGGAACTGTGATTTCAATACTGACGGTTGACCTTACCCTAGAAAAGATAGCCTAGCAGTTATGCCAGACGTCCCTGTTTCAAGAGGTAGTATCGGTATGATTGATTTCAAGATTGATAGGATGAATCATATATGTGAAATCTTTGATTCACTATCATGAGGCTTGGCTGAAATGCATATATTTCGGGGATGCCTTAAATATGTACACGATCCAACTAAGTGATACGTTGAATTCAAGTGAGAATAAAGAAATGAGAAGTCATCGAGGATTTTAAAATTGTGTGTGGCAAAGAAAAATATTGATGGTAGTGCGATCATTGGATTTGAGATGAACTTGAATGTTGGTTGATCGGGTGGTTTGCCTATAACTGAGTTGTCCGTGTGCGCGACGAGTGTAAGTTACCCAAGTTGAGATATAGTTGTTCTATGTGAAAGATAACCAAAGCACGAGTGTGTCTCAGATTGAAGAAACGTATTGGAGGAATGTGTACGGGAGTCATTGAATATTGAATCAAGTGATAAGCCGAAGAGTGTGTACTCAATAAGTTTCAATGACAAAACTTTTTCTGAGTGGTATATAATGTAGTGCCTCGTCCCACTTAGTTCAACCGGAGGAATCAAAATGCCAATGTTGTTCGGACTTAGCCATGCAATGGCTTGCTCAAAGTCCCGTTCGGTCGAGGCGACTCCTCGCTCAGGTGGGTGGCTTCGGTAAACTTGCCTCAGCTTGGCCTTCGCACAAATAAAACGAAAGTTTTCAAATGCGTAAGTAGGCTTGATAATAAAAAAAGTGAATCTACATAGCTAAGGGAATAATCCCAAGTTGGGTTGAACTAAGTTAGAATATGGAAAAGGTCTCACGGTAGGCTTAGAATCATGTACGACGTGCTTTCAAAATGACACCCGTTCCTTCATATAATGGCTTGCCACATGGCTATGGACTTAGAATAGCCATAGGCGTCGCATAATATAAATGTTTAGTAAAGCATGCAGGGTCCCACTGTCCAATGCTTGAAAAAGCATGCACGATCGCAATGTCTAATGCGTGGCATAGCAAAGTGTCCCATAAGTCTCAATGCACATTTCTACAGTGCAAGGCTTGGCATAGCCTTTGTTCATCTCACGGGTTAAGTTGTTGCATGATTGAGTTAGGAAACAAGTTATGTCGGGCTAATGAAGTCATTCTAAGCACTGACCCACGATTTTTGCGATTGTCATAGCCACATAGTCCCACGATCTCAAGGCTTGTCATATAGAGTATGACTTGAGCAATAGTGTTGCATAGAACACAAGTTGGTTTAAGGCACGAACCACATTTGGTTCAGTAAAAAGTTAACCACAGTCTATGGCACCTAAAGAACACGTTTTGTTCAAGTTAAGCAGGAAGGCTATGCAATAGCCGTTCCCTGGATTTCAAAGAATGGAAAGTTCAAGCAATAGTTTGTCTTCGATGCGGTCCCTCATTTGGGAGTCTCATGGTTCCGATGCACGTTATGATATGGTTCCGAGCATGTTTTACTAAAGTATGGGTCAAGTTGCACCATAAATTAGGCTATACAATTACGTAAGTCTAGATGAAGTCTCGTAGGTGCGTGGTCATGGACAACTTGTGCACAAGGGCGATGTTTCTTCGAACGACAACCTGGGGCCACAGGAATCGATCCAGCCATGGAGGAAACACGGTATAGTTGATGTTGGGTAGGCAACCAGGGATTCGATGGGCTATCATTGGGGCTAGCTACCTACATTGATCGACCCATCGTATTCCTAGCTATGTCAACGATGGATAGTTAATGTCAGTGGCCTTTTATATAGATAAGTTGGCGTGCTGAGCGGCTATCCGTATGCACGGTGTCGGTCAAATCAAAAAAGTGTAAATACGGCACAAACTGAGTCAAGGAAAGGTATGCATGGTTGCAACACCAGTATGAAGCCTAAGATTTAGCTATAGCAAAGACACATGCTTCGGCATGGGATGTGGCATCGAGCATTAAGTTGTTGGCATATAGTTACATTAATCGGATTTGAGTCATTCTGAATTAAGTCAAGAAGGGCCGTAAGGCATGTTTGGTTTAAAAATGTTAAGTTGTGAGGCACGGCCTCGATGTTGAAGCATGGACCAAGTTTGTGGCACGACCATGTTATTGTGCCTCGAAGTATGGCACGAAAGACAAGCACGAGTCGGTACATTGATGTTGGAAACACGAGAATGGTGTAGAGGCACAACGATAAGTAAGTTATTGGTACGAGGTACGGTGATGGTCTAGAGACACAAAATAGGCCAGGTGTCTATGTTCTAAAATTGAACCTAAGGCAAGAATAGAAAGATATTCATAAAGGGCTTATGTTGCACAAATTAAATAAACGTGTTAGTTTTGGTATGGGTGGGCGAGCAGCTCACACCACCTGTACAGTTGAGTACTAACACCCATACAGTTTCCATGTGCAGACACAAGTAGAAGCTCGTTGGCGCATAGCTCGCTTGGATGCGTCGAGGCACAGAGTTCCTTGGAATCTCGAGACGAGGTGGCCGCATGGAGTCTGGAATTATACGGGACATAATGTATGGACATCGCCTTCTGAAGCATCCACTGGCTCGTCAAGATTTGTATTGAGAAATAAGAGAGAGCAGAGTGACTTTAAACTTGAGAGAAGAGTGAGACTGAGTGATTGTAATCATGGCGTCGTCCCACTTTTGTAATCCTTGTTCAATATCAATAAAGAGCTTCTTTTGTTGACTTGTGTTTTGGTTCTAACTTTTTGCTGGCTTATTCAACGTTTCTCCTTTGGAACTTCTGTGCGACGACCCCGTCGCTTAGCCTGTAAATGGCCGTTATGTAACCCGCCTTGCATGAGCACAACCTAGGCTCATGCGACATCATTCCTTAGCGAGGACGATCGGTCCTACGGGACCGGGGCATGACAGCAAAGCCACGGGGACGGCGAGGAGTGCAGCGCCGGCTCGGCTGTGCCACCCGGCTGCACGAGGGGGCGATCCGGCGGAGGAGATCCGTGGCACAGCGTTCACCGGTGGCGGCTATTGTCGGTCACGACCACAATGCTGGCACGCCACCACGATGGGGGTGAGTAGTTTTTGGTGGTTAGGGTTTTATGGTGGTTATTTCTTGGTGGTACTGATGCTGATGATGGTGGTTGTGGACGGTGATGTCGTGATGGTGGTGATGTTGTTGAAGGCGGTGGAAGTATCGATGGTGGTGGTGGTAGGTCAGGTGCCCGGAGGCGGATGGTCGGGGAGATCGGTTGGAAGAGGTGGTGGCGGAGGGTTTGGGTGATGGTGATGAACCGGAGAGGGGATGGGTTGTGATAGGCCGAGGAGAGGACGAAGATTGTAGTACAGACGCTGAGTCGAGGTCAAGGTAGCAGGCCAAAGAAGACATGAAGACAGGGAGCCCGTGGTCTCTGCAGCCACGGTTGTGTAGGAGCGTAAAAAGTACTTCACATAATGAGTCAAAGTGATAGATCATTTTACTCAAATTGATCTACTTTACGCCGCAGGGAGGTTAAATACTTTACGCCCAAGACAAGGCTAATCGCTTTTACGCCTAAAGCAGCCAGGGTCAAGACATTGGTTTTATGCCTAAAGATAGGCTAAGCTGTCAAAGTCTCGCATTTAATGCAAAGTCTGACATGAAGATATTGATGATGGCATATACCACAGATTTCGATGGGATTTATTTTATACAGAAACCAATGTTGTCGTTTAGTATGTGGACTGAGCTACTTTATGCTTACATTATGGCTTCTTTTACGTACGGAGATTACATGAGATTTTACGCTCGAAAGTCGACGTGTGCGTAAAGTCTATTTGAGCTACTTTACGCTCAAGGTTATTTAATAACCACTTTACGCGGGAAATCTATGACAGTGCTGTTTTATGCCTAGTCTACTGCTTTACGCTCAGAGTACATTGGGATTGTTTTACGCCCTATTCTTCTTCATCAGTTGAGAACGTGGTCTGCCTACATGGCTTTCATGCCACACATCTCGAAGAACGTGTGTACGTGCATTCTATTCTTACTGAAATGATGGGACACGTGTCAACATATACAGACGATGACTTCGGTCGTGGATGGCAGTTGTTAGCGTAAAGACGAAACTTTTGCTGGGTTTTTACGCACAAGAGCCCAAGTCTATAAATAGACTTATTTTTCTCAGAGACAAGGACACACACAGAGACAGGAGAAGAGACAGAGAGATTAGAACTCAGAGATTTTTGATTCTCTAGAGCATTCTTCTTCAACCTTTCTTTCAGAACAGAGTGAAGCAAAGCAGAAAAGCATTCGGTCTCGCCATCAGTGCCCAAGTGCGTCGATACCTTTCTGGTGACTTAGTTCTTCCAAGTTGTTCTTCTTCAAGCAGCGATCTTCATCATCATCGTATGGTCCAAGGAACGAAGTGATCATTTACAGATCAGACTTCTACAGCAATACTTTCCCAGAATCAAATTTGTACTTCTTGTACTCTTTTTCGTTTTATTTTCAAAATCCGATTTCCAGGCATTTTGTTAAGTGAAACAAAAATGGCGACTCTGCTGGGGACGACCTTCTTCTCTGACGAGAAGGCAATTGCTCAATACGATGATCTGTCGATTGGATCGACAAAGAAGACCCTGGTTGTACACTTCAACCAGACTGCTTATGAAGGGATGCTCCGAACTGGGGGTGGTTCTCGCTACTCCAATGTTCAAAAATCTCGCAAAGCACGAAAAGTTTGGATTCCTAAATCCAAAATAGCTTTTGATCTCTCTGTTGCTGCTAGTGGCAAGGGAATTCTTCCCACTCCTGTCGTAGGGACTCCCGTTTGTAACGAGGCAGTCCATACTTCAGAGTTGCACACAAAGTGTGACGATTTATCTCCCGTTTGTAACGATGAAGATAATCAGGTTTCACGCCCACTGCGTAAGAACCAGGTTTTACGCTCAGTGGGTAAAAACCAACTTTTACGCTCAGTACATAAAGATGAGTCTCCTATTTGTAATGGGGCAGACTCTAACGATTGTGCTTTTGGGTGTAAGAATCAGTCTCCCGTCGGTGACGTGGTAGGCTCAAATAAATTACGCTCCTCGCGTAAAACAAAATCTCCCGTCTGTGACGTGGTAGATAACCAATTTTTACGCTGTACGCGTAAAGGTAAATCTTCTGTCTTTGACAGTGTAGATAAAATTTGCAATGATGTTTTTACATCTAATGTGAATGTACCTAAACGTGTGCAGCATAAAAATGTTGTTGGTAAAGCTTCAGTTATACACCAACTGCCTTCTTATACTGCTCTACGCAAAGTACCAAATCTACAAATTACACGCAATGAAAATGGAGTCCTTCGTGCTAAAAAATCTAAAGATTTACGCACACAACTCCAAACGCGTAGAAATATACAATTTGGTTCTGCGAATGCAGCCAGTAATCTTCTTTATATATAGGGGACTAAACGTTTTTCCACCCCAAATGTAATAAAGAAGACTACTCCCTCCACTCCTTCTGACTTACGTGAGTTGCTAATGCAAAAGCGTAAGAATAGACAATCTCCGGTGACATTTTTCCAAGAAAAACATCATTGTGATTATCACCAGGTTCTAATCAATTGTTGTTGTTCATCTTCAAAACGGTCAGTTTTTGATCGATTGAGTTTTAATGTGTCTCAACAACAAACTGAAGACCAAGAACATGAGTTGTCATATGTGTCAGTGAACATGGCATCTCATACTAACAGAGGACGACGTCCAAGACGAAATACGTCCCAAACCCCAGGTCAGCAACAGTTCAACAGACTTCTTGATTGTTTTGAGGGAGTATATCAAAACACTCGATCAAGAAGACAAAGACAAATACAGACTTCTGATTCAGAAGCTGGGGGTACTCAATCTTTTGAGTCCGAGACTGACAGTATCGATTCATACTTCTATACTGATCCTTCTATATCTTCAAGAGAGGTTGAATCCTACATTGTTAGAGATAAACCAGAGACCTAATCTGCTAATACAGAACAGCGTCTCACTGCCGTTGAGCAATCACTGAAAGACATGCTTAGCATGGTGCAAAACATGCATCAGATAATATTGAATCAGCAAACTGCTCAGCCGACAGTAATAGCACCAGTACCAGTAGCAGCACAAACTCAAGATAGTCAAGGGGCTGATATACCTTTGAATGTTCAGGAGCCTGCTGTTAATCAAAATTCTGTATCTCCAGATCCTATTATTCCAGAAGATGTACCATCTCCGGTGGGGATTACGGTACATCCAACAACTATTCAATCAAATGTGCTTCCACAAACTAGTGAGGCCATTCAAGCAGTGCGTGAACTCAAAGCACAGTTTAAAGTCTTGAGGCACAAGGATCAACTCCAGAGGTTAGGGATTAAGCAGCCTTATCCTCCCCATTGGAATGATGTACCCTTTCCACCAAAATTCAAGCCACAATCTATGGTATTGTTTGATGGAAGGGCTTCTCCTAGTCAATATATCAATTATTTTGATATTATGACTATACATCTGCAGAAAAATGATGCTCTTCTCACTCGAGTGTTCATTGGTTGCTTGACGGGTTCGGCTTATGATTGGTATCAAAGTTTACCCGACAATTGTATTTCGTCTTTCGACGAATTTAAGGCAATGTTTCTCTCCCGCTTCTATGAAGGAGGTATGGACATGAACATGTCCTCCTTGATAGAAATCAAACAAAAGGAGAAAGAAGATACACGGACATTCATCGAACGCTTCCGACAAGCTACTTTAAAGATGCCCCCTGGTATGCCAGATTCAGCTCTCATTGATACATGCAAGATGAATCTGTGACCATCTATTGCTGTTTTTACGGGTTCTCAATTCACAGATTGGGCTTCGTTCATCATAGCAGCAGTTTCTGCCGAGACCAATGGTAAGTTGGCTCGTGAACATGGGATGATTTTCGCCTCAGATGATAGAGGAAAGAAAAGTAATCCTGGTAATAACCCCGGTAATCGTAATGTGAAAGGAAAAGATACCCTCATGGTTAATCTTTCCAAGAATAAAACGACGCCGAATAGTCTGGAATCTTCTAGGCCAAAGGAAGAATACTCTTTTGATGAGAGTGATATCCCAGGAATATTTCAATGTCTGGTGAAGAGTGGCAAACTTCAGATTCCAGAGCCAAAGAGGCCTAATGAGGTAAATCTGACTGACAATCCCAAATATTGTATCTATCATAGATACATTAATCATCCTACCAGTGCTTGCTATGTCCTGAAGAAGAAAATCCAGGAGCTGATAAATGGCGGTGCTATCGCCTTAACTAATGATGACCATACGGTTACAACCAATATGATTTTCCTTCAATTCGGGGACTTTCTTCCACAGCAAGTAGCAGATGGAATCATCCCAATCCCGAAGGCGACGAAGAAGATTGTGAATATCCTGCCTCCTAGAGAAGAAAATGACGGATTGCTGCCTCTTACCTTAAAAAATGGTGAAATTATGTCGGTACATCCTGACTTAGTACCTGAATTGGAAAATGAAAGTAAAACTTCAAAATCCAAGAAAGGCAAAAAAGTCAAAATCTGTAACATGATTTCTCATGTTATTCCATATCCCGACGATTCAGATTATGTATGGGATGGCACTCCTTTGGAAGATAGACTAAGAGGATTGAACATATATCCTCCAAGTCTAGCTCCTCCTACCAAACTCAAGCTTACTCATCAGCAGTGGTTAGCTATGAATAGTATCCCTTTATACCGGGCACAACAAGTCTTCGCTGCTTATGAAAAAGCTCCTACAGGGATTTTTTCTCGTATCCCGAATCCTTCTCCTCCTGTAGTTACAGAGACATCTATTCCTCATTCTCATGTGGATACAGAGATCTCTTCTTCTTCCTCTGTGGAACCATTTGTTAAAAGTCTACTGCCCATTCATCTATACAGTCAGCAATCTGTCCTTCTCATGAAGAAAATGGGTTATGACTTTCAGAAGGCAGAAGGTTTGAATTATGATAAAGGAATACGACTTCCTTTACAAATTTAAAATAAAAAATCCACTGTTGGATTGGGTTCTGAAATTCCTCACAACAAACCTTACAAGAAAAAGGCTAAAGGGAGGAAGACTAAATCCTGTAATATGGTACTTCCTTCTCTTGAGTCTGAAGAAAAAACTTTTACTGGTACAAGATCCGGGAAGGAGTACCACAAAGATTATGAGGGATCTTCCAAAGAAGCAGAAGATGTAGTAGAAACACTACCAGCTCAACCTTCTTCTGTTCCTGCTAAACCCTCGGTAGTTGAAAAGGGGAAACAGAAAGTAGTACGTTTTGACATTCCATTGAGGTCTGCTTCCAGTCAGGGGGTGGTGATGAAACCTTACAAATTTGATATTCTAGCTTAGTTAGCCAATACTCCGGCTAGACTATCCATATTTGAACTGCTTCGTCTTTCTAGAGAAAGCAGGAAGACTTTGAGTGAAGCTCTACTTCAGGCAGATTCATGCTTGGCTCAACTCAAGAGTCCTGATAATACTCCAGTGTCGTGTCCGCAATGTCATAGTGTGATGGAAGCAATTCCCAATATCACCTTTACACAAGAAGAAATGTTGTTGAAGCATAACAAATATGACAGACCTCTGTGCTACACTGGATATATTGGATCTACTAAAATTGACAGGATTTACATCGATCCTGGGTTGTCAATTAGCATAATTCTTCAAAGTATGCTAAGACCTCTGAGGATTCCTACTAGTGACCTAACTTACACTAGTACTACGATAGTTGGTTTTAACTCTGGCAAGAGTAAACCACTGGAAAAGATTCGTCTGAAGATTCAGATTGGCGATCTGCGAACTATGGTAACCTTCTATGTTATCAACTCAGATGTATCTTATAATATTCTTCTTAGAAGACCGTGGATTCATGAACACAACATTGTGCCTTCAACTCTCCACCAATGCTTTAAGTATATGGATCTCAAGGAGTTGTAAAGACTGAATTTGCTGATATCAATCCCTTCAAGGGTGTCGAAGCCTATTTTTCTGATTCAAGGCTTTATAAACAAGAACATGTGAAAGAGATATCAGACATAGCTAAAGATCAATCTTTTATTGAAGATCAGTCCATTAATGAAGATCCGCCAGAAGAACAACCTTTGAAGATCATAGTCAAGGGACGAATCCAATCCCAATCTGTCAATGATCAACCTTTGGTAATCAAGGTTAAAGGAAGAACTCAAGCTTCATCTGAGGAATCAGTAAATGTTCCTACTAAGAGCCAAGTTCAACCCTTTTTGATTAAGGTCAAAGGGTGTACTTCTTGTACGAATGATCCAGAACCACCATTGATTGTCAATCTTGGCAAATCTACGCAGAAGACGGATAATGGTCCACTAATGATTAATCCGAAGCGTAGCAGTCAAATCGTAAATGATGTAAATATTGATCATTCTGTACTTTTTGATATCAATAAAGATTTCCTTTTCGAGTATATGGCTGCCAAGTTTATTGAAAGAATGACTTTATCTTCTGATAATCAAAGTCATCAATCTAAAGGTGACATAGAACCAGAAGAAACTTTATACATCAACTATAAAGAAAATTCCTTTCCTCTTCAGGTTGATGTTGGACCTTATGCTCAAAAGTTCTTAACATCTTCTCCTTATCTACGTCCGGTAGTTGCCCAATCACAAGCTTGTGTAACTTATAGACGTCATGAAGAATCTTATTTTGTGGTTCCGTCTGATAAGAAAAACAAGCGCCAAATTGTTTTTGGCTTGGCTAGAAATATACCTGTTGCTCAGACAGACGATCTGAAAGATAAAGATAAAGGAAGAATCCGAATTGACAAATATAGTCAACAATCCATCAAGATCATTCAGAATATGGGATATGATTTGAAGACTATGCAAGGTCTCAATCAGGGCAAAGGTAGACGACTCCCGTTATGTGGTGATCCGTTTTACCAGAAGACTCGTCATAGATTGGGATATGATCCATCCCATATGTTTAATGACGATATACAAGAAGAATTCTCTTCTAATTCCTCACAATCATCTGATTCAGAAGAAAACCAATTCATCGAATCGAATATATCTCGTTCCTCATTTGATGAATTTGAGCATATATTTTCAGCTTACATGGTTCAAATTGATGACGAATTCGAGCCATTTGAAAATGAACCTTGGGCCCAACAAATGGACACTCAATGGGAACTTTGTTTTGAACAACGACAGCCACCTACAGAGGATGAGGTTGTCCAGATTGATGTCGGAGATGGAACTACGTCCAAACCAATATTCATCAGTAAGAATCTTTCTGACGATGAAAAGGAAGAGTTGATAAAACTGATCAAAGAATATATTGACATCTTTGCATGGAGTTATGAGGATATGCCGGGTCTAGATCCTAAAGTTGCTACTCATAAGCTCAATATTTTGCCTAACGCCAAGCCAGTAAAACAACAGCAATGGTGCTTTAGACCAGATATGATGGATGCAATCGAAACAGAAGTTAAAAAGTTGATCACATGTGGATTTGTGCATGAAGAGCAACACCCGGATTGGGTTGCCAACATTGCTCCTGTTATGAAAAAGAACGGAAAAGTCTGGGTTTGTATAGATTATCGAGATCTTAATACGGCTTGTCCAAAGGACGAATTTCCACTTCCCATTACTGATGTCATGATAGACAATACATGCGGTTTTGAACGTATGTCTTTCATGGATAGATTTTCAGGATACAATCAGATCAAGATGCATCCAGAAGATGAGAAACATACTTCTTTTCGAACACCCCTCGGAGTTTACTGTTATACGGTTATGCCGTTTGGTCTTAAAAATGCCGGTGCTACATATCAACGGGCTATGAGCAACATCTTTCAAGAGCATCTCCGGAAGATAGTTGAATGTTACGTAGATGACATCGCTGTTAAAAGTCGATCAAAAGATGATAATATTCAAGACTTAAAGACAGTATTTGAATTGATGCGTCAACATCAATTGAAAATGAACCCTACTAAGTCTTTCTTAGGGGTTTCTAGTGGCAAGTTTTTAGGATTTGTTATTACTTCTCAGGGTATCCATGTTGACCCTGATAAAGTTAAAGCAATCCTCGAAATGCGTCCTTCTCGTAATCTGAAAGAGCTCCGTGGTTTTCAAGGCCGCATTGCTTATATCAGGAGATTTATATCTAATCTCTCTGGGAGATGTCAACATTTCTCCCGTCTGTTAAAGAAAGGTATATCTTTTGTCTGGGATGAAGCGTGTCAAGAAGCCTTCAATGATATTAAACAATACCTTACAAATCCACCTGTCCTGGTACCTCCAGTGATAGGAAAACCATTTTTGTTATATGTTCGAGCCTTGGATCATTCACTTGGCGCTCTTCTCGCACATAAAAGTGATATGGGTCATGAACAGGCGATTTATTATCTTAGCCGAATGATGGTTGGAGCTGAACACAGGTATACTCCTGTAGAAAAGGAATGTCTGGCTTTGGTTTTTGCCGTACAAAAGACAAGACATTATGTGACAGGACAAACTATTCATGTCATCTCCAGAATAAATCCTATTATGATAAAAAAGCCGAGCATTCTTAATTCTAGATTAGCTACTTGGGCGATGTTGCTCACTCCTTATGATATGATTTATGTACCTCAAAAATCAGTAAAGGGTCAAGCATTAGCTGATTTCTTAGCTGCTCACCCTATACCAGAAACATCAAAGTTATATGAGGACATTCCAGATGAAGTCGTGGATTGCAACATGATTTTGAAGAATGATATATGGCAATTATATTTTGATGGAGCATCACGAGTAGGACCTAAAGGCAACATTGTCTCTGGGGTAGGAATCGTCTTGGTTTCTCCTGACAAAATGGTCATATACCGTGCCTTATCTCTCAATGAGCCATGTTCCAACAATGTAGCAGAATATAATGCTCTATTGATTGGTCTCCAAGTAGCAAAACAATTAGATATTGAGTTCCTAGAAGCTTATGGAGATTCTCAATTGATTGTTAATCAAGTTAGGGGGACTTATGAGGTCAGAAACCCTGATCTCATACCTTACCATCAAGTGGTAGTCGAGTTGGTCCTTTCATTCAAAGGATTCTTCATTAAATTTGTACCACGTTCTCAGAATGTTGAGGCTGATGCTCTTGCTAGTCTAGCTGCAGATTTGGCTGTTTCAATTCGAAGGCAAAATACAATTACTTTGTTGGACCGAGATCTGTCTGTATCAAGAATAATCTGTATGTTGAACAAAGTTATACTACAGAGGCTAGTTCCCAACAGAGGGATTGGAGAACACCATTCATTGACTAAGTGGTTCATGGAATTTTGCCTGAAGATCCAAAAGAAGCTATATCAATTAAGAGACGATCATTTCGATTTTATTATGATTCGTCTTTACATATGTTATATCGTCGATCATATGACGGACTCTTACTGCGTTGTCTCTCAGAAAGTGAAGCCAAACAAACACTACGAGAGGCTCATGATGGTGTTTGTGGTGCTCATCAACCATGTCCTAAATTACAAGACCGTATTCGAAGAATAGGGTATTATTGGCCTTCTATGATAGCAGATGCTGTAGACTATGCCAGAAGATGTAAAGCATGTCAGATATATGCTGATTTTATTCATCAACCGTCTGAATTTCTACATCCTACAACAGCTTCTTGGCCCTTCAAAGCTTGGGGTATGGATGTCATTGGTCCTATTAACCCTCTTTCTGTTAAGGGACATCGGTTCATATTAGCTATAACCGATTACTTTTCTAAGTGGGCAGAAGCAGTTCCTCTTGTTGAAGTGAAAATTTCTAATGTGATCAGCTTCATCAAATATCATGTCATTTATCGCTTCAGGATTCCTCGACGAATAATTCATGACATTGGTCCACAATTCACCAGTCAGGTATTTTATCGGTTCTGTGATAAGAATCAAATACAAAATTTGGCTTTTACGGCTTATAATCTAGCTGCTAATGGTTTAGCCGAAGCTTTCAATAAGACGATCATTAAACTTCTCAAAAAGTTTGTCTCTTCTAATAAACGTGATTGGAACGAGAAACTTGGGGAATGTTTATGGGCTTATCGAACAACAGTCCGAACTCCTACTGGTTTTACACCATTTTTATTGGTTTATGGATGTGAGGTTGTTCTTCCCTTGGAAATCTAAATTCCATCTCTACGGATAGCCATTGCTAATGAGCTAACTATAGAGAATAATGATCGCTTACGACTCCAAGAACTTGAAGGATTGGATGAGAAGCGTCTTCAAGCACAACAACATATTGAGCTATATCAAGCCCGTATATCTCGAACTTTCAATCGTAAAGTTAAAGAGAGGGTGTTCAAGGTTGGCGAACTAGTATTGGCTGTTTGAAGACCGATGGTGATGACTCACAAGAGCAAAGGGAAATTCCAAGCAAAATGAGAGGGTCCTTATGTTATTGAGACCGTATTTTCTAATGGTGCCTATCGGTTATCAAAGCCTAATGGAGATCTGCTCATGATGCCTATCAATGACAAATTCCTCAAGAAATACTATGTGTAAAGAAGAAGGCTGATAAAAATAAAATTCCTTTATTTATTTTTATTCTGAACAAAATTTTAAGGACCACTGCCTCCCTTATTGAATACATAATCAGCCAATGCTTCGAAGGTATCATTGCCCGAGTTCATGAAAAATCTGCAAGCAACCATCCTCAGTGCCTCTTCTTCAGGAGTTTTCCCTGGCTCTACTAAGAAAGCAAAGATATCTTGTGGTGGCTTGGGAGTAGAAGAGCTTTCGTCTACTTCGGTTGTCCCTGTCACAATTAGCTCAGTGGAGTGCGTCTCGACGACGTCCTCAACTTTCCTGGAGACTTCATTCTTTTGCTGCATATCCTTGGAAGACATTTCCAATAGGAGTGGAAATAAGAATGAAATGTTACAAAGAGTTTTCGCCTATTTATAGGAAAGATCTGTGGATGAACCGGTCTTTAAAAACAACCTTTCATTCCCGAAAAGGTCTATCCGTCCTATCAGGTTCATTCATTTAATTATGGAATTGAATCAAGGTTTTCTTTTCCCGAAAGTTATGTTGATTCATTCATACATTGATACGGACCTATATGCTCATGACATCTGTCTCCCTATTCCCCAGCTATCAAGGTTTGGTTAAGCTAATTTCTTGTCTCCTGGGAGAGGAATTTTAAATCTTCTATTTTATCAATTGATTAAAAAGTGGGATTCGTTATTTATCATGTTTTCACAACCTCTGGATAAATACTAAATTTACCTACTTTTCTTATCTATCATTTTCCATTTGACCTCTGCATAGAAATTAATCTAATTTTTTTTGAGTCCTTATATACTGTCATGTCCATATTACCTCTGATAGTATTGTATACTCTAAAAATAGAAAACAAGATTTCATTATCTATCATGTCCATATCACATCCAGATAGATACAAATCATTAAGCATAGAAGACTTATCATTTCCATTCCCATATTATCAAAAAAGTCTATTACATTTCTTAGACTTTCTTACAAGTTATAATGGAAATCTATTACATTCTTGGATTTTCATTCTATACACACAACGATAGCCTAATGGAGATCTATTTCTTCTTTGGATCTTCTTTGTCGGATTCGTTGTTGGTGTCAATTCCTTGCTGTCTGAGCCTCTGCGGCGACCAGAACAGTAGGAATCAAACTCTGGTCTTCTCTCTCAGACGAGAGGAGAATCCCAGAGTATGGCAGCCTGAAGACGTGTTGCTGCCAATACAACTGGTGGAGGAGTGGTGGCCTCTCAAAGGAGATAGGAATGTATCCAGCATTGGGATACAATTCCTAGTCCGGTCGTGAAAGAAACTCTACTACCCGATTTCTCGGGATAGAGTTGACTCCACCATCCAACTCTCCATGTATAAAGGTTCTTCCTACCAACAGAGGAAGACCATCTCACGAAGAGTTATGAGTTGTCTGATTTGCGCGTCAAAAGCGCATGAGCTCCCTGATGTTGATGCCAGAAGCACGCTCTTCACAGCGTCAAAGTCACCAATGCCGGTTCTGGAAAAGCTCTTTAGCCAAACTTCTGCATAAAACAACAAAGAAGAAGTGTTTTAAACAGAAGTACCATCAGATGCGTATGAGACGCTAACTAAAAAAATAGATGCTCATGCGTCTTATTTTATCTTCAACAAACTACAAGGCATTTTACGCCAGTGTCTCAGGTATACCACTATCCAGCAAGGCTTTTATGCTAGCGCTTCAGCAAGGCTTTTACGCTAGTGCTTCAGCAAGGCTTTTACGCTAGTGCTTCAGCAAGGCTTTTACGCTAGTGCTTCAGCAAGGCTTTTACGCCAGTGCTTCAGGTGTACCACTATTCAGTAAGGCTTTTACGCCAGTACTTCAGAAACTTCAAAGGCAGATAATTGCTTACGATCAGACTTACCACTTAGGTCAAATGGTTTGGCTCTAATAGTGGATGAATCTACATCTGGTGATTGGGCGTACAAAGGAACGCCATTGGAAAGCATCGCCATTGTCATTTGTTGGAGAACGATATTGTAAAAAGTTATCTTCAGAGAAATGAGAATGAGAATATATGAAACATTCTCGGCTATTTATAACGACTGAAGAAACTGTTGGGAGTCTATTTCGGGAAAAGATCCTATTGAAAGGCTCTCGTGACCACAAGACAGACGCCATGTGTCGGTTTGTTTCTTGGGAATGAACAACCATAGAAGCAGTCAAAAGAAGTGTTGAACAGTTCTATGTACTAACAGATGAGATTAACATTAAAACTTTATTTATAAAAAGGAGGGAGTGGACCCCTACATATAAGAGAGTCGCAATACTTGGAATATCATTTTCTCTCTCCTTCGTTGGGTTGACGAAGGGAGGCACCTAACTCTCGTATATTGCGAATCCCGAAGCGACGCATCAGATTTAAAAATGCTTCTGCATCTCCTGAGCCCTCATATACAGTCGGGGGACCACCATCGATGCGACTGAAGACTGCTGGAGTTAATCCAAAGCACTCTTCAAAGTTGCGTTCTCGCTCAAAGTTAATCCAAAGCGCCGGCTCGGCTGTGCCACCCGGCTGCACGAGGGGGCCGTCCGGCTGAGGAGATCCGTGGTACGGCATTCACCGGTGGCGGCTATTGCCGGTCACGGCCACGATGCTGGCACGCCACCACGATGGTGGTGAGTAGTTTTTGGTGGTTAGGGTTTTGTGGTGGTTATTTCTTGGTGGTACTGATGCTGATGATGGTGGTTGTGGATGGTGATGTCGTGATGGTGGTGATATTGTTGAAGGCGGTGGAAGTATCGATGGTAGTGGTGGTGGTTCAGGTGCCCGGAGGCGGATGGTCGGGGAGATCGGTTGGACGAGGTGGTGGCGGAGGGTTTGGGTGATGGTGATGAACCGGAGAGGGGATGGGTTGTGATAGGCCGAGGAGAGGACGAAGATTGTAGTACAGACGCTGAGTCGAGGTCAAGGTAGCAGGCCGAGGAAGACATGAAGACAGGGAGCCTGTGGTCTCTGTAGCCACGGGTGTGTAGGAGCGTAAAAAGTGCTTCACAGAATGAGTCAAAGTGATAGATCATTTTACTCAAATTGATCTACTTTACGCCGCAGGGAGGTTAAATACTTTACGCCCAAGACAAGGCTAATCGCTTTTACGCCTAAAGCAGCCAGGGTCAAGACATTGGTTTTACGCCTAAAGATAGGCTAACCCACCTTTTATGCTGGACAAAGCTGTCAAAGTATCGCATTTAATACAAAGTCTGACATGAAGATATTGATGATGGCATATACCACAGATTTCGAAGGGATTTGTTTTATACAGAAACCAATATTGTCGTTTAGTATGTGGACTGAGCTACTTTACGCTCACATTATGGCTTCTTTTACGCACGGAGATTATATGAGATTTTACGCTCGAAAGTCGACGTGTGCGTAAAGTCTATTTGGGCTACTTTACACTCAAGGTTATTTAATAACCACTTTACGCGGGAAATCTATGACAGGGCTGTTTTACGCCTAGTCCACTGCTTTACGCTCAGAGTACATTGGGGTTGTTTTACGCCCTATTCTTCTTCATCAGTTGAGAACGTGGTCTGCCTACATGGCTTTCATGCCACACATCTCAAAGAACGTGTGTACGTGCATCCTATTCTTACTGAAATGATGGGACACGTGTCAATATATACAGACGATGACTTCGGTCGTGGGTGGCAGTTGTTAGCGTAAAGAAAGAACTTTTGCTGAGTTTTTACGCACAAGAGCCCAAGTCTATAAATAGACTTATTTTTCTCAGAGACAAGGACACACACAGAGACAGGAAAAGAGACAGAGAGATTAGAACTCAGAGATTTTTGATTCTCTAGAGCATTCTTCTTCAACCTTTCTTTCAGAACAGAGTGAAGCAAAGCAGAAAAGCATTCGGCCTCGCCATCAGTGCCCAAGTGCGTCGATACCTTTCTGGTTACTTAGTTCTTCCAAATTGTTCATCTTCAAGCAGCGATCTTCATCATCATCGTATGGTCCAAGGAACAAAGTGATCATTTACAGATCAGACTTCTACAGCAATACTTTCCCAGAATCAAATTTGTACTTCTTGTACTCTTTCTCGTTTTATTTTCAAAATCCGATTTCCAGGCATTTTGTTAAGTGAAACAGGGTGGCGGCTGTGCCCCGGCATGGGCAGCCACGAGTAGAAGTTTAGGGTTAGGTTTAGGGATTACGTGTCCTACGAGACACAGGATTGGAAGTGTCCGGGGTTGTCGGACAGAAAAGATGAATTGTAAATGTAATAGAAAATAAAGAAGATAATGGAAATGAGTATGGACACCGACACGGCGCACTCACATGATTGGCTATGGTGTTTGAGGAATTTGTGAGAAAAATAAAGGGAAGCCTCCATTTATATAGGGATGGTGGTTCCTAATTAGGGAAGGACTAGGAATCCAATATTGATCAATCTTTTATAATTTAAATCAATCAAAATTAGATGTATTTAAGTTTAAATCAAAATTAGTTTGATCAAATCAAATATTGGTAACAAAAGGAATAATATGAATATTGAAAAATAGGTCTTTCATAAATACACTCTTATCCAAAATAATATAGAAATAGATTTTATAATAATCTATAATTCAGAGACTAAATCAAATTTAATTCTAATATTTTATAATAATAATTCAAAACTAATACTTACTATAGTCAAATAATTTAAGCAACATTTATTTATAAAGCAAAAGATCTCATTTTAGAAAAATATAATTTTGTAAAGCCCTTTTCATCAATAAAAAATATTCTCATAGAAATTCAAAATAAAATATGTTTTTATTTCTAACTAAATATAAAATTTATTAATAAAAATAAAATTTTGAAAATTTTGAAAACGGGAGTTACATATCTACCCACTTTAGAAATAAATTCGTCCTCGAATTTAAAAATACTTAGCATATACATGAAAAGTGATAGTAAAATATATCAAAACAAGATAATATAAATTATTTAATAAAATAGCAAAAATTATTTAAAAATAGAAAGGTTGATCAAATCATTGGTCAATGAAGGATGGATAGGGCAGGAACAAATTATACGGGAACCTAGGTTTCGGTCTTGAATTCTAGAAGATTCACAAAATTTAGGGTAGGAAAACACAAACGAATTTAGGTAACTAGAAGAGCTACGATCATGGAATAGAGTTAGAAGAGCTTGTCCTACATAATACACCATCTATATACTTCCCTTGGTCAACCTATAAAGAAATCGTTTACCCTCAAAAAAATTTCAAATATACTCAATTTCCATAAGTCAATTTAAATTGCTAATTCAATACCCAGTTTCATACCATAATCTTTAAAATCAAATTCTTCAAAATATTTAAAAAATTTCACTATTCCCTCATCTCCTCAATATCTAAAATTTAATATACCTTCAAATTTTTTTTAACAATTTCTAAATCATTCCCTTTCAAAAATTTCTAAATCATTTCCTTTCAACAAATTTATCAATTTTACATAAAATTCTAACTTCAATGTATCAAAATTTAACAACACTACCATCCAACAATCAATTAATCTCGAAGATCAATCAAAAAATCTACACGTCTTTGTTCATACCATCATATGAAAATACAAGATTAAATCCTTATATAAAAATTTCTCAAATGTGAAATTTATTTCCAAATCCATCAAACCTTAAATTTCAACGTTTATTCTTAATTTAATCCCTAGCCTATGAAGCAACCTTAACTACCCATGCAGTCAAATTAGATAAGGGTTTCCTATTGTATACCTAGACTTAATCAAATCAATCATAATTGTGAATGAGCACTTTCCTAGTTGCAGGCTCGCAGTAGTACGACTAAGTTAGGTACTACCACGAGTTCGCACAATTTGTAAAAACGGACCTGCATGGGCCACCATAAAAATTTGTCACGACCCGCTCCCGCTTTTCGAGATACGAGTACGTAGCCAAGTGCAGCCTATGCCGCAGTATCGACGGTAGCACGCTGTCTGGATCTCAATATAAATCTCAAATACAACAAAACCGTACTATCTTGCACATTCACAATAATTTTTAAATTACAACTCAATAATACAACAAGTATATTCGGGAACAACCCGTTAAACATTAAACTCAAAATCTATCTATTCTAACGAGAATCTATGGTTGGCCTCCAATATACCTCTAGCTCCATCCGAAGGACCCAAAACAAGATAGCAAGTCATCGAGAATCTACCAGTTGGAAAAAAATATTCAGTCAGGATTGGAACAAGTACAAGTCTAGCCCTCACAATACAAATACAATATAAAATAATATAATACTAAACATGTAAAACAATGATTAATGGAAACATGAACAATATGAACAAGGAACATGCAATAGAAGAACTAATAAGGAAAGTAGCAAGTAGGAAAAGATAATGAACTCATATGAACAATATTAGTGTACGTGTCATGAGAAGTACAACGTTCCTACATATGGACGGCTTGGGCGAACGATGAGGATATAAAAGGCCCGCCCCCATAAATGGGAGAGTTGCCAACAATATGATCTGGCTTTGTCCATGTGCCTAGTAATTATACCCCTCCAATATCCATACCCCACAATCATGTAGACACGGTCACGATAACGATCAAGATAACAATGAAAAAACATGAACAATAGTCAATCACTCAACTTTTGTGTGTGTAAACAGTCAAGACCCAAAAAATAGCATGTATAAGTGAAATACTACAATATAAAGTAGATGCACATGAAAGCGCCAACAAGTACTTGCCTCGATTTGATTTAGAGTTGACTGGCACAATATGATCATGTCGGCACAAAAATAGTCTTGGATGTCAAAAGTACGCAAGATAACCTCATATGATGGTACGGACCATGCCATTGAGTTCAGAATAGTCAAATTAGCTAGGGGCTATATAAGAAAGTTCGAGATTTATAAGAAAAATGGGTATATGACTAGCCATGGACGAGATTTGATAGTCGAAGAAATTCGTATAAACAAATACATATAACTATTTTAAGAAATATTTATAATACTAAGAAACCATATTTTATTGGTTAAAATAAACTTTAGATAAAATACTTTATAAATCCAGAAAATTATTTTAGATTAAAAACATAAATTTTGTCAAACTACAGGTTTAGGTTAAAACCCTATAAATAAAATGCCATAAAATAATAATAATATATTTCAGGTTTCGAAATCCAATTTTGAAAAGAATAGATATAGGACCAAAGCCCATATATTTTATTACAATATAAGTTTTTTAGGAAATTTATATATATATATATATATATATATATATATATATATATATATATATATATATATATATATATATATATATATTAATATCTGATGAACATTAATAACAAAATAACAATAGTAATAAATAAATAAATAAATAGAAATAAAATAAAGTCAACACTCAACAGCATCAATGTTGTTCCCTGTCTTCTCTATTCCCTGTGCAAATCTAGGTGTCCAATATGAAACATGCATAACAGTTTTAAAGTATAGATTCAATCGTAGTGTACTTGCCTGAATTGTTGTCGGTGTCAAATCCAATGTCCCAATAACCTGTGTCAAAAGACACAAATATTTCTTAGAAAATACTTCTAAAAATTACCTATTCTAATTTCTATTTAATTCGAATTCTTATCTCTAATTTTTATCTAATTCTATAAGTTGGGCCTAATCCATGATATAGCCCACTAAAACTCCAAGCTAGTCTATTTCTAATCAAATGGCCAAGAGTCTACTAGGCTCAGGTCCATATGAACCCATGGATTTAGTTTAGTCCATTCTCCTTGTCATTCTTAGACCTGACCCTAAAGGCCCTAACCAAACTTATTAAAAGTTCAGTCTCAAAGTCAGCAAGTTCAAATCCAGGCCCAACATCAACCCAAACACTTGAAATAATCCATCTGTTATAATTAGCATATACCCTAAATTTGAATCCAATGTTCGAAAGATTTTGAATCATTATCCCCTCCCAGTCCATCGTATCCGATATCAAGTCAGCTTCATGGTCTCGAACTGGACACGATCCATGCCGACTCTAGACACCAATACTGGTATGTATAGGACACAATACTATGAACACAGCCCCCGTCCAAACATTTTCTAGAATAGCGTCGGATACGAACGTGACACCACCATTTCACCACAAAAAGAAGGAGCGATCAGGGAAGAGTATACCTACGTCCGATCGGAGTCGACACTAATATCTTCGTGTCCGAACAAAACATTCTAGCACATTGATACTTCTTTGGAACGAAAGATCGAGCACCTGGTGCTCACAAACACAGAGAAAGACTCAGAGTCCCGTTCAAATTCTTCGAGAGGTCAGAATTCTTAGAAAATAAACAAATAAAGATACTGTGTTGTAATTTCCTATAGATCGATCCTTATGATCAAATCCAGTGATCAGTCGAGCAATCACCCTTCGATCCAATAATCTGATACAAATTGGTCAATGCTACAAGAGTTTTTTAAAAGAATGATCACTCTTGATCCACAAGGTCAACCAACCGATAAATAACTCAGAAAATGATAGAAAGAATTCATGAATCAGATCAAAACTCATCCTCTCAGATCAAGAATTAGTTCCACTTGATCATGATCAGTCCAATGCTTTGAGTACTCAGATTAAATAGTACTGATCATCTCAAATTGATTGGTTCAGGCAAAAGAAATAGGAAGAAGATGACTCACCGAGTTGATATTCCATGCCTTGTCGTTCTCTAAAAGGCGTTAGTGCTGCTGTCGTCGGTCGAATGAAGTCATCGCCGCCGCGAGTATGCAGCAGAACGTCGTACTGATGTCAATCATGTCGCCATGTCCATGAAATGATCGGGTCGGCTGAAGAAGTCACTAGTAGACGAACTACTTCATCGGAGCTTCGTTGCCACTGGAACTGTCGGAGGAACTCTTAGGCGATCAAAGTTGCATTGGTGGTCGACTGCATTCTTCCACCGAGCTTCTGTTGAAGAGCTATACCGCTACCATTACTGAAGCTCGAGAATTAGGGTTAGGGCTTAGGAATAGGTCGGTGGGAAGGAGTAAGAAGATGTAAAAAAGAAAAAGATGAAGAGAGGGACAGGGCTTCGTCGCTCTGGATGAATGGAAGAAACAGTGTTGTCTTACCTTCTTTAAATAGATTTGAAGTGAAGAATTTAGGTTCTTCAAATTCATTCCTCTATTTACAGGAACAATTGATTTATTGTAGAAATATATTATTCTGCTCCATTAACCTAAGTGGGATTTTCTAATTAGGAAGAGGTAGTTAGAAGTTGGTTAGAGTTAGTTACAAATTAGTTACAAATTAGTTAGGTAGTTAGAAAGAAGGCGGTGGTTTGTTAGGAAGTTGTTAGGATTATTTAGTTATAACTAACTTGATATAGTCACATGACTAAATTAATTAATCACCATGACTAATTAATCATCTAGAAACTTCCCACTCTAGTCATACCATGTTTATTTACAAAAATGCCCCTCCCTCTAGCCATGTCTACAAAATAATAACTAATAATATATTAAAATAGGTCAAAGAGGGAATATTGAAAATTTAAAAAGGGGAGTTACATTAGTTAGATTAATTGTGCTAGTGTTATTTTAGAATATAGGAATCTTAGTGTAGTGCAGATTATAGTCTTCTAAAGTTTGCTTCATCCATAAAATTTGAGTACAACAATGTCCTGTGTCGATATACTCGTCCTCTGTTGTTGATAATGCTATAGAATTTTGTTTCTTGCTAAACCAAGGGACTAACACCTTACCCAGGAGATGACACGTACCGTTGGTACTTTTACGATCTACTTTGCATCCAGCAAAATCAACATCCGAGTAACCGATTAGGTCAAACGATGTGGTTTTGGGATACCATAATCCGACAATAGAAGTACCTTTAAGGTATCGAAAGGTACTTTTAACGGCGCATAGGGGTGATTCCTTAGTGTTAGCTTAATATTGTGCACAGATGTATACACTAAACATAATATCAGGGCGAGTAACAGTTAAATATAGTAAACTATCAATTATACCTCGATACTTACGCTGGTCGACTGGTTTTCCACTTTCATCAAGGTCAAGTCAAGTTGATGTAGCCATTGGCGTGCCGATTGGCTTTACATTGTCGAAGTCAAACTTCTTTAGTATGTCCTTCGTTCACTTGGCTTGATTGATGAAGGTTCCCTGCGAGTGTTGTTTGATCTAAAATCCTATGAAGTAGTTGAGCTCTCCCATCATACTCATCTTAAACTCACTCTGCATACACTTAGAAAATTCTACACATAGTTTTTCGTTAGTAGAACAAAATATTATGTCATCAACATATATTTGCATAAGTAAAATATTATCATCTAAAGTTTTGGTAAACAAAGTTGTATTAATCCTTCCTCTTGAACAACCATTTTCAAGTAGAAAAGTACTTAGGCATTCATACCAAGCACGAGGTGCTTGTTTGAGTCCATAAAGTGCATTTTTTAACTTGAAAACGTGATCAAGTTTTTAAAAATCGTCAAAACTAGGGGATTGCTTCAAAAAAAACCTCTTCTTTTATAAACCTATTTAAAAATGCACTCTTAACATCCATTTAAAAAAGTTTAAAGTTATAAGAACATGCGAATGCACAAAACAATCGAATAGATTCTAGTCTAGCAAGAGAAGCATAAGTATCATCATAATCAATTCTTTCTTCTTGATTGTAACCTTGTGCTACTAGATGTACTTTGTTGCATAGAGCATGCCCATCCTCATTTAATTTATTTTGGAACACCTATTTGGTACCAATTATCGATTGACCAATAGGTTTAGGAATACATTCCCAAACTTGGTTTCTCTTAAATTGATTAAGTTCTTCTTGCATGGAAATAATCCAAAATTCATCAAGAAAAGCATATGCTACTGATTTAGGTTCTACTTGAGAAATGAAAGCTACATTAGCTGCTATATCTCTAGTAGAAGAATGCGTACCTACTCCCTTGGATACATCACCTATAACAAGTGTCTTTGGATGGTCTGGCATGAATTTTATCTTCTTAGGCAGACTCTCCAGAGATAGTTCTTGTCGGTATCAGTACCTTCAAGTGCCTTGGATTGGTTTTGTACATATTTGTCATCACTGTCGCTAGATTTCTGACTGTTGATCTCATCAAAGAAAACATTAATAGAATTCTTCAACAATCATAGATCTTCTATTGAAAATTCTATATATCTTACTCTTGACAGCATAACGGAGGAATATCCCTTCGTCTGCCTTCGAGTCGAACTTACCCAAGTTATCCTTGGTGTTCAGGATAAAGCAGCGACATCCAAAAACTTTAAAATAAGACATATTAGGAATCTTTTCAAACCATAATTCATAGAGGGTTTTTTTGAACACCCTATTTAAAATATGACAGGCTGTACTTACAGCTTCTGCCCAAAAATATTTAGGAAGATTGGGCTGGTTAAGCATGACTCTAACCATATCGCTTAGAGTTCTATTCTTCCGTTCCACAACACCATTTTGTTGAAGAGTTCTAGGACAAGAAAATTCATGGTGATATCCATTTCATCACAAAACTTTTTGAAATCAGTATTTTTGAATTCGTCGTCATGATCACTTCGAATTCGAATAATCATAAAGCCTTTTTCATTTTGAACCTTTTTATAAAATACTTGAAATTCAAAAAGGGTATCACTTTTATTTTATAGAAAGTAAACCCATGTAAATCGAGAAAAATTATCAATAATAACAAAAGCATAGAGCTTGCCGCCAAGACTAGCGACTCTACTAGGACCAAACAAATCTATATGAATTAATTGCAAGGGTCTAGAATGAAGAACAGATGGCAACTCTAGAGGGGGGTGAATAGAGTTATAGCAATAACAACCAATTAAAAATTCAACTCTTTCACGATCTAAAAATAATCGGAGTAAATGCGAAAAATAAATAAGGAGCAAGAGAGCATACGCAAACACAGCCGATTTTAACCTGGTTTCCCTCGTGGAGGACTAGTCCAGGCCTGAGAACTCTAGCTCAGGATTAAATCCACTATTTGTGAAATAGTAGTTACACCCCGTGCCTTTACTTCAGAAGAGCACGTCAACTTCTTTACAATGGATCGCAGTGGCGATACTTGGAATTTTCCAAGCGACTTCTTGAACTCTTGCATAAGACTCCTAACTGAAAGATGCTGAGCACTCGAGACTTAGGAAACTTGTGGCTAGTAGATGAGAAGGGTATGGCTTATATTGAGCTTAAGAGAGAAGAGAAGAGAAGATTGGATGAATGAAAATGAGAGAATTCTTGGCCTATTTATAGGATTTTAACAGGCAAAATTCGGCCAGAATTCTGGTAGGAATTTTCAAAAATTTGGCCGTTGGACAACTAGCAACCAGCCAACCCTAAAAATTAGGGTGCTAATTTTTAGGGGACAGAGTTCGGCCCGAACTCTGTGTGGAGGCAGAGTTCGGCCCGAACTCTGTCTCCAGAGCACAGAACTGGTCCAAGGGTGAAATGGGCTAAGTTTGGATGTGGAGCTTTATGGGCTTTGGATATGTTGTGGGTTGAGTCTCAAGAGCCCAGCATAATTCAGCTTACAATAATTCTAGACTCAATAAAATATAAAAGTACAGACGCAAAAATGACTTGTATTTGCACAACTGAGCTGTCGTCCGAGCTGTCGTCTGGCTTGAGCAGAATATAGTCGTCGTGTGTCTTATTGAATTATCATAAATATTATTTAGTCAATGTTATCAATATTTGGTTGACTGTGACTTTGTGTCAACAATCTCCCCCATATTGATAATTGACAAAATAATAATTGTATATTCAATATCCATACCTGGACACATGTAACGACATAGCTCCCCCATAATAAGTGCCGAGCTTAAGAGTAGCTCCCCCATAAACAATGCTGTGAATCTCTGTTGTCCTGTTTAATAATATTCTTCCAAAGGCACATATAAATCAAACAAACAGAAACAGAATATACACATAACTCCCCCTTTTGGCATTTAGCAATATGAGATAGATAAATGATAACTGGCAAAACACACGTAAAGGAGAAGAAACTGCATATAAGATAATGACCAAAAGTCATATAAACTAATGATAGATCTACCAATGTCTCAAAAGCATAATGCATAATAAGTCTACTACAAACCAAGTACATAAAGTAGCTAAAGTAGAATATAGAAAACATAATCTAAGATCTCCAGTAGCAGTCTCAAGTAGTAGTCCAAAACCATCAACGAGCACGAGAGGGCCCGGCGTCGTCCGAAGGATCAGTAAAGGAGCGACGTGGGTCCACAAAAGCCGCATCCGGATCCATGTAGCGACGAACCCAAGGGTCATCAATACAAAAGCCCTCACGATCGGGATCTCGCGCCATAGGAGTGGGCATGGTAGGATGGCGAGACATGGAATACCGGATGTCATACAGCGAGTTGCTGATAGCACTCATCTGTAATGTGGTCCGATAATCCAGCTGAGTCCAACGATCGTCCTCTAAAGCAAAACGATCTCGGAGCATGGTCTGAATAGACTCGACAGTGGCAGGAGGAAGAGGAGGAGGAGGATCCTGTCCGAGAGGAGGGGCATCCGGCTCATCCTCAGAATGCTCAGACACGATTGGGGAGCCAACGGCCGCATGAAGCCTCCTTGCCTTGGAGAGAAAGACAGGGGCAGGTAAGAATGGACACTCATCAAGGGGTACATGGAACGCACGAAAGATCATAGGAAGGTATAAGGCATAAACCAAAGATCTGGGTTTCTTCCTACAGTTGATCATCCAATCCATCATTGTGCGTGGGAAGTTAAAGGGAACATGGAAATGGAGATGGTACAAAGCTGAAATCTCAAAATAAGTGACTTTATCGATAGAACCCGCTTTGGGTAGAATGGTGTTGAAAATGATCCGATGAAGCTCATAGAAATACGGATTGAGATACTTTGCCAAGAGCTTACGAGGACGTGTGTTAGGGCTACACAGGTCGTCCTTGAAGCTCTCTAGAGAAATCCCTTCGGGAAAGATGAAGGATCTAGCTTCAACAAGCTTCTCCCAAGAATTTGGCTCTATAAGGTCAAGATATTCGGCTAATTCAAAATCATCAAATGAGATATCAATACCCGTAACACGTGAATAGATGCGAGTATCATCATGAGTCAAATTGCAATAAAACATTTGTATGGCGCTACGATAAATGACCGAATTAGAAGTAACGAGTTCATCAAGACAAAGGTCATTAAAGAGTGCATCATATTGTGAGAAAATTGTGAAGTTTATGGGGTGTCCCACAAACACCGGACGTATCCGAAAATCACTAAACCATTCATTTGATGCGTCTAGTGATATAAAAATTCGGTCGTCGAAAGTGTTTGGATCACGTGGACGTGGAGGATTGAACAACGGATGGGTTTGTTGTTCAATACCCGGTACAACGGGTGGTACAACGGGTGGCTCAACGGGAGGAGGAGCATTCGACGAGGATGCGCCCTCGATCCGAAGTCTCTTCCCATGGTTAAGCAATCGTGGAGCCATAACACAATTGATAGAGATATAGAGAAGTAAGGAATTATACTTCAAAAGAGTGAAAGATTATGAAAGAAAATTAAAAATTGAGCCTCCTCCTTGAGTTTGGGGAAGAATGGACCACAAGAGAGGAGAAACTAGGGTTAGGGTTTTGAGAGTTTTGAGTAGGAGAAGTAGAAAAGGTGGTAAGAAGGAAGAAAAGGGAAGAGAAACCGAAATAAAGGGGAGGGTTTCTCTTGATCGGGTCAATTGATGACCATTGGATCAACAATAGGATCAACGGCTGAGCCTATTCCCGGTTCTGGAACAGACAGGCCGAATTCGGCCTGAACTCTGGTAGGGGCAGAGTTCGGCCCGAATTTCGGATCCTGGGGACAGAACAGGAATCAGGCTGAGTTGAGTCAAAAAATGGTTAAGTAAAGATAAAAACCAATGTACTACATGAGTATAAGTACAGAAAAAGATCCAATAAGTAAGTAGATGGATAGCAGATAGTGAGTTCAAAGCAGTAATATGAAGTTTGAAAATTTAGTATTTCAGCAAGTAATAAATAAAAATGAATCGTGTAATAAATAAGGAATTATATCATAATTCAATATTTTGAAGCTGCCATGGGTTAGGTGCAGGGGCCGGATCCCGGCTAGCGGTAGTCCTGAGAACTAGTGCACCGTGTCGCTTAGGCTTTTATGCCTTGTTGTCAGAAGGACCCTTTCGGCTTGTACCCATAGCAAGTTCATCATAAGAGAATTATAATATATTCGATATTTACGCAGGTTTATTTTTAATTTATAACAGCTTCATCTAAAATTCTAAGTTCACGACAAAGAAAATTGAAGCGCTCTTCGGATAATGGTTTGGTGAAGAAGTCTGCTAACTGATGATCAGTGTCAATAAATTCTAAGTTAATCGTGCCATTTTGCTGATGATCACGCAAAAAGTGGTGTCGTATCTCAATGTGCTTAGTGCGTGAGTGACAAATGGGGTTCTTAGTAAGATTTATTGCACTAGTGTTGTCATAAAAGATTAGAATATGCATGAAAGATAAATTATAGTCTTCAAGGGTTTGCTTCATCCACAGAATTTGTGCACAACAATGCCCAGTTGCTATGTATTCAGCTTCTGTTGTGGATAGTACGACAGAATTCTGCTTCTTGCTAAACCAAGAGACTAAAGCCTTTCCTAATAAATGACACGTGCCGCTCGTACTTTTACGGTCGACCTTACATCCAGCGAAGTCAGCATCAGAGTAACCAATGAGGTCAAAGGATGTTGACTTAGGATACCATAGGCCCACTATAACTGTACCTTTAAGGTATCGCAAGATACGCTTAACTGCGGTCATGTGTGATTCCTTAGGATTCGTTTGATATCTAGCACACATGCAAACGCTAAACATTATATCAGGGTGACTGGCAGTAAGATAGAGTAAGATGTCTATCATACCTCGATACTTACATTGATCTACGGGTTTGCCGCTATCATCTGGTTCAAGTTTGGTTGAAGTAGCCATAGGAGTGCTGATTGGTTTGACGTTATCAAGGTCGAATTTCTTCAGCATGTCCTTTGTGTACTTCGACTGACAGATGAAGGTTCTATTTGACATTTGTTTGACTTGCAGCCCGAGAAAGTAGTTGAGTTCTGCCATCATGCTCATCTCAAACTCGGTCTGCATACACTTGGCAAAATCTTGACAAAGAGTTTCATCAGTAGAACCAAAAATAATATCATCTACATACATTTGTACTAAAAGAAAAGTGTCTTTGAAAGACTTTATGAAAAGTGTAGTGTCAATTTTCCCTTTTGAAAAACCTTTCTCAAGCAAGAAATTGCTTAGCCGTTCATACCAAGCTCTAGGGGCTTGTTTGAGGCCATATAGCACTTTCTTTAGCTTGAACACGTGGTCGAAAAATTTATGATTTTCAAAGCCAGGGGGTTGTTTTACATAAACTTCCTCCTTAATAAAACCATTTAAGAAAGCACTTTTAACATCCATTTGAAATAATTTGAAATTTTGAAAATTTGCAAATGCACAAAGCATCCGAATGGATTCTAATCTAGCAACAGGAGCATACGTCTCATCGTAGTCGATACCTTCCTCTTGGTTGTATCCTTGGGCTACTAGACGAGCTTTGTTGCGTGTGACTGAACCATCTTCATTTACTTTGTTTCTAAAAACCCATTTAGTACCAATAATCGAGTGATTAGCCGGTCTAGGAACAAGTTCCCATACTTGGCTCCTCTCGAATTGGTTGAGTTCCTCTTGCATAGCAGAAATCCAAAATTCATCATTGAAAGCTTCTAAAATGTTTTTAGGCTCAATTTGTGAAATAAAGGCAGTGCTAGCAATAGAGTCTCTTAACGATGATCTAGTAGTTACTCCTCGTGAAATCTCACCGATTACCAAATTTTCTGGATGTGATGGCTTGAAAGAGAATTTCTTAGGCAAGCTTTCCAGAGAATTTATTTCGGTTGTGGTGTTCATTGGAGTAGACGTTGATGGCTCAACATCATCATCAAGAGTAGCTGCTGCACTGTTATCTTCATCAAAAGTCACATTGGTAGACTCTTCCACAATTAATGAGCGTTTGTTAAAAACTCTATATCCCTTACTCTTGGCAACATAGCCAAGGAAAATACCATCGTCAGCTTTGGCATGAAATTTGCCTAAGTTGTCTTTGGTGTTAAGGATAAAACATCTACAGCCAAAAACTCTAAAATAAGAAACATTTGGGGTTCTCTCGAACCAAAGCTCATAGGGTGTTTTCTTCGTAATAGGACGAATAAGTATCCTATTTAAAATGTGGCATGCTGTACTGACAGCTTCAGCCCAAAAATATTTTGGAAGTGAAAACTTGTTCAACATGACTCTAGCCATATCGCCAAGAGTCCTATTCTTCCGCTCCACAACACCATTTTGTTGGGGAGTTCTTGGACAAGAAAACTCATGATCAAATCCATTGGAATCACAAAACTTTTCAAAATCAGAATTTTCGAATTCGCCTCCATGATCACTTCGGATTCGAGTAATCATGTAGCCTTTTTCGTTTTGAACTTTCTTGACAAAAATCTTAAAAACTGAAATAGCATCACTTTTATAAGTAAGAAAGAAAACCCAAGTAAATCTTGAAAAGTCATCAAAATAACAAAGGCATAGAGTTTTCCACCAAGACTGGCTACTCTACTAGGGCCAAATAAATCTATATGGAGTAGTTGCAGGGGTCTAGTAGTGCTTACAGAGTTTATGGAATGAAAAGATGACTTGGTTGCCTTATTCAACTCACATTCGGCACATACGGTGTCCTTTTTGAATGTGATGTCGGGCAAGCCTCTAACTAGCTTCTTGGTCGATAGCCTGGATATGGTATCCATATTGGCATGACCAAGACGCTGGTGCCATAGTAGTCGTTCATCTTTATGAGCATATAGGCATCTACCTGTATTGTTAGTATCTCCAGACAAATAGAAATTATAAATATTATCCTCTCTTACCCCTTCAAAAGCAATGTCTCCTGTTGACCTATCATAGATAAGGCATTTGTTTTGTCCAAAGTTAATGTCATAACCATGGTCAGCAAGATGACTGATGCTGAGCAAGTTATGCTTTAACTCGGTCACTAGGCAGACATCCTTTATTACGGAAGAGGAAGGATAGCCAATAATACTATTACCTATAATATAACCTTTTAGGTTATTACCGAAGGATACATATCCTTCTCTCTTCATCGATAGTGATGCGAAAAGATGTGCGTCTCCCATCATATGCCGCGAGCATCCACTATCGAGAATCCACTTACTCTTAGTTGGGGAGGGAAGGTCCACCTACATCAAGAGTAGATGTGACCTTTGGTACCCAAGTTCTTGAGGGTCCTGAAGAGTTAGTTTTTGGAAACCATGCATATATCTTTCTATCTACTAATCTTCTAATTCTACATTGTGGTAAAATGTGTCCATGTAAACCACAATAAGTACATGTAGCATTTCTATTTACATTTGGAGCATGCTGATGTTGTCTATAAGCAGAGTAATGAGGAGAAGTGTGATGATATGTAGATTCAGCATGGTGATGATGACTATGTGGAGTGGCATGGTGATATTGTTGATATGGCATAGCATGATGATGTTGTCTATATGGCATGGCATGATGAGATTGTCTATATGGCATGGCATGATGAGATTGTCTATATGTGGAGTGATGTTGATTGTGTCTTTGTGCAACATGGTGATGACTGTATCTATGTGTAGCATGATGTTTATGTGACATATGATGATTATTTCTACGTGCGTGTGGTTTGTGAAAGTGTGTGTACATGTAAGCATGATTGTGAGCAGCATGAGGATGACATGGTTGACTAGTATGAGTTATGTCATGCTTTGTGTGTGTCTTATGTGATTGGGTTTGAGATTGAGCAACCTGTTTTCCCAATTTAGTCTCTAGTTTCTTAGAGACAGCTTACAATTCAGCAATCTTAGCAATCAAACCATGCATCTTAGTAATAGTAATCTTGTGTCTACTCTTTTCTTCTGCAAGCTCCGTGTTGAGTGTTGTGATTTCTTGTGTTTGTTGCTCAGTACGTGCCTCGGCATCATGTAAGCTTATTTTAAGCTTAGATACCTCATCAGTGACATCCGTGGGTGTAGCGTCTCTAATATTATCAAGTAATAGAGAAAGTCTTTGTATTTTGACTTCATGACTTTTGATTTTGTCCTTGGCTTGTTTGTATTTACCAATGACCTTTTTATGGTCACTAAGTAAATCGGTGAACGCATTGCCAAGTTCATCAAAAGTGAAGTCGTCAAGAGTTTCGTTTGATACCTTGTCGGACGTCGCCATTAGGCACACATTAGCCGTATCTTGAGGAGAGTTCTTTTCTTCCTCGGAGTCACTAGCTTCGCTTTCATGCCAAATGCTTGTGTTGGCATATTTCTTTGAGAAGGTCTTCTTGTGTGGCTTCTCATAGCGGTTGCTCTTCTTTAAGAAAGGATAGTCTTTTCGGACGTGTCCCGTCTTCTTGCAACCGTAGCAAGTTGGCTCTTCTTCTTCATCTTCTTGTGGTTCCTTCTTTTTTCGATTGAAGTGAAGGAATCTCTTGAAGTTGCGAACCATGAGGGCTTGATCATCGTCTTCTGAGTTGTCGTCATCCGTCTCTTCGGGTTCAGCCCTCCGTCGGTGAGTTTTGAGTGCGATCTTCTTAGCCTTAAGAGCAGGCTCTTCGAAGTCCTTGAGGTCAAGATCATGAGTCATTAGCTTTCCCATCAAGGTCTCCATAGACATGGTTGTGAGATCATTTCCTTCTATGATGGCTGTCACCTTAGGTTCTAAACTTTTGGTAGCCCCCTAAGTAACTTACGAATCTTTTCGTAATTTGAATATTGCTTCCCAAGCGAAGACAGGGAGTTGATGATGTCGAGGAATCTTGTGAACATTTGCGTGATCGTCTCGTTTGGCTTCATCTTGAAAGCCTCGTATTCTTGAGTGAGACGGCATATCTTTGATTCCTTGACTTGGGTGGTTCCTTCATGCGTCACTTCTAGAAGCTTCCATACTTCGTGGGATGTGGTGCATGTAGAAACCCTGTTGAACTCATTCCTGTCTATAACACAGAATAAAGCATTAATAGCTCTCGCGTCTAGACTTGCCTGTTTCTTCTTCTCGTCAAAATATTTGTCATGTAATTTCTCAACGAGATCGCCATTGACAACTATTCTGGCAGGCTTTTTGTAACCGTCAGTGACGATAGTCCACAGGTCAAAGTCTAGTGACTTGAGATAAAAACTCATCCTTGTTTTCCAATACGTGTAGTTAGTTCCATCAAATAGAGGAGGCCTATGAGTGGACTGTCCTTCACCGTGATTGGAAATCAAAGATTGTGTGGTTGCCATGGATCAGCTCTAGGATGTAAGTTTTTGTAAAGAGAACAGAGCTCTGATACCAATTGAAGAACAGATGGCAACTCTAGAGGGGGGTGAATAGAGTTATAGCAATAACAACCAATTAAAAATTCAACTCTTTCACGATCTAAAAATAATCAGAGTAAATACGGAAAATAAATAAGGAGCAAGAGAGCATACGCAAACACAGCCGATTTTAACCTGGTTTCCCTCGTGGAGGACTAGTCCAGGCCTGAGAACTCTTGCTCAGGATTAAATTTGCTATTTGTGAAATAGTAGTTACACCCCGTGCCTTTACTTTAGAAGAGCACGTCAATTTCTTTACAATGGATCGCAGTGGCGATGCTTGGAATTTTCCAAGCGACTTCTTGAACTCTTGCACAAGACTCCTAACTGAGAGATGCTGAGCACTCGAGACTTAGGAAACTTGTGGCTAGTAGATGAGAAGGGTATGGCTTATATTGAGCTTAAGAGAGAAGAGAAGAGAAGATTGGATGAATGAAAATGAGAGAATTCTTGGCCTATTTATAGGTTTTTAACAGGCAGAATTCGGCCAGAATTCTGGTAGGAATTTTCAAAAATTTGGCCGTTGGACAACTAGCAACCAGCCAACCCTAAAAATTAGGGTACTGATTTTTAGGGGACAGAGTTCGGCCCGAACTCTGTGTGGAGGCAGAGTTCGGCCCGAACTCTGTCTCCAGAGCACAGAACTGGTCCAAGGGTGAAATGGGCTAAGTTTGGATGTGGAGCTTTATGGGCTTTGGATAGGTTGTGGGTTGAGTCTCAAGAGCCCAGCATAACTCAGCTTACAATAATTCTAGACTCAATAAAATATAAAAGTACAGACGCAAAAATGACTTGTATTTGTACAACTGAGCTGTCGTCCGAGCTGTCGTCTGGCTTGAGCAGAATATAGTCGTCGTGTGTCTTATTGAATTATCACAAGTATTATTTAGTCAATGTTATCAATATTTGGTTGACTGTGACTTTGTGTCAACATAGAAGTGCTTACAACATTGATCGATTTAAATGATGACCTAGTTGATTTGTTCTTTTCACAATCTGAACATACCATATCTCTCTTGAAGGAAATTTATGGGAGTCCTTTTACCAGTTTCTTGGTTGATCGCCTTGAGATAGTATGCATGTTAGCATGTCCTAGCCTCATGTGTTATAGCCATCTTTCATAGTGGTTGGCTACTAGGCACTTACTTGCACTTTTAGTACTTTATAAAAAGAAAACATATATATTATCTTCCCTAATCCCTTAATATACAGGATTACCAGTAGATATTTCATGTATAGAGCATTTATCTTTCACAAAGTTGATACTATAACCGTTATTTGTTAAATGACTAATGCTCAATAAGTTATGTTTCAATTATGTGACTAGAAAAACGTCTTTTATTTCTGGGTAGGGAGATACCAACAGTACCATTGCCTATAATGTTACCTCTAAGATTATTACCAAAGAAAACATATCCTTATCTCTTCAACGATAGCGTAGTGAATAAGGATACATCACCTGTCATGTACCGCGAACATCCGCTATCGAGGATCCATTTGCTTCTAGCGTGAGAGGGTTGAAGGTCCACCTACAAAATGGGTAGATGTAACCTTTGGTGCCCATTTCTTCAAGGGTCCAGCTTGATTAGTTTTAGGAATCCAAGTAAGCATATTTGTGTCAACTAATTTTCTAACACTATAATACTGTGATATGTGCCTGTGTTTACTACAGTATGTGCATGTGATTTTTGAAGTAGTGTTCTTTGTTTCTGTGTTGACATGCTTCTTTTGTGTCTATCTTGAAAACCTGTATGTGAAAGCATAGTTATGAGAAACGTGTTGCTTATGTGCTTTGTTTGGTTTAGTCCTTTGTGGCATATGTATAGTATTAGGACTAGCCTTAGGTTGTGTAACAACGGTATCCCATTTTTCTAATTTGATCTTCAACTTTTTAGAGTTTACACAAGACTCTTCGAATTTAGCGATCATATCCGTGAGTCTCTGTGCAGTGACCAAGTGTCTCTTATTCTCTATGTCATACAGTTCTTGCACTTTGACAGTCTTTTTCTTTCTTTTTTATAGTGAGGATAGCCTCATGATAGTCCAGTCTAATCTTGGTTATCTCCTCCCGGTTACCGGTAGTAAACGTCTCTTTGATATCTTTAGGAAGATTAGACAGTCTTGATACTTAGGTTGTGTATGCCTTAATCTCCTTGCGAGATACTTATATCCAACACATTTTTGTACTCTTCAAGTAGTTCCCTGAAGGCATCTTATAACTGGTCAAATGTAAAATTATCGTAAAGTGGATTTTCTAATACCTTTTCATTTGCCATCAGGCAGACATTTGTACTGTTGTTGGGTCTGTCCTCCTCTTCTAATTCACTGGCCTAGCTTTCGTGCCAAATACTGGTGTTTGTGTACTTTTGACCAGTTGTTGCTTTCCTGTACAATCTTGATCGGTCATATAGATTACTTTTTTTGTTAGTGGACGGTCCTTCTTCATATGCCCTGACTTCTTGCATCCAAAGCAGATAGTATCTTCTTCATTGCTTTCATAGATATCCTTCTTCTTTGGGCTTGATCGCTTAAACTTTAAAAAAAATTAAATTTCTTGACCAGTAGGGCCTGTTCATCACCATCATAATCTCCATCATCAGTATTGTTGCATGAGACTCTTCTGGCTTGGGCTTTGAAGGCGATGGATTTTTCTTTGGGGGTTGCCTCTTCAAAGTCTTGCAAATCCAGTTCATGGGTCATGAGCTTGTCCATAAATATCTCTAATGTCATCGTGGTGGGGTCATCTCCTTCTATGATCGTGGTGGCCTTTGGGTTCCAGTTCTTGGTTAGAGATCGCAGTACCTTTCTAATCTTCTCGTGGTTACTGCAATCATTTCCAAAATATTGTAGAGGATTAGTAATATCTAGAAAATGAGTGAACATCTGTGTAATTGATTCACATGGTTTCATCTTGAATACCTCGTACTCGTGTGTCAGTCTACTGATCTTGGATTTCTTCACTTGGGAAGTTCTTTCATGAGTTACCTCCAGAAGTCTCCAAATTTTATTAGATGCAACACAAGTAGATGCGCGATTGAACTCGATTTTGTTATACATAATAGTGCATTGACAGCTCGTGCATCTAGACTAGCATGTGCCTTTTCATAGTCCACATATTTATCATGGGGCTTGTCTATAAGAATACCATCAATTACTGTTTTAGGCGGTTTCTTATAGCCGTCTATAACTATCGACCAAAGATCGAAGTCCAGTGACTTAAGAAAGAAACTCATTCATGTTTTCCAATAGGTATAGTTTGTTCCATCAAATGGTGGCAGTATATTTGTGGATTGTCCTTCACCGTTGAATGTAGATTTAACGGCTACCATATACTATCTAGGTGGTTATGTATATGTATAACCTGCTCTGATAACAATTATAGGACTGTTGAGCACCTCTAGAGAGGGGTGAATAGAGTGCATGCGTGCAGCAGAATAAATATCATAGTTTAAAAAAACAATTAATATCACTAATCAAATACAGGTAAGAGAAGATAAATATGAATATATGAATTGCAGTAAAAATAAAGAGTTAGGAAGAATCAACCTCAGTGACACAATGATATATACTGATATCCCTCATGAAGGACTAATCCATTCTCGAGTACACTTGCTAGATGTTAATCCACTATGGCACAAGCTTTAACTGAGTGCTTGCAACTCTTACAACACCGTGCTTGGGACAAGTGCATGACCAACTTCAATAACACCGTACTTGGCGATGAGTGCACGACTGACTCCTGAAGGCGTTTGAAAACTGAACATTTTCTGAGATAGCCTCTGATAAAACTCTTTAAACCAAACTCCACATTGAACTAAAACTGATACTAGCTTGGCTAAGAGTAGTATAGGCTAAATATGAAAGTCTATAGCTTGTAGAAAAACACTTAAGGAATAGAGAGAAAAGAAAGTGAATGAGATACCTGAAATTTGAAAGTTCTTCTCTATTTATAGTGTTTTTATGGACCGAATTCGGGCAGAGTTCGGATCCAAAAATCTCGCATTCGAACGTTGGATACAAATATTCAGAAAGATTAAAAAATAAATTGACCTAACCGAACTCGGGCCGAGTTCTGGCCGAGTTCTGTCAGGGTTTAGACAAAAGAATTGGGCCATTTGGATAGATTTTGGGCTATTTTGTTTGTGGATTTTGGATAGGAATTTTGTGGACTTTGGATAGGAATTTTGGTGGATAGGAAGGCTGCATTTTGTGGACTAAAAATAGCTAAGCAAGTCCCGATCTGATCAATCTTACATATTTTTTTAGACTCAAATAAAGATAAAAATACATAAGAAAGATGTAAAATGTCTTAATCTTGATTCCATTTTGGTTCTTGAGGACAACGAGATGTTTGTAGCAGTAGGTGCAGACATTCTGACTTGATACCTGTAGCTGTGTATATTTTACGTATCGACCAAAGTTAACGTTGAGTATCAAAATCAGGTATGATCATGACCAGTAGGCCAACAGAAAGAAGGATATGATTCCTTTTAAAATAATATGAGAGGTTATATAATATGTAATGGCATTGTTGGTATGCCTCCTTACCCAGTCATAAAAGACGTTTGTCTAGTCACAGAGTTAAAGCATAACCTGCTAAGTATTAGTTATCTTGTTGATAATAGTTATAGCATTAACTTTGTGAAGGATAAATGCTCTATATATGAGATGACTACTAGAGATTTAATTTAATGAAGGAATAAGAGAGGATGACATCTATGTTTTCTATCTATCAGAAATATATACAATACAGGCAAGTGTCTTATAGCAAATAAAGATGAAAGTTGGCTATGGCACATGAGACTTGGACATGAAAATATGGACACCATCTTGAGGCTATCCACGAAGAAGTTGGTAAAAGGATTACCCGAAATCACATTCAAAAGAGACATGGTATGTTCTGATTGCGAGAAAAATAAAGCAACTAGGTCATCGTTTAAATCCATAAACGCTGTAAGTTCTTCTAGACCATTTTAATTACTACACGTAAATTTATTTGGACCAAGTAGAGTCGCCAATCTTGGTGGCAAACTCTACGCTTTTGTTACTGTTGATGATTTTCTCGTTATACTTGGGTTTTTTCTATCAAATAAAAGTGATGCACTTTTTGAATTTGAAGTTTTCTACAAAAATGTTCAAAACGAAAAGGGCTTCATGATTACTCGCATCCCAAGTGATCATGGAGGCGAATTCAAAAATTTAGATTTCAAAAAGTTTTGTGATTTAAATGGATATTTTCATGAGTTTTCCTGTCATAGGACTCCCCAACAGAATGGGGTTATAGAACACAAGAATAAAACTCTTAGTAAAATGACTAGAGTTATGCTTAATCAGTATAATCTTCCAAAATATTTTGGGCTGAAGCTGTAAGTACAGCATATCATGTTTTAAATAGGATTCTGATTCTATCTATATCGAAGACTATGAATTATGGTTTAATATCGCATTCCTAATATTTTTATTTCAAAGTTTTTTGGATATCGTTGTTTTATCCTGAACACCAAGGATAACATTGGTAAGTTCGACTCTAAGGCAGATGAATTTATATTTATTGGAGATGCTGCCAAGAGTAGAGGATATAGAATTTTCAATAAAAGGTCCTTGATTATTGAAGAGTGTGGTGGCCCATGCAGTTCGACGTTAATCACTTCGGTTACATTATACCGAAGTGACCTGCGAATAGGATAGAAAAGACCCATAGGATCTCATCCATATACTTGATCTCATTTCTTGATTCCATTTTCAAACTCTCATTTGATTGCCTTGAATTGCATCTTGCTTGAATCATTTCCTACTGCGAGTCTTATTTCTCGTGTGATAGAATTTAGGAAGATGACTCGTCCTAGATATATATGCTCCATTAATTCAATTATACTACGTGTTAAACTCTTGTAAGTTGGCTAGCAAACCTTACCACCTAGCATCCAATGTCCTTATAACCCATTAATGAACTATAGTTGAATAACACTGAATATAAGCTAGTGTAGGAAGATAGGTTTACTTAGACTATACAGTTTTAGAGGTCCATACCTCAATTGGACGACCAAATCCTTAGACAAGAAGATAGTAGGACAACTGTAGAGACAACAAACACCGGACGAGTCTTAGATTGTGATGAACTTGAACTACTCGCTTTCTTTTAAATCATAATCTCGCGTACTATATATTTTTGGACTATCTTGGCTGATGTTGCTTTTATAGCCTAGCTTTGCAAGCTTATTCCTTAATCGAGCTTGTTTAGAACATATGTTTTATTAGGGACGTCCACTAACATATTGTCTAATTACCATCAGCGTATTATGGTCTGATCATCCATAGTGCACTTGGTTCACTCTTCATATAACTATTCTACGTGGATTGAGATATAGTTGACTTAGCTTATTAGACCTATACTGGCCCTCTAGACAGGTCTGAGCATATCGTATTGGTTATATAATTGTACTCATACGAGCCCTGCAAATAGGAAGCTACTAAAATAGGATCTCATCCACAACTGCCTTGACAACTCTTTTTTTTGAACTATTCAATCGCCTTTGAAACCCCGCATTTGTGTTCGATCACGTCCTTCTTGAACTCTCTATTATTTTACGCCTTTAACTACTTCGAAAAGACAAACCCTTGTGCTTGAGGGAGGGTATCTGCGTAGACAACTTTTCGACCAGATGATACAGTTTGCGCAAGCTAGACAACATATAGGAGCACAACGACCAAGACCGGCCTTTGCCATAATGGTTGGAAATAGAACAGCAACACACGAGACAAAAAAGGTAACAACTTAAAATTTTGTGATAAGAATAGTGAGTAGAATACTGGTTTACGTTTGATTATTTTTGCTTGAATAGGAAAAAATCCATAGAATCATAGCACACCTCTAGAGCAACCTTAGGACCATTAGCATTTGCCTTGACTATGGTGAGTTATTTTAATTTCGAGGACGAAATTTTTTAAGGAGGGTAGAATGTAAACCCCCAGAGTTTTTAAAATATTTTTTCATATATTTATTAGAATTAAATGGTGATTTTTGAATTTTGTATATATTTTAACCAATATTTATTAATAATATTTATGCCCTTAGTTATGGTTAGTATTTGGAGTGCAAGATGACTGGAAATTATTACACGGATAGTGTAGTCGTGTGCCTTGACTAGTGTATTAGCCATGCTAGGGGAGGCCTGGCCATAGTTGTGTTCCAACTATGAAAACCAATCAAAGTTGCGACTTAACCCCTATAAATGATTTATTTTTTAATTAAATAAGATTGTGACTTTTAGGAGATCCGGTTGTACCAAACTAGTCCGAATTTGACCGGAACCAAACCCAAATCCATGTAGTCATGCGGTGTTCCCAAAGATGCTTGTGTCGATATATTTTATGTGTGTATGTCGTATTTTATCTTAATGCTCTACTAAATATATTTTAAGTCAGAGTTATATATATATATATATATATATATAAATATATATATATATATATATATATATATATATATATATATATATATATATGAGACCCGGTTGTTCCAAACTAGCCCGAACTTGACCCGAACCAAACCCAAATCCATGTAGTCTTGTGTCGATATATTTTATGTGTGTATGTCGTATTTTATCTTAATGCTCTACTAAATATATTTTAAGTCAGAGTTATTTATATATAAATATATATATATATATATATATATATATATATATATATATATATATATATATATATATATATATTAAAGATATCCATATTATTGATATTAAGTGATATTTGTTTAATATTAGGACAAATACTTTCCTTAATTATCCTTGTATATATATATATATATATATATATATACTTATCCTTGTATATATATATATATATATATATATATATATATATATATATATATATATATATATATATATATATTAAAAAATATATATATATATATATATATATATATATATATATATATATATATATATATATATATTTTTTTTAATATATATATATATATATATATATATATATATATATTGACCAACACCCCCTTTTTTATTCATTCAAGGCGCAAAATGCCGAAGCCTTTACAAGTAAGCGCAAAAAGAAATAAACAACAAGAAAGAAGAGTCGGAAAGGACAAAAAGATCATAGGCCCAACATGACGACGCCTATAGAGTAACCGAACAAAAAGACGCAAAGTCCGACGAGCTAGGAAAGAAAAGAGTTCCAAAAGAGAGGCTGGCCGCGCGAGCAAAAGGATCTGATCTTACGGCACTAACGGTGGACCTCCCTAATAACCTGGTCAGCTGAATACTGGTGACCTTCGTATCTCGCCTTATTGCGATTCTTCCAAAGGACCCACGTGGCAGCCGCGACGACGATTTAGTGACCGTGGGAAGTAGAGGCCCAACCCGCCAAGAGATCGTTGAAGCGCCCCCCACCCTGAAGCTGCCCGCAACGCTGAGTGAGTATATATATATTATATATGTGTATGTATATACATATTTTTTTATATATACATACATATGGATATATATATATATATTATTTTATATATATATATATATATATATATATATATATATATATATATATATGTAAGGAAAACATTTTATTAATAATCGAAAGGTAGCTCAGGAAGAGCATTACAGACAGGTACCGGGCTGAACAAACACAAAAGTGCCATGTTGAACAAGAAAATAAAAGCAGAGAAAGATAAACGAAGTATCGAAATTTTGGAGACCCAAAATTTCGAAGTACAACTGTGTTACGAAATATTTTAAAATTTCGAAAAACGAAATTTTAAAATATTTTGAATAATCCAAACGGGCGGGGGGGAACGGGCACGCTGCCCGAACGTGTGGGCGCAAAGCCCTAGGAGGTACACTGCACGAGGAAGGGGGCGCTCTGCCCAAGGAGGGGGGCGCACAACTCGAGGAGCCTCGGGCCCCCCACAGCGCGCGGCCCGTAGCCGGAGGGCTCCGACGGGACGGGGGCTCCGGCGGGGGTGGTTGCGGAGAGTAGGGGCTCGACCCCGGTGGTGGATGCGGAGCGGGTAGCTACGGCGGAGAAGGGGAACCACCGGGAGGCGGCAAGGAGGGAAGGAGACGGGGTCTGACCCGGGGTAGCGGGGGACGGGGGCTCCACCACAACGAGGGGAAGGGGAGGAGGGAGCGAAGGAGGGGCTGCGCTGTACCAAAGGAGCAAGGGGAGGGGGCTCGACCCCGGTGGAGGGGGCTCGACCTCGAGGGAGGGAGCCGGAGGAGGAAGGGGGGCTCGACCTCGGAGGAGGGAGCAAAGGGGGATGCGCTCCACCGGAGGAGCCAGAGGAGGGGAAACTCGACCCCGGTGGAGGGGCTCGACCTCGAGGGAGGGAGCCGGAGGAGGAAGGGGGTGGCTCGACCTCGGAGGAGGGAGCGAAGGGGGGGCTGCGCTCCACCGGAGGAGAAAGGAGAGGGGAAGCCCGACCCCGGTGGAGGTCCTCGACCTCGAGGGAGGGAGCTGGAGGAGGAAGGGGGTGGCTCGACCTCGGAGGAGGGAGCGAGGGGCGGCTGCACTCCACCGGAGGAGCAGGGGGAGGGAAAACTCGACCCCGGTGGAGCGGTTCGACCTCGATGGAGGGAGCCGGAGGTGGAAGGGGGTGGCTCGACCTCGGAGGAGGGAGCGAAGGGGGGCTGTGCTCCACCGGAGGAGCAAGGGGAGGGGAAACTCGACCCCGGTAGAGGGGCTCGACCTCGAGGGAGGGAGCCGGAGGAGGAAGGGGGTGGCTCGACCTCGGAGGAGGAAGCGAAGGGGGGCTGCGCTGCACCGGAGGAGCAAGAGGAGGGGAAGCTCGACCCCGGTGGAGGGACTCAACCTCGAGGGAGGGAGCCGGAGTGTCACGACCGGCACCCTGATGAGGGGCACGAGCACGTGGTTTCGTCCTGCCTATGCCGCAGAATCGGCGATAGAACACTGTATATATGGTTTGTAAATACTACGACTGACAGTATAAAGGGACCTGTACAGTATATACACTCCGAATGGAGGTGGCATAGCAATACAGTCTCAATCACAAAATAGAACTAAGGTAGATAGCATGGAAAGGAAATATGATAGATGAAAATAGGAAATAAGTTCAAGATCCACACAAACCCAGAGATATACACAA
>JANAVB010002358.1:50000-62500 GCA_029216955.1 Iris pallida
AGCTAGCCTGCAAACTCCTCCAGAAGTGGGAAGTGAAACGGCTATCCTGATCTGAAACTATGCTCACAGGAACCCTATGTAATCGCACGATCTAATAAACGTACAGCTCTGCCAGCCTCTCCGTAGTCAACCCCACCTTGAAAGGCAAGAAGTGGGCCGATTTGGTCAATCTATCAACTATGACCCAAATCGCGCCTTTCCCTCCAGAAGATCGTGGAAGTCCGGACACAAAGTCCATGGTGATGTGCTCCCACTTCCACTCAGGAATGGGTAGTGGCTGTAGCAACCCACCAGGCCTCTGCCTCTCGGCATTTACCTGCTGACATACCAAACAACGAGATACAAACTGAGCTACCTCGCGCTTCATTACGTACCACCAAACGTGCTCTCTCAGATCTCTGTACATATCGTTGGCCCCAGGATGCATAGAGTACTGAGAGCGATGTACCTCCTGAAGAACCTCCTCCTGAAGCCCCCCCCACTCGGATCGCACAGTCTAGCACCGTGCCGCAGCTACCCATCTTCGGCAATAGAGAAATCGTCGAGCAACCCTGCCCGCACCTGCTCCCTGATGCTCCTCATGGCAACATCATCATACTGTGATGATCTGACTCTGTCCATCAACTCAGACTGAATCTGCAAGCCCCACATCTGTACCTCCATGCCCGAAATAATCATCTCGATCCCCAAACTGTCCAGGTCAGCCAAAAGATGACGATCTGCCATCAGATACATAGCTACTGGATACCTGCTCAAGGCATCTGCAACTACGTTGGCCTTTCCTGGATGGTACTGTAAGGCGATATCGAAATCCTTCATCAGCTTGAGCCAACGTCTTTGTCGTATGTTCAGCTCCGTCTGAGTGAACACGTACTTCAAGCTCTTGTGATCAGTGAAGATCTCAACCCGCTCTCCATACAAGTAGTGTTTCCACAACTTCAAGGCAAAGATAACAGCAGCCAACTACAGATCGTGAGTCGGGTAGTTCTTCTCATGAGGACGTAACTGCCTAGATGCATAGGCAATCACCTTCCCGTGCTGCTGAAGAACACAACCCAAACCCCTGCCAGAAGCGTTGCTGTAGATCGAGAAACCACCGGTCCCAGACGGTAATGTCAAGATCGAAGCTGATGTCAACCTCTTCTTCAGCTCATCGAAGGCGGCCTGACACTTCTCAGTCTAGACGAACTCTACGTCCTTCCTGGTGAGTCTAGTCATCGGTTCCGTAATCTTCGAGAAGTCCTGGACGAACTTCCGATAGTAGCCAGCCAAACCCAGAAAGCTCCCAATCTCGGCAACTGAACTGGGTGTAGACCAAGACTCTACCGTTGCAATCTTCTTCTGGTCCACTGAGATCCCATGTTCGGTCACAACATGACCCAAGAACTCGACCTGGTCCAGGAAGAACTCGTACTTCCAAAGCGTCCCGTACAACTGCTCCTTCCTCAGAGTCTCGAGCATAATCCTCAGATGCTCCTCGTGCTCCTTCGGCATCTTCTAGTAGACCAAGATGTCACCTATGAAGACCACCACAAACTTGTCAAGGTAATAATGGAATACCATGTTTGTCAAGTTCATGAACACTGCTGGGGCGTTGGTCAACCCAATTGGCATAACAGTGAACTCGTACTAGCCGTACCGAGTCCGAAAAGCTGTCTTTGGCACGTCTTCCCGCTTTACCGTCAGCTGATGATAATCGGACCTCAGGTCTATCTTTGAAAACACCTTTATGTCGCTCAACTGATCGAACAAGTCGTCAATCCTCGACAACAGGTACTTGTTCTTGATAGTGAGGTTGTTGAGCGCTCTGTAATCGATACACATGTGTATCGTACCATCCTTCTTTGGTACAAACAAAACTGGCGCTCCCCAAGGTGATAAACTGGATCTGATGAATCCCTTGTCCTGTAGCTCGTCGACTTGCTTCTTCAGCTCTGCCAACTCGCTGTCGTTGACCCTATAGATGTACTGTGAAATAGGCTCAGCATCCGACACTAAGTATATAGAGAACTCAATGTCTCTATCTGGCGGCATCCCCGGCAACTCCTCGAAAAAACATCTATGAAATCAGCTATCAATGGATGCGGCAATGCCTGCCCCGCCAGCAAAGCTCCACAGAACCCATCTCCCGGCTCAGCTGCTCCCCTGGCAAATACAATCTCATGCTCTCCCGATGGCCTAAACAGAACCCTACCTCCTCTACAGTCTATACTAGCATGGTGCATGCTTAACCAATCCATTTCGAGTACCACGTCGTACCCCAGAAGGGGCATTACGAGCAAGCACGCGCTCAAATCCCGACCTCCTAAAGTAATTCTTCGCCCCTTGCAGATATTGTTAACCCGGATGATGCCTCCCCCGGTCAATATATTGCAAGTCCTACCCATATATTCAACAATAATATTTTGTCTCAGAGCAAAGAAAATAGACACAAAACTATGAGTGGCACCGGAATCAAACAAGGTAAAAGCAGGGAATGAATCAAGAAGAACGTGACCTGCCACAACATCACCCACTGGCTCTGCCTCCTCTGCTGTCAAGGCGAACACTCTGCCTGCAGAGGCTCCCCTCTGGTGCTGTACAAAGTGCTACTGCTGGATCTGAAGTGGAGGACCTCTCTGCTGAACTGCTGGTCATCTAGCCTGCTGCACTCTGTCCTGGCCTCCTCGAGCTCCACGAAGATGGAAATCCCTCAGCAAGTGGTCGGGTGCCCCACAGTATAGACAGATGCCCAACCTCTTCCTACAGGCCTCTTGAGTGTGCCCCGGCTTCCCGCAGAAGTCGCACGGAGTAGTCTGTCTCTGGCCCTGTCCCTGGTGCTGCTGGGCACGTGCTGGTGCCTGCTGAAACTGTAACTGAGGCTGCTGCTGAATCTGCCTCTGCTGGAAATGAAGGCGCTTCGCCGGCCCCGCACTCGAGCTCGCTCCTAGAACATCGTTGCCCCTCTTCGGCTTGAGGCCGAAGTCCTCCTCTGTGATCTGCGCCTCCATCAGAATCTGCTCGAATGTCGCATCGCGTCGCCCGGAAGTACGAGTATGAACTGCATGGATAAGACCCCTCCGGAACTTGTGGGCCTTGTACCCTCATCCTAGATCAGACCTGGTACAAACCTACTCAGGCGGAAGAACTCCGCTGCATACTCGTCCACCGACGTGTTCCCCTGTACCAAACCGACAATCTGTCCCTCCAAAGCTGTCAAGGCCACATCTGGGTAGAACTTCTCCTTAAAGAGCCTTCTGAAGCTCTCCCAAGTTAAACCCCTCACTGACGCACGAGGATCCGTACAAAACCAAGTTAGCGCTATATCAAAAAACTGGCTCGCTGTAGACGTCACCCAAAGCCCTTTCGGTACCTCTACTAACTCCAGGCTCTGCTAGACATCCTCCAACAAGTCATCTGCGTACAGGATACCCTCGGTACCCTTGAACTCCCTCGGGTTCATCTTTCTAAAATCTAGTGGTGTGCCAGGCCTCCCCTGACCCTGCTGCAGAACTGGGGCACCCTGAACTATACCCGATGCAACCCTCTCTACTGCTGCCATCGCTAGCTGATAGGAGTTCTCCATGCTCTATCATAACACTTCTTTTTGTGCTCTCTGGGTCTGTAACATCTGCTGTAGAAGGGCCATCATCTGCTGAGTATCAGTCGGTAGCGGAGGCGGCGGTGAAAAAGTATCAGGAATGACTATGGACGGTCCCGCTGCTAGAGGTGTAAGACCTCCTAGAACCGTCGCTGCTATTCCCACCTGAGGGGCAGGAACTGAGGTGGCATCTCCCTCAACTGCAGCTCCCGTAGCCGAAGGTAAAAGTCCTGCCGGATCGGGCCTCTCCGGAACAGCACTAGATCCTGCTGCCTGAGAGTGAGTAATCGTCATCCTGAGGATAGATTGAAACAAGGAATCAATATGGCACATGATAGGGAATAGCAAAGAAGGACAATTAAATTCAATGCAAAAGAGTTGTCATGGTAATCAAAAGATCAAAAATTTCCTAAAATGTGATTGAGTAACTACAATCATATCCTAGGTCCTACGTCCTAATTGCAGGCTCGTAATTAGTACTCTAAGTCGAGCACCATTACGAGATTGCACTAATTACGACACAGACCTGCATAGGCCACCATAAAAAAGTGTCACGGCCCGTACCCTGATGAGGGGCACGAGCACGTGGTTTTGTCCAGCCTACGTCGCAGAATCGGCGGTAGAACGCTGTATATAAGGTTTGTAAATACTACGACTAAATGGAGGTGACATAGCAATACAGTCTCAATCACAAATAGAACTAAGGTAGATAGCATGGTAAGTAAATATGATAGATGAAAATAGAAAATAAGTTCAAGATCCACACAAGCCCAGAGATAAACACAACATCACAGTCACAGAATTAAATATAAAATACTACAGTCTGAAAGTACTAGCTGGATTGCAGTCCAGGCAAACCTAACTAAACTACACTACTCTGGGTGTGCAAAGTCTAGTGGCTCTACTATCAAGCCACGGTCCAGGTCTACTCCATCCAACTCATCCCCATAATAGGTCGGGCAATATGCCTCAGAATCATCTATAATATATCAACCGTATCCTGTCAGGAAAATGAGCAAGTACAAACACTAACAGCAGTTCCATATGAATTGACAAATTCTATAAGAGACAGTATAATAAAATACAAGACAAAGATATAGGATGACTTGGGAACTATTCGAAAGCCGAGTTACAACCCTTAAACCAAACAAGGACCGGGGTTGTAACCCTTCTCCCGAACAGAACTTAGTCTCCAATCAAGGTATAGCATAAAGGCATGTAGAGCATGTGAGTAAATGAATATCATAGCATAGTAAGAAAAGTACTGAAAGTAGAACTGAGTAGGATATAAGATACGATAAATAAATGTAAAATATGACTTGAATTATTAGAGCGATATGTGATCGACTTTAGGTAAGTGACAAGACAGGTTATCCACTTGGCCCGACAATCACACAAAAGTCTCTGGAAAGGGTCATGCCGGCCAACCTGGATAACAAGCACACGGAGGAATCTGCTACACCCTACGTGAGGTGAGAGTGGCACAAGCAAAATAGTGACAGGAGGCTTTGATCGCATAACCCCTAATAATTCCCCCATCCCTGAATAGTATCACGGATCCGGACATGGCACTCATGACACGGGATTCAAAAGCAGGGGGCCAACACACTCCCAAATTGATGTCTATATAAGTACACAAAACACGAAATATCACGTACCCATATACCAAGAAAGTCCAGGAATAATATCTCATGACAGGATCCGACGTATACTAGTCCGTGAACCATCGTGTCGGAAATCAAGTAAGACACTACAACTGAATCGGATATAGTAGATATCAAGACAATAAAAACTATCAGTGAATGTACTCGCCTGTGGTCCTGAGCTGATAAGGTAAACAGACGCTCAGAGTAATCACAGACCTAAAATGTGATACTATAAGTCAAACAGGGTTTTATAATGAAAAGGAAACTAATTTAAGTCATGATATGCAAGTCTAAGTCAAACTAGGTCAAACTATGTCGAATTGATTCAAACTGGGTCATACTAGATCATACTGGATCATACTAGGTCACTAGGAGTCAATCCAAGTCAAACTAGGTCAAACGGGGTCAAAGGTTGACTTAAAGTTGACTTTTGGTCAACTGGTCAATCCTGGTCAACTCTGGTCAAGTCTAGGTCAAACTAATCTAATATTGACCAACTGTTGACTTTCAGTCAACTGGTCAACTCTGGTCTGGTTTCGGTCAATTCTAGTCACTTATAAGCTAAGTTTGACTCTCGGTTGACTTTTGTTGACTTTTGGTCAAAATGGTCAACCGAAGTCAAAACTAGTCTAGGAGCACTATTTCTGACCATTACCAACCAAGGAAAACCAATCATAACCATATCTTAAGCCCTAAACCATTTACCTTAGCTTCTAGGTAATTACCTACATTTACCCTTTACAAGGTATTCCCGATACCTTGCCCATTACAAAGGAAACCCCGCTAATTCTCAAGATACTAGCCTAGGCTCCTTAGGGTAGCTAGATACTATCCTATCTAGGGTTTACCTACCAAGAAATATGGGTTTCCTAGACATCTAGTCCATCTTAGGACACATGTTGGTTATCCAACATTACCTTACCATAATATTATTCTAACTTAAACTAACCACTCACACACGCACAATACCCACTCACTCACTCACTCACTCACATATGGTTCACATATAGGCTCATACCTATAGGTTAACAATTGGGCTCACACCTATAGGCATATAGCTACATATATAGGCTCACCTATATACGCATATATAAACTCACACACACATACACATATATAAACTAAAATGGGACTGATTTGGCCCCTACAAACACTGCTAATGCTGAACTCTAAGGGCTGTCTGTAGTGACCCACTCCGTCCTAGCGGAACGTCGATTCAAACGGCAAGTGCAACGACTCAAACGAGCCGTCGACCCGAAGAGTTGGCATCGACCTGATGAAGAATCGATGCAAGACTTACATTGGTCCGTCAAAGATGAATCCAGACTTAGACTTTCAAAGGCGCGCTCGGAGTATCGCTCGGCCGATGCGAACATCGCTAAGGTGGGTGGCTCCGATGAACCCGTCTTTGTTTAGCCTAGACACATAATAATACGGACACTATTACTGAAATCGCTAGGCGATAACACCGCGCGTGCTAATAAATGACCCAACGCACCTAGCTAAGGGATTAATCCCATCTTGTATGCCTGTATAGAATATGGAAAGGAACATGGAAAATTGTGAGAACTCTCGCACCGCGCTCCACGCTCGTGCTAAGGCACAAGCTTACGTTTACGTCCCTGATGCATTCGAACAATGAAACAATGAATGGTTTACAATAATGAAACGGAAGACTATCGATATAGTCGTTCCGAGTAGAGTATAGCAACATTGAAAGACTTCGGGACCGATAGGTCGCCAAGGCGACTCCCGTATGGGGAGTTGCATAATGTATAATGAAAGAAAGAACGAATAAGTGAATAAATGAATCAACGTGTGAATGAATGAATACGTGAAGAATGAATGAATGTATGAACAAGTGAAAGAAAGAAATGAAAGAATGAATAAAAGATAAGAAGGAAAGGAATGGTTAGCAACAGGTGTGACGGACACGTGCAACGGGGCTCGCTACCCGCGTTGCACGGACGCCAACCTGGTCGATAACGCATTGTGGCTAAGGGTTAGCCTATGACGATAAAATACGAAATGGTCATAGACGGACCCGTGCACGGGTGATACGGATTTCGCGGCATGATCAAAGGGAGGATTGTGGCCGGCCTAGGCGGGATCAAAGTCATGGCTTACGGGCTACCTGGGTGCGGACTCGGCCACCCGGGGGACGTAAGTGCAGGAGTATTTCAAGAGACTAACGGGGTGGGTGCCAGTCCTCACCCTACGCTAGTTGAGAAATACCACGGCTTGGATGTGTCCAAAATGGCTTGTGATGCCAGCGACCGGTGCATATAGATTTAAGTGGGCTTTGCTGGTTGCAATCCACGTGCAAGTCCTTGCATTAAAATCAAAGTAGTCTAAGTTAACTGTACAAAGCACCTTCTGAATAGGCTTGAATATAACACACAAAAAGATCAAGAGTACTTCGAGCAAACGAGTTAGAAAACGTGCCTATGACATGCTAGAACCCGAGGCAGGGACACGCCCTTGAATAGTGAATGTTACGCAAATTTTTTCAAGTTGTTACATATGAATTGTTGACTAACTTGGTTTACCTTGGACAGGGAAGGTCGGACGGTAAGTATGGGTAAGTTGTGCATGTATTTCCATACAACACTTGTTTTACGCAACACGGGATAGGTTATGACATATGCCATGAAATTGATCCTAAGGCAAGATTAGAAAGACAATGAATGATAGACGGTATACGAAAGTAAATAGAACGTGTTTGGTAATGATAGCATTGTGGGCGAGATAGCCTCCCCACCAGTGCATAACAATGTACTGATAACCCCACAGTCTGCTTGCAGGAAGCAGGAAACGTCGGCGGGTGCGGAGCTTTCCTCGAACGTGCTAAGGCGCGGAGCTATCTCTGTGCGACTCTGTGGCCTAGCTCAAATCGGCCGTTTCTGGACTTGGCCTTGCACGGGCGCAACCTAGGTCCGTGCGGCATCACGTCTTAGCGAGGACGATCGCTCCTACGGGAGTAGGGCGTGACATATTGGTATCAAAGTACGGCTTTACGTCCTTGGACTTCATTTCAATTTTCTCAGTTTTGAAAGCTTGGTTTTGAAACAAAGAAGTGTACGCTCTCTCTCATTGTGCCTTGGGATGTTCCATACAATAAGTCTAATATTTTCAAAAGCTCGTACGAGTACTCGGTTGGACGGGATCGATAGGCAAAGGCCTTTGTGCCACCGCGAAGGACTTGAGTTGGAAGGAACCGATGCTAAGAGTTAGCAAACGCAGTGCGTGCTTGAATGAGCTTACGCTGACAGCAAACGAGTACACGAGACCAAAGTATAGTTCGAACGGGATGGTTATGCACACAGCCTTTTGGCTAAGTTGTGCAGAGTATCGCGCACCTAGACCTTCTGGTGCAAACGAGTTGCGAGTGAAATCGATTATCGCTCGAACGAGAATAAGTGAGCATGCGAACTCGAATATAGTCCGCACGGGATAGCTATGCACACGACCTTTTGGTTATGTTGTGCCGCGTGTCGCGTACCTCGACTTCTGGTGCAATCTAGTTGCGAGCGATATCAAGTACCGCTCGGTTGGGAACGGAGATACACTTAGAGTGTATATCGATAGGAACACTATCAAACTAACGCTTAGGAAGATTTATTGGATTTTTGAGGATTAGTGTGAACGACTTAGTACGCCGAGGCGACGTGAGCGATTACGCTAGATATTCGTCGAACGAATCTGAAGGATGTCTTAGCGCATGATGCAAATGTGATTGTGGATTAAATAGGATGGCTTGAACCCGAGTGGTGTATGTGATAAGTTCGGGGAAGAATAAGAATGAATATCGACGACTAGATCGTATGGCTCGAATCCGAGTGGTGTATGGATGTTCTTGGAAAATCATTCGAGCGAAAATTATGGATTACGAAACACAACGAGTACGTCGGCGAGGCGATGCGATCGCACAAAGCCTTAGAATGCGTCACGCTTAGTTGGTCGTGACTTCGAATGTCCTAAACGAGATTTCATTCGGACAACTTGTCAATGGGCAACGCAAGTTAGAAAATGATTCGAAATGATGAATGAAAATGAATGGTCTTGATCGAGGAAAACTTAGAGGATCGCGCGTACGATTTTGGATTGATTCAAATGAATTGTGACTTGAGTTTGAACAACGATCTTGAAACTAGCTTAAGAAATAGCAGTTGAACTTGATCTTGAATATTAAATGAAATTGTGGAATATCCAACTCGGACAACAGCATCAACGCACGACTCGAAATCGGTTGTAAAGGAAGATCGTCAGGTTACGCATATCGTCGATGGTATTGAGGCGTATCAAAGATTGATATGCGATAACTCGGGGGTACTCTGACTCGGCGAATGACGATCGTGCAAATGTCATTGTCCCGTTGGATGCTATACTTGGGATGTTAAAAATGTGTCGAGGAAAAGATAGATTTGGCTTGAGGATTTTCTAGTTGAACGTATGACGATCAGACTATCGAATTGATTTGGCTTGAATGAAAATGTGAATGCTTGGATTTGCTTCGTTGACAACCACAACGTTGACGTTCTTGTCTTATGCGAGCGCAACTCCAGCCTCGCACATGCGTCGCGTCGGATTATGACGATCACTCCGCGTGAGCGCTGATATGGTGATTCATACAACGGAAGTGATTGAACTTGGATGGCGTGGCAATCTGATTGCTTTAACTTGTGGTTTGACGCGAAGGTGGACTCGAGAATGAAATTGTGTGCTTGAAGAATTGAACTCGAGGATTGAGTAGGTCCAATCCGCGTATCGAGAATGGGTTAGTCTAAAACTCAAACAAGAGTTACGCTCCGATGAGAATGATTATTCCGCGGGAGCATTGCATGGTGATTCATGAACCGCCGTAGATAATCGGACTCACGTGAGATTGGGGCGCAATGTATTGTCGAGCTGGATGACCTCGTGATCGAATACATGAATTGGTTAGAACTGGTGATTGAACGGAATTGAATATGTGCAACGTAAGTCTTGATGCGAATTAGGTGATCATGCTCGATGTTTAGAAATTTAAGTGAAACGAACTTGGATAGAAACTCCCGTACAAGCGAACAAATGGTTTGACCATAGGATTTGGGGAGAGTGTCGTGCAACGACCTTGTACGACGAGCCACGGACCTAACGTGTAACTATGACCTTGTGAGCTGACCTAGCGGATAGGCGGACGACCCTATGCCGAGTGATTTAACTTGTGCGATGGACCTTACAGTATCGTCTGGACGGACGATAGACTTCGGCAGCAATACTTAAAGTAGGACGGGAACTGTGAGTGTGCGTAAACGACGGTAAGATTGGTCCCAAACGAAGAAAATGATAGGGATGGATGATGCGCAAGTAAAAGTTGGGATAGCGAATTGAATCGTTGATAGGAAGAAATACTTGATGATGGTGCAATACTTGGTTTTGAATCGGACGGAAATTACATAGGCTTGGTCGACCCCGCTAAGAAGAAATCATACTGATTTTGTGGACAATAACGCTTGAGAAGCGAATCGAATCATCTCGAGGACCGAGATAAACGATATGTGATACACACATGAGTTCGGTTTTAAATTGAAGTTAGCAAAGCGATCTGCAAATCAAAACTATCACAAGTAGCTTGTCCGACTTTGCTAGTCGCTAAGCTTGGTTGAAATGTACGTATTCGAGGGATGCCTTGGATACGTGCACGATCCAAACACAGCGTTATGATGAACTCGAATGCAGCTGCATGTGGGTATTGCGATGCGCATAAACGAAAGTGAGTTTGCCTCAGCCTACGACACTCGCATTTGACGAATTACAACGCACCTCGTGCGACCGCTTTCAGTCCCATGATACGTCAAAGTAGCAACCAAGTCGAAGGAAACACGACAATTAAATAAGAGCCATCAACTCAAAAATGAATGAAAAGCCATTCAATAAAAATCGACCAAACGTATGCGACACAGAACTTGGAAAGGTATCGAGTATAGTTCTGTGCCAGAGAACGATAGAGCCGTTCGATAGGGATTGCCTAAGAAACACGATGACGCGAGTTAAGGAATGGTAAGATGACCTGCACTCAGGAAGTCTCGAGGACGAGACTTGTTTTGAGTGGTGTATTATGTAGTGACCTACTCCGCCCAAGCGGAACGCCGATTCAAACGACAAGTGCAACGACTCAAACGAGCCGTCGACCCGAAGTGTTGGCATCGACCTGATGAAGAATCGATGCAAGACTTACATTGGCCCGTCAAAGATGAATCAAGACTTAGACTTTCAAAGGCGCACTCGGAGTATCGCTCGGCCGATGCGAACATCGCTAAGGTGGGTAGCTCCGATGAACCCGTCTTTGCTTAGCCTAGACACATAATAATACGGACACTATCACTGAAATCGCTAGGCGATAACACCGCGCGTGCTAATAAATGACCCAACGCACCTAGCTAAGGGATTAATCCCATCTTGTATGCCTGTATAGAATATGGAAAGGAACATAGAAAATTGTGAGAACTCTCGCACCGCGCTTCACGCTCGTGCTAAGACACAAGCTTACGTTTACGTCCCTGATGCGTTCAAACAATGAAACAATGAATGGTTTCCAATAATGAAATGAAAGACTATCGATATAGTCATTCCGAGTAGAGTATAGCAACATTGAAAGACTTCGGGACCGATGGGTCGCCAAGGCGACTCCCGCACGGGGAGTTGCATAATGTATGAATGAAAGAAAGAACGAATAAGTGAATAAATGAATCAACGAGTGAATGAATGAATACGTGAAGAATGAATGAATGTATGAACAAGTGAAAGAAAGAAATGAAAGAATGAATAAAAGATAAGATGTAAAGGAATGGTTAGCGACAGGTGTGACGGGCACGTGCAACGGGGCTCGCTACCCGCGCTGCACGGACGCCAACCTGGTCGATAACGCATTGTGGCTAAGGGTTAGCCTATGACGATAAAATATGAAATGGTCGTGGACGGACCCGTGCACGGGTGATACGGATTTCGCGGCATGATCAAAGGGAGGATCGTGACCGGCCTAGGCGGGATCAAAGTCATGGCTTACGGGCTGCCTGGGTGCGACTCGGCCACCCGGGGGACGTAAGTGCAGGAGTATTTCAAGAGACTAACGGGGTGTGTGCCAGTCCTCACCCTACGCTAGTTGAGAAATACCACGGCTTGGATGTGTCCAAAATGGCTTGTGATGCCAGCGACCGGTGCATATAGATTTAAGTGGGCTTTGCTGGTGGCAATCCACGTGCAAGTCCTTACATTGAAATCAAAGTAGTCTA